>VZSV01000252.1:627557-642709 GCA_013398735.1 Nothocercus julius | reverse complement strand
TGGATTTCTGCTTTTTTTTTTTTTTTTTTTTTTTGAGGCATTGATGACTGAAAGAAATCACTTAAAAATCCACAATAAACAGGAGGACAGTGTTGTTTTGTTGTCTGCTCTTTCAGTTAGTTGAACTCCATCTAATCCCAAAAGCAGAGGCAGGAATGCTTGGGAAAGAAATGTAAATAATTCTAAAAAGAATGACATACTCTGAAAAAAATGCATATTTCTTCAAAAGATTGTCCATTTGGTGGATTTTTTTTTTTTGAATTTTCATAATGTCCCATATTCTTGTTCTGTCAGTACTCCCAGCGGAGAAGGGTAAGAGTTGGAAACCTCCTCTGTTACTCTGAGACAGGCCACTGAACCACACGAGATGCTGTTGTCCTGCCTTTCCAGCGTAAGGAGCTAAAAAAAAAAATAGCGTCCATCTGGTGTTTGTGATGATGTTGGATGGGGGGAGGGATGCCAAGACACACATGGTAAGAAAACAGATAGACTTTGTTTGTGAGGGCTCTTGAAGAGCAGTGCACCCTTGGGTCTGCAACTGGAGGAAGCCTCTAGGGTTGGAGTTTTGTGCAGCACAAATACCCCTGAGTGCTCTGAACTTCTTGAGCCGTGCAGTCTGCCCCCAAACGCTTCCCTGCTCCTTGGAAAGCAAAGCCGGATGGCTTCTCTCTCAAATATTTTTCTTTCAGTATCCCCTGTTGACAATATCCATTTTGTTTGCTGTGTCTGTGTAGTGGCAGAATGAAAACCTGTCTTACTGAAGATGTTGTGTATATATTTTTTTTTCCAGTTGGACTCGCAGTTAAATGCATACTTTAATGTTTTTCAGCTACCAGCTTATGGTAACTGTTGTTTGCCGTGAACTCCTATTTCTTTGTCCGTTTTTTTGACCCCGTTGCCCTTCACCAGTCAGGATGGATGAATACTAGAAACCTGAAGGTGCCGGTGCTCTGAAGTGTAATCATCTCCCTTTCATCTGGGTGCTTTGTGAACGCTGGGTGAGGAGACAGTGCTGAAGGTCCAGTTAATTGGCATGAATTGCAGGAGCCGTTTAAATGGTTCTGGGCATGGGACATATTGGTTATGGCTGGTTGGTGCCAGATGCCATCAAGATATGTAATTCAATGAGCCTCTTGTCTGAAAAGGTCATTAAAAAAAAAAATCAGTGTGAGCTTTGACTGCTAAAAAAGCAGGGAGAACTTGAGCACTGCCCCCGTGCACCCTTGGTACTCTACCAGTTGTTCCCTCTTTTATGGGCATTACATATAAACAAGAAGAGAATATGGTTTAGGTTTATTGGTAGCTTGGTTTGAAGGATCTCGTACACTCAACAGCTGCTTCTGCTTTTACATTTGGTTGTAGAAATTATTTTCAAGAGATGATACTAATAAATTAGAAGAATGCATAACTTTATTATGAATCAGGAAATGGCAGGGCATTATGCAGCAAAAAATTACCTGAGATTTGAGTCATTTAGTTTTCATATGAAACAGCCACTTTGAAATGTTCTGTCTTCATTCTTAANTTCTTAAATCTTCTTTCGGTGGATTTCTGCTTTTTTTTTTTTTTTTAGTGATCTGCATGCTGTCCAGAGCAAGTCTAGGGAAACAGACTGTCCATCTCTTAATCTTCAAAAATTCTCATCACTACAGTGGTTAAGAATAATATTTACAGTGTCTGAAAGCAGCCCAGCATACATTTATTATTTGAGCATTTCAGTCAGCCAAGCACTGTGTAGCTTCCTTGACACGTTTACCACTGTTTTTCTTGTGTCACGTATATGGAATGACTAATGTGTGAATTGATCGAGCCAAATCTGGCAGTTTTGTTGTTAGCGTTGCTTCATAGCAAGCAGCCTGGTGGGCCTTGCTCTTTAGTACATGGAGAAGCCTGGACCACTGTGCTCTAAGTCTTCTTCAGGCTTCATCTTCCAGGGGCAGCGTTGAACTGTGGATGCAGGCACTGAAGAAATCTGAGTATTTTTGCTAGAACAGGTTTGCTATCCAGACAAAGGAAACGTTTCCAGCTCTTGCAAAATAAACACAGCAAGCAAAATGTCGTCTCCATCCAGGAATGGTTGTACCAATATATTACTAAAAGTGGAGGTTTCTTAAGCATAAAGATGACTTTTATGTTTACAGTGGCGGAGTTTATGCTCTCCAAGACGAGTATGCCTTGGGAAGTCCACAGCTTCCAGTGAAGTTTATGGTTTTCACTGGCTTCACGGAGAAACTGGTTGTCACTTGTCTGGGAGCCTGAACAGCTAAAATTTGACAAAGCCTTACCTGGTATTGGGAGATGACTTGGCTGGCAGCTTTAGTAGTGTCTTAAAAGGCACGAGTGTTGGCAAAGCCTCTGATAGTTCTTTCCTGAATCCTTACCCACCTGCTAATGCTTAACTAAATGCTTCTATTCCAAGCTGGTTGGTATGGGGTGTGCTCCATGCCCCTAAGTTAGCTGGTTTGCAATTCTTGAGCACTTGAGAAGTTCAAAGCCGAGCTGGAAAATTCACTTTGCTGCTTGGATGCTTTACCCTGGCAGTAATCGCAGTGTACCTACCATGTGGCTGAATCTGTTCTTAGGACGCTCACGTTAGCAGTAATGCTCTGTACCTGGTCTTCCTTAGGGTTCTGCTGGTTAACTCATCATTGCAGTGGGCATCCTTCACGTTCTGCTGTACTGAAATTAAATGTCCTGTAGGTTAGCAAATAAACTTCTGGCTTGGACATAAAAATTCTACTAGTGTGCCCCATGATGTGGCTCTGAATGCTGATGTTGATGATTAGCCTGTGTTTATCACCCCTGCAAGTAGTTGTCCAATTCTCCCGCTCAGTATTCTCCACCTCTTAGGGCTGCGTTTGCCCAAGGAAACATCACATGAAGTATCTAGGAACATTTTCTGTAGGAAATAATGCCATACCTGCAGGGTGTCTTCATAGTTCCTCATCAGTCAGTTTGATAGAAGGCAGGTTTAACAAGGAAATTGTTGCAAATATACGTGTATATAAATCTGAGAGAGAAGTGCTTCTATGAAGTTTTTATAGAGCCAACTCTAGTATTAATGGGACTTGGCACCATGCATGTCTGCCTGTGAGGAGCCACTTTGTGGAGGTGGTGGTGGTGAAGGTTGCAGTGGGAATGTTACAGCCAATGCATGCTCCTGGCTCCGCCGGTACTTGCCCTCCCTGCACACGTGTCAGAAGAGCGTGTGTCATTTGGAATGACCGTTCCTTTTCCCGAATGCCTTTTGGTACAAGGAGGGGTTTTGATCGTTTGCTGCTGTTCCAGATGAGATGGGACAGTTCAGTTTGACTGCTGCTCCATAGGGCTGTGATGTTTCTGAATGCTGTGCGAGATGCCAGCAGTTCAGTGTGCGTTTCTGATGAGGACTCTTAAAGGACAGGGAGTATTCCGCCTTCAACATGTTCAGAAGACATATTTCCCATGTGACCTATTGTGCTTCTCATTTTAGTGATGGCATTTGGAATATTTAATTTGGGGTCACAGAGGATCCCAAATGTAGTCTGCTGGGGATGCTCGAATCCTTCCAGAGGACAACAGCCCCAGCAGTAACCCTCTGTGCTTGAGGCCAGAGTTTGGCCCTTTTTTATTTTAGCTTTTTCAGTGGGGTAAGTCTGCTTAGGGGAAAAATGCATGCAGTCTCTGTGGGCTGTGCACATATTCTCAGCGCCAGCAGCAGGCTGAGCACCCCCTGGGCACCCATCAGAGAGTGTCCTGTGTATGGGCAACTGCCTAGAGCAGGTTACCTTGCTGCACACACAGGGCTACAAATGCTCAAACGTCCCTCGGCATTGGCATTACAGGTCATGAGTCTGAAAGTCACCACCCAACTCCATGTGTGTTGTCTTGTTTATAGACAAAATAAGCTGTGTAGGTTTGCAAAGGTAGTGAGAGCTCAGATGAGAGCAGAGACATTGGTGTGTTTGTTCTCAGGGCTGCTTCAGCGTTGGAGTTGTCGTAGATGCAGCTATGGCAGACTATAGTAAATGAGTCCGGGGGGGGGGAAAGGCGGGGGAAGCTCTGCAGTTGGAGAGATGCATTTTTCCCATAAGCTCTAGACCTTTAATCCTAATAACTGTAAGCAAACCCTGACCTGAAAAAATCTTTTCTTTTTCTTTTTTTCCCTTCAAGTGTGGGAAGAGGAGTCCTACTCCTTAACCTTTGCACCGCTGCAGATTAATCTGATTTCCTGCTCATCATGACCTAGTGATTCAGAAATTGCAACTATGTCTGATTTTTTTTTTTTTTCCCCTATGGCTTTATGTTGTGCTTTTAGTACTCTTTTTTAAGTTCAGCTACCAGTGTTCTGTCATCTCAGCTCATCAAGCGCTTGTAGAGAAGCGCTGCATCAAACAGCTCCTGCATGTGCACATGGAAACTAGAGTTTCTGTCTGGTCCTCTCCACTTAAGAGGACTTGACTGATTGTTATTTTCTCCATTACCTTGTTCCACTGGACAGAGTGGATGCTTCTTTGCGAGAGCCCTGAAGCGGTTAACGGTGAGGCTGTTTTGGGGCAGTTTTATATATTTTTAGCTTAGGGATTCATCGGAGGAGCTCCAGTGGCTTTTGGGTTGAACCCAAGTGGTGAAAGGAAGCTGGTGTGGAGCTGGATAAATGTATACAGCAGCAAGCTGCTCTGGCCGTGCTGTGTGTGTTCACTGGTGCGGGGGGCAGCAGCTGTGACACTATGGGGACATGGTGTTCAGCAGCTTGTGGAAACCACAGTATTACCTTGGAAACCGGAGTATAGACCCTTGAGAGAGTTCGCGCTGTTCTCGGGTTTCTAGTTGATGCAAAAAGCCATGTCATTCTCTGTCCCTTGCTGCTGTTGTCCTTGCATGGACTTTAATAGCATGGGCATGCTTGCCTGGTATGGAAAAGAAGAATGCTTTCTGTATGGAAAAGGCAAACCATTTTTTTTTTTTTTAAAGTATCTTTCATTTGCTAGAGATAAAGGGTTTCCTTTAAGAACGATTCTAGCAAGACGTAGCCAGCGCAACACTGTGAACACTGTGAACTCCCTGTCGCCGTGATGCACACTGTCTTGTTCCATGCCTCGCTGCAGCAAATTGAGCTGCTCCCATGATCGGGGTTGTCACAAATTCTTTCCAGTAAAATTGCTGAATCTTGAAATTAAAGCTATCAAAATAGCATCAGGGAAACTAATGAATCTTCTGTCATAATAAAACTGAGGTGATGGGGGGATGCTTGCCTCAGTGTTTTCTATCTTGTTCCTTTTCTTGCTTATGTCTTGCGTACCAACTGCTGGATTTCATGGGAATTCCAAACTGGTAAGATGAAAGAAAATGTAGGCAAATGGTTATTTAAAATTAGGGCATGTTTTCCATCACTAAAGTTTTTGTTGTTGTTGTTTGTTTTGTTTTGTTTTGTTTTTCTCCTCTGAAAGCTTAAAATCTGCCTCTAGTTCTAATGTGCTTTCTGAAAGCAAATGTCTTTCAGCAACAAACCTTGGCTTATGTGGTTTTCTAAAGCAGCCAACGGAGAGGTCATATTTACCAGATTTGACATGAGGTCAGTGGGAATGTTAAGAGAGCAGTTCTTCAGAAGACTCTGTAGTCAGAGCAATCATCCTGCAGCTTTGACAAATTTACTAACATCTGTTCTTGTGCCAGCTTTGCTGCACACACCTGCCATTAACCAGGGAGGAAAGGGTTTTAATTACAAGAGCTGCATGATTTGTGAAACTTGGATAGGATCCCTCCATCTGGATGGGGTCGTAATTGCAATTCTCTGCCCACCTGCTTGCACTAGGGTATGCTTCAGCTGAGCCCGGGGCATTTCAAGAAGATGCACTGATACCAGAGCCACGGGAGTTATGAAGCTACGGCGTACAGTTATGTGCATTTGTAATAGTACGTAGGTCATGTCTGAACTGCATCACTCGTACTCAAAGATTTCAGTGCCTTTTCATCAGGTCTTGCTCTGTTAACACATTGCTGCTTAGTGCCAACCATAACTGATTGTGCGGATGTCAGATATGATAGAGAGAATTGATTTACCTAAAATAATTTCTGTTAACTGATTGGTCAGCGGAGGCCATAGTTTCAGCCATGTTGAGCTTTGACTGATGTCTGCTCTGGGCATGTTGTGATGCTGTCTTTTTGAGAATACTCATAAGTCATTTCTCCTCTAGTCAGGATGGACCAAGAAATTAAGGGTTAGCGAGTAGGCGTGGCAAGTTTTACAAAAAAACATGCAATCCTGGGTAAAATTGCTGGCAAAAAGAGACTATTTAGGTAGGAGGCTCCTGGGGATAGCATGTTCTGGGACTCACGTGATGCCCATCCCAAAGCTGAAGAAACAAAACTGGAAATGGGACCACTGCCAGCCCCCAGTTCGCTGCGGAACAGGTCGGTCTGGTACGTGCACATCTATGCTAGACAGGGTAAGTTATTAGCTCCAGCTTAATTAGCTGTAGAGCAATAGTGGTGGAGTGAATAGTTTTCTAGGGAATTAATGCCTTTAGTTTATATTATATATGGTGCTCCTCTCTCAGGTCTCATTTAGATAGGTCACTGTTGTCTCCTGATATTTATCTTGCTATCTGTGAAAGGGGTGCAAATATTTATGACAGCTGTGAGGAATAATCCCTCTGTGTTTATGTAACACTTTGTCCAAAAATATTCTGTTAGAGTTATCTATAGGAATGGCTGTCCTCATGTCTTAATTTACTCAAGACCAGTTCATAGCCACTTGATCCTTACTATTTTGGGACTCACCTATGGTGAACAGGGAAAACAAGTGACTATTCACTACTTTTCCATCCCAACCTGTTACCTGCACACAAGTCCTGTTGTGTACAGAAGGTGGCATTCCTGCCTTCTGGTCATGTTTTCCTGTGTTTCTCCAAGAGTAGTGCAGTGTGAAGTACTGATATTTAACTGCCTTTCAGGTTGCAACTGAATTAATGTTTTGGGAGTAACACAGTAATCTCAGCCATCAAGGCCCAACTAATGTGTCTGGGGGAGATGTTGGCGCAGTTTTTACACCGTTGGTGTAAAAGTTATGTAAAATTTACACCATTGGTCTTCCTGGAAATTTGGGATTAGGAATAAATCTGGCTTTGTGCTCGTGCCAAGAAACGCATTTAAGGTGCTTCCCTGGCCAAAGCCAGGCATTATTTTTCATGGTTAAACTTCAAAATGATTCTCACCTTGAGAACCTCTGCTTATTTTGTCTTCTCCTTTCTGGATTTGATTGTATGAAACGGCTGTCCCAAGGGGCAAATGTTGATGATGCAGGGGGAAACAGGTGAAAAAGTATATGGCTGCTCCACAGCATATGAATGTCTTGATTTTGCATTATCACTAAAAATACCAGCGCTCATTCTTTTCTATTTCAAACAAGAAATTCGTAGCATGTGTGAATCAAGCCCCACATTATTTGGAGAACATACTGAGTAACATACTGAGTTACCTGTACTGTAGATGCTGTACCTAGACTCCAAGTTGATGGCATTGCGTCATCGACTTTGAATCTACCTGTAAGCTTTCTAAATTCTCCATGTAATTAATAGATTTGGTTAGCCATTTTTTTAAGACCAAGCACAGTAACAGCTGGTGTTTGCTTATGGCAGGAAGACAAATGTATCATGCAAACACCATACTTTGCCTGCATCAAAACTGGAAGTGAGCTCATGTATGAAGTGCATAAGTGCGAACAAATTTGTGTGCATAAATCTGGACGTGTGATAAACACGAAGAGGAAGAAATAAAAGATTTTCTCCTAGGAGACTGCAACAAAAAAAAAAAAAAAGTGTTTTGAAGTTGTCTTGTAGACCTGCCAGAATAGTTCTTATGTTTCTTGTTTCCCTTAGGAACAAGGTCTTTCAAAAGGAGCATATTCTGGTAATTCCTGCTGGAGACCTAGCTCCTGGAGAGGGATTCTGTGAGCTGTAAAGCAGAAGGGCAGTCAAAAAAGTCATCAGGCAAATGAAAGAGCTGTGCAGCTGAGAGCCCTCCAACGATACAGCTGATTTAAGCGTCCATGAAAAGATCTTGGTCATACTGAAAGGTGTTAGGGCATCCCAGTGGGCTGTGAGAACAGAACAAACCACTCCCCAAGGCGCAAATACATGCACAACCACTTGCTTCCAACATCTCAGCTGCGTTGGCCTTCAGCTGCAGTACCGTTGTAAGGAAATGGAGGCAAGACCAGAGAAATTACTTTTGTATTAGGTAAAACCAGATGCTACATCTGTATCTTGCAGGGAAGAATTTCAGTGCCCGATTCTCACGTTCTGTGATTGCAATCCCCTGGAATCCTGTTGATGCTTTCTGTAAGTTACAGTTAACGTGTCTAACTTGGCTTACTGGTGGGATAGGCGTAGCAAGGTTTTATCCGACAGTGTAACTGGAAAAACAGCACAGCATCTCCTAGGGGTGTCTAGTAATGCCTGTTGCCATCAATGATTTTCTAACAGTTTTGGGAGCCCAGCTGATAACTTTTCTTTTAATACAGCTTATTTCACTGGGACCAAGGATGACTCATGGTATAAAGCACAGATCTAAACCTGGCTGTCCCAGCATCTTCTAGCAATTCTTACCAGAGAACTCCAAGGGTTAGTGCCACTTGAAGTAATAATTAGGGATTGTTTTCCTCTTCAAAGGTTTCTCCTTATTACTGCTCCAGCAGTAGTATCACCATCCTTCCTGGTAACTCCTTCTTTCATGTGTTTGTGGAACATTGTATTTAAGATGGCTACAAAGCACACAGGATTCATTGCAGAGTCAAATTTGTGTTACTAGGTGATACTTAAAAATTTATGTTTCTGGGTGTTACTCTCTTGACATGGGTGTGATACTGCTGGCATGGCTGAGGACATTCCTGCTCTGAACTCTTAAAAGCGGAAGGGGGGAAAAGGCTCGAGTCCTGTTTAAGCATGGTCAACAGAATGTACACTGCTTTCTGAAGTCACATGAAGTATTAAAAATAATCCTAGTGTGCTCAGTTACAGTCTCTGCGGGAGTAATGAAGTATCTTTCATTGGGACCTTAGAAACTGCAAGTACATATTTTCAGCAGCAGGCCCTGGACCTTGGAGCAGAATTGACTAACCTGTTTGGCTTGTCACGTAAGATGCTTAATTGGTGAGTTGTGCTGACGAGCTCTGGGCAGGAGCGTGTGGGTTTGGGAAGAAAGTGAAATGGCTGCCAAACTCTTCCACCTGGTCTTGGCCAGCTGGGCCAAGCTGTTGAGCAGCTTGGACAGAGGGAGCCCCGTTCCAAGCGTGACATTTGCAAACAGCCTAAGCGGTCGAGTTGCCCCTGTACCCTCCCTGCGTTCCTGCTCCTCCTACGCCCTCAGCTGTTCCCTGCTTGAGCGGCCCTGTTGGGGACCGTTGTCGAACAATGCCAGGAACGCAGCTGCGGTACCGTGGCCAGCACTGGGGCAGGCACAGGAGCGTGTGGTGTTTACAAAGGAGCACTCTGCGTTTCCCCTGGTGCAACAAATGGCAAAGGGTGAGACGCTCGAGGGAGCCAAGGGAGGGCTCGCCTCCTTTTTGTGGACTGAAGGAACGCCGGAAGGTTATTTTGAATGTGTTTTTGATTGAGGGGATTTAAAGTTGAGAGCCTGGCTTGCAGCGCTGTGCACTTTGTGAGGATATCTGGCTGAAAGATATGGCCGACCATTCACTCACAGGAATGGCATTTGTCTTGGATTGAATTATCGTACTCTGTCATGGGCTAGAACTCCAGTGTTTTAGGAACTATGTAAAAAAGCTGTAGCCTCTGCAGAGGCTGAGGTAGTCATTGCTTACTCGTGTGCTTGTACACATGGTGCAAGGTAGGGTAGACTCCACGTTAAGATTTTGACAGTTGATAGGTTTTAGACATTAGTGTCCCTATAAATTCCAGTGCCTGCTTACCTAGGGACCTGGAGGTCAATTTGCAACAGGAAATAACCCATTTTGTGGTTGGTAACTTTGCCGGTGTAGATTTGGGGCATCCTAGCAAAGGGGATGAACTAGAAGAAGGATTAATGAATTCTGTCTCTCTACTGGAGACAGCAATTCATTTAAGTTGTCCTGACTTGCACTGAGATTCCCTATCTTGGTGCCTCGGACAGGAATCGTGACCGTGGAAGTGCTTCGGGCTCACTGCACAGCTTATCTCTGGACTTCTTCAGCCATCTTTCAAGCCCAGTTGCCTTGTTTGCGTTTAGGCATGGAGAGGTTTCACACTCATGTTCTTGGTGACTCTTAATGAGGAATCGTACTCCACTGTGCTTTGGAGTAAGTTTTAATGTCATGCAGCCCCAATTTCCCCAGCTGCTTTGGAAGCCAAAGAATGAGCTGAATGTTACGGACTGGCAAAAAGAGGAGGAGGAGGATTTCACAGCGCACTTCCTGCTGGATCATGAGTGAACAGGATATATAAAGTAAGTGGTTGAATGAATAGGTTGGTGACAGAATATCAGGTGCAACCTCTTTTTAAAGATGTTCCTTTCCTGTACAAGCCCAGCTGTTTTGGAAGTGAAATTCAGTGGGGGACAGCAGTGTGCAGAGCCTTGCACTATCTCAGTCTCAGCTAGGACAGCTTTCAAACTGTAGCCTTTCAGTTATTATAAGATACTAAAGGAGGATACTCATGCTATATGCTTTTAACCAAGCTATGCACCAGACCGAGGGGCTGGCTCCCAAGCATATTAATCTTGTAGCCCTGTTGTGGCACTAAGCAGGATGGATTACAGTTAAGGATTTAGGTGGATGTTCAGACTGAGTTGTTTTGGGGGCAGCCAACATCATTATTTCTAATGACGGACTTGTAATTCCTTTGTGCAGCGTTATTCAGCTGTCTGCAGTAGCAATCTTGTCATGAGTTCAGTAGTGAACTTTTCCGCATCTTGGCCAATTTGCTTGTGTGCTTCCACTCTTTCTTCCCTGTTTAGTGTGAGCCAGCATCTGACTCGTCAGGCAGTGGCTGCCTGTTGAATATTCATGTCGCTCCTCGATTATGTACTGTGGTGGAAGAAGCAGCTGCGCAAAGCTGGCTGCTCAGCCTGGGAGGGTTGCTCATGTTTGGAGCACTCTCACTACCTCTGACAGGGCAGAGCAAGTTGTGAATCATGAAGGAAAATAACATGGAGTGGAATACTTGCTTAATCTGACTGTAAGAGGCTGTGACCCAGGGCTGTGTTGCTCTTGCTGGCAGCGCTCCAGTGGAGCCTTTTGGTGGAGGAAAGATGCCTCTTTTAGCATAGAGGTAGGAGGTACTGGGAGGGGAAGAGTCACCTCTTCTGGTGACTTTGCTTTCGGGGGTGCAGCCGGTCTTCTAATGTTTTTTAAACTAGTTCCTCAGTAGGATCAACTCAGCTAGGTGACAGATGGCAGAATGAGTCTAAATTAGTAAACACTTTGTGCCCTGTTAATGCTCTTTTTCTTTCCAAGCAATAGCTGGAGAGGGGAGCAGGAATGAAGGCACAGCTATGCTTGTGCCTAGCTCTGCCTCCATGTGCATGTGATAGGCTGCTTTGCACCATGGTTGGTCAGTAATAAGGGGTAAGAGAAGCTTGTCAGTCTTTCACAAGGAAGAAAATATAGCACTGCTATTCCAAGTCCCATTTGAAAAACAAATAAAGTTGAAGCTATGTTAGAAGGTGAGGGAAGAGAAACAAAAATACAGGAGACAGTTTTGTATTAAATATCAAGGAGGCCACATCACCTTGTTTTTTTTTCTGGTGGCTCCAAAATCCTGCATCACTGTGAAGCATTCTCTGGAGTCCAATTCACAGGTGAGGCAGCTGCCAGAAGGATGAATTTATCTTCACAAACCCTTTACGTTGCAGCCCTGATCTGCGCTTCTCGGGCATCCGCTCCCTTGCTGCAAAGTCTGTGTTCAACAGTGTGAAGGTGGGCGAGTCCTGCACAGACTGACTAGGATTGTGGTGTCTAAATACTTGTCTGGGATTGAGCCTATGCATTCACAGCAGTGCTGACATCTGTACTTTGTATAGCATATTTGCAATTTGGGTTTGCAGTGATTCCTTTCAAGTTACAGTAATGAAAAGCATTGTGGAATTAATTCCAAGATCTGTCCTTCTCAGCCACATGCAGCATCCTGGCAGGTCACTTTACTCTTTTACTCCCTTCAATGCATTAGTGAATATGAAATCCTGCTCCTCTTCCCAGGCCTGCGCTAAATCTGCAGTGGAAGCAAGCGCTCAAGCCAGTAAAAACAGATACAAAACAACAGCAGTGAGAGGCAAAACTTTGTACTCCATTGGACATAAAGGTTTCTAGCAGACTTGGAGATTGCTGACTACAGAGATAAATGTCCTTTGGGGTTCTTTTTATCAGAAAAGTAGCTTAAGTGACTCACTTTTTCCCTGAGGATAGTCTTAGAACACTGTTTTGTCTTCTAGTGGTCAGAAGCAGAATTTATTCTGGTCTTTCTTGAAAAAAAAAAAAAGTTTGGTTAAAAAGAAAAACCCTTTGCAGACAGGTCTGGACTGTGTTTAATATGAAGGGTCTATACAGCTCTGTAACACAGAGGCTAACAGGCATTATGTTCACTCGAGCCAGTGCCTGAGCAAAAAAAATCCGCACTATTTTTAGTTCTCTTACAAGAAACCACTTGATTGTAAGGCCCGTCGAGCCGCAGCACTGGGCTTACGAGGGGTCTGCTGGAAAGGCAGGAAGAGGCACGGCAGCGTGTGAGGAACACGGAGAAGGACCCCTGCAGGCTGGGTATTTTCAAGGAATTACCTCCTTGCAGTTCTTAGCGCGCGTGTGTAAAAGGGCTCAGCTGGTTGAGGCCAGGGCAGGAAAGTGTTAGCTGGCTGCCGGGATCAGTAGCTGCCCTTACGGATTTCATTCCCTGAATTCCTGTCTTGACCGTCTGCTTTTAAATCTCATCTTGTTTCCTAATATTTTGCTGGGTTTTGCAGAATCATAGGCAAGTTGGCAAATGACAGCAGCAAACAAGAAATGAGTTTCCTGAGTGAAGGATTTTTTTTTTTTTATCTTAAAATAAAGCCTTTTTGGAGACGGGTAAGTAGCCTGTAAACAGTGCTGCTGTCCAGCCTTCCCTGCTAACCCTATTAACTTGTAGAAGAAAGCGCGCTCCCTTTGCCTAGGAGTCAGGCTGTGAGGGGATGTGATTAGAGCAGATGTGGGGCTGGGGCGGGGGGGCCGCTGCTGGTGCCTAGCACGGGCCTCTCGGGACAGTTCTGCTCCTGCTTCGTACTCTCTCCCTCTCCAAGGACGCCGGTGGCTGGAGCTTCGGGTCTGCGCCTGGCACCCACTCACCTTGCCTCCCACCGCTCATCCCTGCGTGAGCGAGCCAAGTAGAGCCGAGCAGCAGCACTCGCACCTTGGGTGCTGGGAGGCAGGCGGTGGCCATTCCTGGGTGATGGAGTCATGACAGAAACTGCTGCGAAGCAACAGATAGCGGCAGGGCTGGCTGGGGCTCGCCGCAGCGGCGCTGGCTGTGGCGCCCGAGGTGCCTGCATGGTCGGCGGCGCCACGGAGAGTGTGCGCCGCTGCCAGGTGGAGCCGCGCGCTCCGGATTTACCCCTGTCTCGGCTCTCCAGTCACTGGTAAGCGCTCTGCCCGGGCTGTCCGGTCTTTCCTGGCATCTTGCTTGTCTCCTCCTCGACTCACGCGGGCTGAACAGGGTGCGTAGAGTTTTGACTGTACTGTGGGTCAATGTGAAGGCAAATTCTGTCAGTCAGACTCACGTGAGGTAAACTTGTAATGTCTTAGGCTTTAAAAAAAAAAAAAAAAAAAAACTTCAACTGTTCTGGTTTAATTGATTCTGACAAGCCAGGATTTTAGTCTCAGAACACTATTAAAGTAATGGAAATGAGCAGTCGATTAATTCATCACCTGAATTCAGTAAGCAGGGCCTCCTTAGTCTTGAACTGCCAGAGTTTTCCCTATGCAGGCTGAGCAATTAATTAGTTGAATTATCTGGAAAAAGTAGAAATAGATGAGGTGTCCTTAAAACTTCAATTATGGAAGTTTTAGTGATACCTGGTTTGTCTGTTTCTTGTATTCAGTGTGATCACAGCATGAAGTTTCATAAAGCTAAGATGTTACAGGTGTACTCTGGTCCAAGTAAACCACAGTGCAATCTGCCTCTAGGATTCCCTAGGAGAATGATTTCAATAGCCTGGCTATTTTTTTCTGGTTTATTATCCCACCTATATAATCCTATTTTTAGTGGGGCTGCATACTTGATGGCATGAGTAGATTCCTAACAGGTTTGAAGAAATTATTCCTGGACCTGTTTTTCTTCTGCACGTCCCCTGGGATGCCCCTTGGCACATGGTAGTCAGCACGATAGCTACGGGGTGGTTCAGGGATGTGGGTCATGTTGCAGCTGCTCTGGACAACTGTCCAGCCTTTTTTTTTTTTTTTTTTTAATGAAACTTGAAGTCCTGGGCGGCTTTGCAGAGTTCTGCCTGCAAAATTTAAGGATTTGCAAATGTCTGCTTCTGCTGATGAAATGAATCACCAGTTGCCATAAAGGTTGACTGGAAGTTTGTTCATGGGTGTTGTATCCTGATTTTCCTTCTCTGGTGTTATTCTGAGTGTTTCATGGGTTAATAACAAACCCAATTCAAAGGGATCAGTGTTGGCTAGGCTCCACAATGTAATTTCTGCATTCCTGGATGGCTATTAATGTATATTTTGGCAGCCTGGATTCTTGGATGCTTAAAGGTATCCTCAGAATATGCTGGTATAAGTAATCAACCAGGTCTCTGTGATGGGGTCTGAGATGCTCTCCGTGACAGGAGAGGATCAAAGCAAGACTCAGAGTCTTATGCAGGCACCAGCACTTCTCATTTTCTCTGTGGGATCTTCTCTCGATCTCTAAGTCGCAAAACCACAGAGGGACAGACCCGGATGGACACATAGGCATTGCTGATGCTGGAGGACCAGCCATGGTCTTCCAGCAACAGGTTTTTCAGCCTGTTTGCAGCCTTTTTGCCCCGGGTCAGATGCTGTGCTACAATTCACTCACTGAGCGCAGCCAGACACAACAGTGGCCTCAGGCTGGATTGTAGTGCCCAGTGCTAGAGACAGTTCTGGATATTGCAGAGCTCCCTTCCTCTACTCTAAATGACTTACATTACTCTGAGTGGCTTAAAAGAGTTTTCTGCGT
>VZSV01000252.1:545934-627472 GCA_013398735.1 Nothocercus julius | reverse complement strand
ATTAATTAATCTTGATTTTCTAATGTATCCAGCTCATCCTCCTTAAGCCATGTCTGATACAAACCCAAACTTATTCTAATCCTTAAACCTTTAACTCAAGTTACTGACTTTTCTGTCAGATGGTCGCAGATAATGCTTAAGTGTTTAGCTTAAGGCCACAGTGCTCCAGTTGCTTGTTCTGTTGAACCAGAGCTTACTGGGCTGTTAGAGGGTGCATGTTGCGACGTCTCAGCATTTGTTCCTGCTTGCAGTTGTAATCATTTCGTATTATTTGAGAGGTAAGCCTCTGCTCTTGGGAATGCATCTTGTGAGAAATGCATCTCTTAAGCATGAAAACAAGTGATCAATTTTCCAAACCATGACAGATTTGGGTTAATTTGTGTTTTGATGAGGGCTGCCCTGTGTGTAAGGCTGCTGATAACCTTCCCCTTTCTCAGGCGTGCAGGTAGAAGCTTTGCTCTAGATGCTTTTTGGAAAATGGCACTCCAGTTGTGGGAACTGCACTCTTGAAAGTGAATTTTCCCCCAAGTGAAGTGGCTTTAAATTTTACTCCTGATAAAAACATATTAAAACTTCTAGGCTTCCAGTGATTTTCCTGTCTTCGAGTTGGACATCAGAGTGCTGGTGATTAAACCTTGTATGTATAGTCCATAGGTCAGAGGCATCTGAGCTAAGTGTTGAAGGAGGTAATGCTGTAAGTGCTTAAAACAAGCCCAAAATGTTCCCTCTAGCTGTAAAGAAGTGGGTCTGGAACATCCACTGCTTCAGGGGACCGACTGATGGTACCACGTTAGCAGTGGAAAGAAGGGATGTTTTTTCTCCATTTGTTCGTGTCCTGCCATCACATGCAGGGCGTGCATAAAATAAAAATAAATGAAAGGAAGATTAGTTGCCTTGCAGGTCTTCACACTCTTAACATGAAAACTAATGAAATTGTAAGATGAAAATGTAAAATGTAGGATCAGAATGACTTAAAATACACACAGCTGGCCACACAGTCAAAGTGTGCAGTAAATCTTTCAAGATAAAATAGCAAAATCTGTCCTTAATAAAAGTGGTATATGTAATATATTTATTTAGGCACTTGGAAGCCGAAGAGCTACGGCTCCTCTGAATGTGAAGTGTAACTTCAGGAAATGCATTTTTTTTGAAACCTAGTTTAAGGAGGTTTGTGAGTAGAATTCACTCCTCTGGTATTAGATTATGCCTCCCATTTTTTTCCATCTTCCTTTTCTGCAATATCTTTACTTCCTCAGATCCGTGAGCACTTTATCATCTTGAGTTGTTAACTGGCAGAGAGAGTGTAAATCTGATGCCTGGTCACAGAGTACCGAGGCAGGAGTGTTGCAGTTGGAAATGTTGCAGTCAATAGATGGCTGAATCAGTAAAGGCAATGAGAGGCCAATCTGCCAGTTCCTAAGGTTTTTTTTTGTTTGTTTGTTTGTTTTTTCCCCAACATTATCGTGGTCAGCTGTTTCCAGTAACCTTCCTGCTGGATTGCATGATCCTCTCCTCCCTCTGGGCTACACGGAAGCGTGGGTCTGGCCGCTGGGGGATGCAAGCGGAAGGCGGCCTACAGGAGACTGCTGTCCAGGAGCAGAGGAAGCAGAGGGTAAAGCAATGAAAAGAAGACGCCGAGATCCTCTATCATACGAGTTCTTAGCTTGAGCAGTCACGGTCTCTGTTCTTTTTTAGAAGGTGATGCCACTGCTGGGAGAAGTGCTCTGTAACCAACTTGGTCAGAATACCCTGAATAGCCTGTTGGTCACCAGACAAAATGGGTCCCTTGTTTGCACGGACTCCTGGTGGGTTTAATAATACCAAAAGAATCGTTTCAAAAACTTCTTGAGCACTTCCCACCAGCAGTGAGACTGTCAGTAGTGACCACCTCAAGAGCGCTGTATCCAGTCTGCGCACTGTCTCTTTTCATTGCTTTAAGCAGTTAATATGTGCACATATTTCTAGTTAGCAGTTTGTATCAGGTAAAATTTGACTGCAGATTGCCTTTCAGTTCCTTCTTTCCAATTCACCAGCTAGCACGTAAAATTCTTACCTTCTCGATTACTTAGTTGTAAAATCTCAGTTATGGTCCTGTGGGAAAGTGGGTTGCTGTGATTCCAACATACAACATTTTTCTTTTAATCTAAAGGGGATCTTTATTTGACACACTTCACCTCTACCGTGACCTCTGTCTCGGCTGGGTCCTTTTCTCGGTTTATTGCACACTTTGCATTCCTTCGCTGGATCGTTTCAAAGTCTTTGCAAGCTTTAATTAACTGTGCTGGTATGTCTCCCCTGTGAGCTTAGTAAACACCCACAATTGCGTTTTGTGGGAAGGCAGAATGTAGCAGAGGGTGATGTGAAAGGTGCTGCTGCTGTTTTGCTGCTGCCCAAAAGCAACTCAAGCGGTACTAAGAAAACCTGTAAATCCTGAATGCCACTCAATGTGCAGCATTTTCTGTCATTGCATAAGCAAGCACAAGAAAGATAAAATGTAGCTTAGTGAGGCAAGCTACAGCTGATCTTTTGTCTGTAAATTTTGTGCTTTTTGACCTGGAAGCTGCTGAAAGCAACAAAAGCCCATAGATGAGGGAGTCTTTTCAAAGCTGGTTAAAAAACAAGCAAACCCTGAAAGCCTTACTCCTTTCCGTAGGGCTATTTTTAGGAAGGTTTTGGAAAGGGAGAAAAAGAAAAAAAAGGATGTCCTGGGGGTCTGTAAACACAATTCCTGTCCATCGGCCTCTGCATGGCTGGCATTTGAATGCGCTTGTCAGGGCAACTCCTGTTTGTGCGTGGTGAAAGGAAGGAGCCGTTCAGAGCTGCCCATGCTCACCATGCTTCTCCCAGCCCCTTGGCGGCCTTCTTCACAGAAAAAGGTTTCCATATTGCACCTGGTGCTGTCAGCCAGATGGTCCTGTCTGCGCAAAAGGCGCCTGTCAATGAAAGATTTAAATGTTCTCACTACCGATTACTTGATCCGGAGCGGTGGCAGCAAATAGAGTAGGAGTAGAAAGCACCACTTAGGTTCATAAGGATGTGGAATGCACCATTAAGAATCACAAAAGAGTGAGGCCTAATAGGGCATTGCTGCTGATGTTGCATCGAAGCGTCTTTCACTGCTGCTCCACACCCTGCTGAAGTCCGTTTTCACCCTTTGGTACGTGGTTGTTGCTTTTGCTGAAGCTCAAGTCCCTTGAATGGCCACGGTGGAAGGACCTGCAGGCTTTTTTGTGTGCAAGTTGGAGGGGGAAAGTGTCCTGAAACAGTGGTAGGAGTGGACCACAGTGACTCTTCTGCTGTGGAGAGAAAAGCAAAAAGCTCAAGTTGCAGCATAGTCCAAGTGCCATGGGAACATAAGCTTTGCCATTAGTGCTCTTGAACAATTGAGCGGGAGCTGGCACATGGGCTTTGTGTGCAACGGGCTCGTGAGTGCGCAGGCTGCAAACCAGCCGAGAGCAGTCAGGAGCCAGGAAGGCATGAGCTTCATTTACTGAAGTCCTTGGCAGTGATGTCTTGTTCTTCAGCAAGCGTGCAGTAAGAAGGTATTTTAATAAGGGCAGTCATGCAACGATGAACTTGGATGAGCTGGCTTGGCTGAAATGAGAATCGATGACAAGTTATCTGCAGACAGTTGCTGCCACAATGTTTGTGGCTTACGTTTTCTCTTCTCCTCCTGTTTTTACTGCAAATAAATGCTTTTTCTCTCCAGGGTCACTAAAGCGGATGCCTACCAGGAGTGATTTTGATTTCAGCCTTAAAGCAGGCAAGTGGTAAACATAAGTGCATTCAGGGAAACTCAGTCCTGGTAGGAGGAGACATGTTCTGCTGCCTGACCCAATGGCACAGTTGGTGCTTTCCTGGCCAGCTGGCGCCTGGCACCTTAAAGCAGAGCTGCTGAGTTCAAACGAGCAGGCTTTGCAAAGGCTTTGCAAAAGCAAGCAAGGCTGGAGAAATTACAGCAACGGTTTCCTGCAGCTGTGAACTCTGCTGCAGCTTGGAAACAGCAGTTTTCATTTTATAATTGCTTTGAGTTCCAGCCTTGAGAGTTTAATTGGGGTGGTCAATACCATGCTGATTTGGCTGGCGGGAAAGGTCTCGCTGTCTGTGATGAGTCACGGTGAGTTAAGGCAATATAAGGTAAGAGAAGATGGCACTCGTAATACAAAACCAGACAAAACTGCTGTTGGGAGTGAAGAGGGACAGACCCACAGTCCACACCAACAGCATGACAGTTGCTACTTGTGCTGCTGCTGGTAGCAGGAGCTTCTTTTTCCCCTGCTGTTGTTGCTGATCCTCTGCATAAAAGCAGAGCAAATAAGCAACAGAACAACTTGTCACCAGCTGGGGCCATGCATCAGGCAATTGCTCCTTTGGATGTTGCATGCATCGGCAGTCATTTATTTTCAGCAAGGTAAATGTCTGGATATTTCTCAGCCAAGAAAGCATTTTTTCTGAAGTCCACATTGTCTTGGAAATACCTGAGAGTCTGAAATGCACACAGGAACCAAT
The DNA here is from genome assembly GCA_013398735.1 of Nothocercus julius. Classification (NCBI taxonomy): domain Eukaryota; kingdom Metazoa; phylum Chordata; class Aves; order Tinamiformes; family Tinamidae; genus Nothocercus; species Nothocercus julius. The sequence goes on along the minus strand of VZSV01000252.1, from coordinate 622,963 downwards.
AATAGGGTAGGGGATTTAAGTGTTAGACGGCTTCAGTTTGCAATGGCTTTGGTGATAGGAACACCAAAGCATCTTTCCCTTTTTCAGCTTCTTGCTGTTTGCCTGTGTTCTGTCTGCTTTGGTGCTCATTCTTATGATCTAGCATGTATCCCTTTCCTTAACCAGGCAGGGAAATCATTGGGAGGACAGAGTAGACGTGACCTTTATTTTTCCCAGTGTATCTTTAGAGTTCATGGTAGTCTAAAGATGCAGGGTAGTGTAAAGCAAGTACAAAGAGAACTTTATGGTGGTGCAGGAGTCCATGCACGGGGAAGCAAGTCTGCCTTTAGGTTTTGTCTGGCTGCTACAACCAAACTCACTGAGCAGTAGCAGTCAGGCAGAGGCGGTGCTTTTGGGCAGGAAGCTGGCAAGACGCAGCACTATCTGATTAGTTACTGGAGACTGAAAATGAAATGCTGAGCTGGCACTCGTGACAATTGCTTCAGCTCTGCTGGCTTCCAGCGTGGGGAGACCCAAAGGAGCGGCAGTGGCCTGGCTGCATCCATGCCTCCCAATAGCTTCTGGAGGGGAAAAGAAAATCTAGCTCGACTCTGAAAAATGTAAGCCATCCAAGAACTCATTTGTGGCAGTTACCTGGGTGTTCCTGGGAGGCAACTGCCTGGGCTTTGGTGCAAGAGCCCTGGCTTTGCAGAATATGAGTTGGGCAAGGCTTCCTTCCATCCAGTTCTTTTCCTCTGCCCTCAGGCTCACTGTACAGTTAGTCTGCTCTCCCAGCTCACTGACATATGGAGCAGGGCCCTGCTGACTTCAGGCCACAGGGCCCTGTGGAGCAGCCTCGCGCTGTTCCAGGTGCGACAGGCATTGAACAGCTGTGCCTCTTGTGTGTAGAAACTGCTGGGAACAGCCAGCAGACTAAGTTGCTGTAGCAGTAGTAATAGGTGCATCATGCAAGGCTGGGAGAGAGACAGAGCCACAGTATGTGAACACCTGGTTGTGTTCACAGGTTGTGAACCTGATTGTATGGAGCTGTGCCAGGCAGGGTGGCCTACTTAGCTCTCCAGGCCAAATGGGAACAAGCTTAGGAGTCCAAGGAAGCAGCAGGAATAATGAGCAGGGCTTCCTTTTTCCTGTGCTCTGTGGGCAAAAAGAGCCACAGTGCTTGGAAGGAAGTTGTGGTTAGGGAGAAGTGGATGCATTTCATTGTTTCAAAAGCTAAGCGTTGTTCCCAGCAAATGTCAGAGAGGTTTGTTTCAGTCCCTCTTGAAAATGCCAGCAGTGCATTGAAGGTTGTAAAAACAGAAGCATCAATGTGGCGCGTATAGGCATCTATTTGCAAAAGCTTGCATTGGCTGAGGCCCTCTGTGGCCTGTCAACTCAGCTCATTTCACTAGCACATAATGAACATATGGAAGCAGGGGCTATACTGAGCTCCGTCTGCAATGTAGAGACATGCTTCATTATCACAGCTCTTAGGGGGAAAGCCCATATATGAGTTAGCATGTGCTAGGAATAGCTGCTAGCGCTCACAAGAGAATTCTTGGAGTAGAGTGAAACTCAAAATGGTATCAGGATTTGTTGATATATTTTTCCTGCTTATTTGATTTGCATGGTATTTTCTGATCCCTCGTTTCTGGAAAGCATTTATGAACATGGTTGTGAGCTACTACTGTAAGAAACAGTATCAGGAGCATATCAAGAATGAATGCATCTCAGCTACAGCTGTGCCAGGTGTATGACAGTAGGTGTTATGGACTGTAGCGGTATAGAATTGTGGTATTCAGGAAAGCAGTCAACGAATAACATCCTTAATGCAACTGTCATACTTGATTCCCATGCCACTTTGGCAGCAATTTGTAGTATAAATGAGCCAGCCAGCTCCCCTCCAGCCCTGCTGCAAATGGAGAGGGCTGCACCCAGCTGCCACGGGGTGCTTTGTGTCGACGAAGGACATGGGTGCCATGGAGAATGGCAGCTGCAGTATGTCAGCTGCACCCAAAATGGGGAGCAGTGGAGAAAACACCCAGTCTTAATGATGAAACTTCTTGAAAATAGCTGATTCCCCCAAACCAGTTGGAAGACCTGCTATTTTTGGTCTGATTTTGCTCTTGGCGAAATCCCTGGAAGGTGAAAATGGTTTTCCACTGGTGGTGAAAAGGCCTCCCTGTTGCAAAGGAGGGAAGGAGGCTCTTTCTAGCCCCTCTACCTTTCTGCCTCCTTCCCTCCACTGAGAAAGAAAAAAAAAATCTTTAGTCTATGTTTACTTGACTTTCAATAGTCTTATGCCCGCAAAATATTGTTCAGCTTGGTTTTCCAGGAGCCACGTGAACTTCATAGACTTCTGTGACCTTTCTGTCCTTGCCCATAAAATCTCAGCATTGCATGCAGCTGCATGTACAGCAGTTGGCGTTTGCCACCCCTGAACATGTAAGGGATTAACCTTTTGCAAAAGCAAATTCCCCAGAGTGAAATCTGCTGGCTGGTGGCAACTGCCCATCGCTACTCCTGCCCTTAACCCGGGTGCGTGTTTGTGCCTGGCCTGAGTCTCCATTTGTTTTTCTGCAGATCAAAACATCTGCCTTTTCCCCAGTGAAAGAAGCATTTTAATGAGGTTCTCGGAAACTTCCTGTGCTTCCTTTAATCTAAATTTATCCAGGGGCAGAGATTGTTTTGGAAAAGCAGAAGCAAGAAAATGCTGCCTTTGTGCTGAAGGCTGAGCGCGCAGTCTGGTAGTTCTGTTCAGATGCCTGTGCCATTAATTAATATTGACCGACGGTGCTCCAAACAGAATGAGTGTTTGTATGCGCTGCTTGAGGGGATGCTGAGAAGCAGGCAGGAGTTATCAGATAGGTCTGAGACCAGGCTGCCACTACTATTGTGTTTCCCTTAGGCTTCTATATCCTTCCCGTCTTTGTTAAAAGAGCAGTTGATTAAACAGCTTTCACTGCGGAAGCTCATTTTCTAGTTGTACAATCTGCCTTTTCCATCTGAAGAAGTCTGGAAAGATGAGGGAGGTGGAAGGCTGTAGTAATCCCAATGTATGAATTGGCTGGTGCTGGTTTATTTGAGGAAAACAGACAAACCAAACAGTTTTGGGGGAAGCTCAATACTGTCACTGGGCTGGTCCAGAGGACCAGTAATAGACTGACTCAGCATACCACAGTACAAGAATTGAAAAAAACAAAACAAAAAAAAACCATTGCTCTGGGATATTAGATGGTTGCTTACAATTCTTTGCTTTCTGCCCAAGCCATCATGCATGCCATGCGTTTTCTTAAAGCTTGGGCACTGAACATACATGGAGATTGAAGCTCTGCGGGCAGAAGCATTGGTGTTTGCATTATGATCAAAAAGATTTCAAATGATTTGGAAATTTCAGAGTTCAAATGAGCTTCCATGCTGACACGGTTGGTTCCTTGACCTGGGTCAAGGACCTAAACTGTATTTTATGGACATCAATTCAGGTAGAACCTGCCAGCAAAAGAAAACAACTGGCGTTCCCGTTTGTTACTATGCAACTTCTTCTGTTCAGCGCGACAACATGAAAATGCTTGCTCAGGTCTGTTTAGTAGAAGACCAGAGACATTGCTCCTGCTGTCAGTGCCGTGAATTTGACTGCCTGTCTTAATGATTTGTGGCCAAAATGACAAAACACCAGCTTATTTGAAAATATGCAAAATATCCCAGTTGGCGCTTGTATCCCAGGCACCGCGTTGCCATGGCACCGAGCTAACCCCGGCCCTTCCCAGCTCGAAGTGCTCAGTGCACCATTGAACGTGTAAGCGGTGTGTTAACGTGCGCTTTACCAGGGTGCTAATGCCCAGGTGCCTGGAGAAGGGGCTGCAGTCCCGCTCCACATGGGGGCTGAGCAGATGGGTGGGTTGGACAGTCTTTGGGTTCTTAATTTTTCCTTTTAAACATGTTTTTGTTTTAGTAGTTTTTTGCTATTAAAATATGGCCTAAAATGAACAAATAACTTCATTCAAGTTATTTGTCCATTGCTCTGAAACAAGCTCTTTAAGTTGTGTTTTGCGAAGGAGACCACAAAGCTTGTCATCTGGAGTCAGTGAAGTGACTTCTTGAGTTCCTTGGCCAGCACTCCAAGATCTCATTTATTCTTGTAGCTATACATATGGACACCTTAATATTCTCATATCTGCCCATTTTGATTTATAGCATCACCAAAGAAAACCACTGCTTTTCCAGTTGATGACAGACGACTGAGAAATATGCTTAGATAGGTGTCTCCTTTCCATTCTTTAGTTGCTATGCACATTACAGTAAAATCTTGAGATGATACAAGACTGTGGATGTTGTCTTTGGGGCACAGCCCCAAACTACTTAATAAACTACTTAACTACTTAACTAGATAACTACTTAACTAGATAAACTACTTAACTAGATAACTACTTAAAAAAAAAAAAAAAGGATTTATTTGGAGATCAAAATTAGATTTTCATTAGCAGTAGTAACAAAAGCAGAGGTCCTTCAGACTCCACTGTGATGCAGAGCAGCATGAATCCTCACTCTGGAAGCAATTAAAAAAAAATACTTACTTTCCTGGTATCAGTTTCTTCCAGCTGAAAACAAACTCAGTTAGAAGCAGATTCCAACTGCTCCAGCTGTTGCGTGGGACAGCTATTCATTCTGTCCACGGTTTCATTCACCCTGCCTCTTCTTGCCAGGATTTGCATGTGACGGGCGCAGCCTGAGAGGCTGGAGTGTGTGACCGCTCCCAAATGCCCCTCTCTCGCACGGTTGTAGACTGTGTGTTGCAGGGATCCTGATGACTATGTTTACTGTTCTGCTCCTCAGCCTAATTTAACAAGTCTGTTGCTTTTTGCTGGCCAGCTGATAACCAGAAAGGCATTTCAGAGAATACAAACCTGACAGTCTTGTGCCTCGGAGGTCATATCCTTCCCGCAGAGACTTAATTCACAGGACCTAGGGCAGCCTGCTGGCACCAGGCTGGAGAGAGGATGGAGCAAACGTATTTGTGTTATCAGAAATGTTATCAGAAGTGCAGTGGGTTTTGCTGGGGTTGGAGATGTTTGTTTTTCTTTCTCTCTCTCTCTCTCTCTCTCTCTCTCTCTTTTTTTTTTTTTTTTTTTTTTTTTAAGGAGAGCAGAGGTTGTTTTCTTGCTTCGGCACCTCATGAAGCAGCAGATGATGTGATTTGCAGAAAATGAGGTGGCAGTGTTTCAAGGACAGATGCACGCTATTATTTTGTGTAGCCCTGCAGGACATGAGCAGCTACTGCTGTAGGTGTATGGCTGTTGGACCAGTGTGGCTGCAGTGCCAAAGGTTGGCATGATTCAGAGGTGGCTGTAGACACTTCTAGTGCATCCCCTTCAGGAAAGCCAGCCTGGAGGACAGCTGCAGAGGCTGTCAAAGGAGCCCTAGCTCCGATTTCATCATTGTAGAGCCACCAGAAATTGGCATCTGCTAGCAGCTAGAGTCCTCACCTTCCTGTAACAGGCTTTTTTTCCGCCTTGCACAGTTACACTGGCCTCCTGTAAAGGAGAGCTTCCCATGTGCCTTATAAAAAGCCGTGCTTCTGAGCCAAGACTACAGGGAGCGAGGAGCTGCTGTCACTGTGAGAGCTGAGAGCTAATATTCCCTTCTCCTGGTTGTAACTCAAAGCTTCGTACCAAGCAGTACATGAAAAATAGTGTGGGCTCAAGGCATGAAGAACCGATTCACATCTCGGCTCCACGGAAGGGTTTCAAGAGCAGAGGGCTCAGTTACCATGTGGTGGTCCAGGGCAGTCACCAGTAAAAGAGCTTCACATGGGTAGGCACTGCGTTTCTGTGTCTGAGATCTCATCTGCCTTGACACTCTGCCATTGCCCGTGTTCACACAGACATGCCAGCATGACACCACGCAGGGAATCACGAGAAAGAGGCTGCCTTTCCACTCTGTTATTAAAATGTGCCAAGGGTGCTCAGCAACTGAGAAGGAGGGTGTTTTCTAATAAATCTGTGTTGGTGGTAGCCAGTGGTTTGGCGCCTCTCCATTCCTTGTTCCTATAGCAGTTGCGGTGGATACGAATGCCTTCCGCAAGAGCTGGGAACGGAATAGAGCTCCTGTCGTTCAGCAGCAATCCCTGCATGACACAGCCTTGGCTATTGAATCTCCTCTGTGGGGTCACATTTAGAAGGAGCATGGCCAGGGAAAGGCCATGGTGCTTCACGAGAACATCACTGCTTCTGGATGCTGTAGTCTGCCTTCTCCTTTTAGCAACTGCGTGTATTTCTTACGGTATCACTGAGCATATAAGGTGTCATGATAGCTGCTGTTTTTATGGAGAGATGAGAAAGGCCACTTGCTGCAGAAGCTGTTGCTATAGCAGCTGTGGGCTTGAAGAACTTGGCCTAATACAAATAGGTATTTAATTGATTCCATGAAGGCTAAGGGCAGTACCAAACGTTTAAGGGACAAAACAACTGAGCCTTAAGCACAAGCCTTGCACAAGAGCAATTAGATTTAAGCCTTGGGTGCCAACACTTCCTGCCCGATGATCTCAAAGCCCACTGCAACAGTAATAACTAGGCATGTTAAGTTCAGAACTGCAGTGTTGTAAGCTGAATTCTCTACCTGCACCAAAATAAATTTGTGGTTTTACCCTTACTGTAACCTAGGGCAGTGTTTTCTGCTCATGTTTTCTGTGATTGATATTTCAACCATATCAAGAACTTACCAGATGATAATGATGCAGCTAGGTTGATCTAAAGAGTGAGTGACCTCAAAATGTCATGTGGAAGTATGGAAATAAAGGTGTTGTGCTTACACTGTTTTTTAAAGATGAAATGACAGTGGCTCATAGGTAAGTAGTGCTAAAATTTCAAATCTCTCTGTGGCTGAGCCATTGGTTTTCAAGGGACTGGTGGATGTGGTTTTTATCCTGCATTCAGTCCAGCCATGGTGACCTGACATGAGTAAAGTAAGTAGTTTGGTAACTTTTATGTGTGATCCCTGATCTCTCACCTTCCATTGGCACGGCCAGAAGTAGGACCGAGGACCAAGGCTGCTTGTGCGTGTTCCTCTATGTGTAGGTAGAAATACATACAGAGGAGATGTGAGCTGCAAATAACAGGCTGTGACCCGGTTAGCTGCTTGACGGGTTTGTTTTGCGCTGTGCTGTGCTGCATCTGATAAATAGTTTCTGTCTACTGGGAGAAGGAATTTCACTATATGTTGCTGCCTTTTCATTCTCTCCTCTTGCCATGTTAGCATGTAATATGATGAAATGCCATTTGTTAGCATTCATATTTTAAGTTCTCATTCTTTCTGCATATTGTCTAAACAAATCAAGATTTTATTAAGTCATGGCATTCTTTTGTGAAATGGTAATGAGAGGTTCGATGAGTAAAGAAGGGCGAAAAAAACTTCTTTCAGGTGTTGGCAGTTCTTGACACGAAGTACAAAATACAAGCTCCAGGACTATGAACCTGTGCTCAGTCACAGTCTGTTCCCCCACTAGTTAATTTAGCTATGGGGAAACCTGTATATATTTTTTTTCATATAACTTGAAGTGCCTGCAAAAGCTGCAACTGCCAGTTAATGTTTGTTTGTAATATCTTGAATATGGAAAGCTAAGGAAACACCCTTCTCGCACGCTTTCCTTGCTGTCCCCACCATTCATTTTGGCTCAATAAGCAAACACGCTGTGTGTGTGTGATCTCCATGTAGGTGTTGCGCAGAATTAGTTTAGGCAAGGTCAGCTAGAGTGTGTGATGAGGCATGGAGCAAGGGTAAAAACCGTTACTCGCTAAACACTGGGAAATGAGTCCTTACTTCCAATACTCAGCTGTACAGAGAGGTGGGGAGGAACAAGGCCTGTTGCCCACCCATGTCTTTACCCGATTTGTGCCTGTTGGTGGCGTAAGAGGCAGTGGCAAATGCTCTTTCCCCCAGGTCCCTCAGAAGTCTCAGATAACCAGTCGATGTTTCAGCTGAGCACACAGAAAACAAGTTGCCTATGACCTGCTCGGTGTAGAGTGTCACAGGAATGGACTTGCAAACACAGTGTAGCCCCTGTGAGAATGGGGACCTCCGCAGGGTCCTGACTCCGCGATGTCTCAACGTGACCCTGTGCGCTGGGGTGGAGACAACAGAATCACTGTGCTGCCCCTGGTGGGGTCTTTGCTGGTTTTTAATCTGTCCATGCCAGCTCAGCTGACGCAGACTGCCTGCTTACAGATTTGGACTAGGATGGGGAGAAACACTGTACATTATCATTCCCATTCGCAGGTGCCCAATTTTTACTCCTTTGACTTGAAGATTTACGAACCATATTAACTATATTTTTTCAAGTATTTCAGGGTAAAGTAAACTTGTGATTCCATGTTACTTTTTTCTTGTATCACTGTACACTCAAGGTTATATGTCATCAAGTCACACCGTGTGAATTACAGATTCAGAGTGAATATTTAGAAATATCACCCTCAGTAAATTTTGCAGTCAATGTGCAATAATAATAACTTGTCACATATATATGTAGAGGAGCAGGGGAGATTTTGCATGATATCACTATTTAAAACCTTAAACTTTTTTTTTTTTTTTTTTAAGCAGATTATGGCATTTTTTTTTAATTAATAGGCAGAGCAGAAAGTTTAAGCCTGAAATATAAAGCAAGGAAGACAGTTGTATCCTCACGTTCTAAATGCCCTTTTGATATGTTTTAGCATGTGCTTTTCATGGACTGATGAAGTGGAACTGCACCTAAGAGAATGAGCTCTGAAGAGGGATTTTAGTGCTGTCTTCATAGCTGGAACCCTGCTGCTCTCTAGGAATCTTTATAATGAAACATTGTCAGCAATATTGTTATGCCTCTTTGGCAAACTGTGGAGCACTTGATTAATGTTTAGTCATAATGCTATGACTAAACTGCTATGAAATACAGCATTTCATAGTTAAATGCTATGAAAAAAATTCAGATTTCTGCAGGGAGTGCTGGCTTATCGTGTCCTATTTTTACAAGACCTTCAGGAGTTCTGCAAAGCCTCCCTGTTACTCCTGAGTGTTTTAATGCATTGAAAGGGAAAGCAGCAAGTTATTTGAAACTTAAATAGAGACTTGAATGAGTTTAGACTCACCCTTCGCTGTCAGCAGCATTAGAGGTTGTAGCATTGAATGGTTTTCAGATGTCAGAATGATCTTCAGATTTCCTGTAGGAGTGAGAGAGTATACAGTGAATGTTAATGGGGAAGTAATTTCTACCGCTGAAAAGGTTTTCTACTTAGAGATCTTTTAGCAGGTTATTTAGCAGACAGTGGGTGAACTCACTCCATGGGAAACAGTGAGAGAGAGATTTAAAGCTAATGCCAAACCACAAAGGAAGTTTTATCACAATCTGGTGTGATAAACACTAGACTAGATAAACACGACTAGTTTCAAAACTGTATGAGTTTTTAAAAAAAATTAGCTTGTGAAAGTTTGCTGTTGATGGGTTTGAACCAGTTTAACCCTCTTGCTCTCAATGGAAACAGTCCTGATTTGTCCTTAGAATTGAGGTTAGGATTTGCTGGTGGTTCTCTGTGTAGTATCTTAATGTATCTGTCATCATGTGCAAGACAAAAACAATGTTGATCTGAAAGCATGTGTTTCTATTTATGTACTATAATCAATGAAACAGTGATGTCTAGAGTGAAATATGGAGCTAAAGTCAAGTTTGGTGGAAGCTAATACGCATCCCTGAAGTGAAATTACAAGTTCATTTACTTCAGACTGACTTGTACAAGGGAAAATATTATCTCCTATCAAGATTTTATAAAACACATAATATCGATCCATTCATTGCTGTTAGTGGCTGTCCCTGAAAGCTGTTCATCATGCATCATGCTTCTGCCACTCGATACTTTCTCCAGTAACAACTCTCAGCACACAGCATTTGACACAGCTCAACGACTCCGTACCAGCTCCTAGGTCTCCTGGAAAGCCCTGTGGCCAGCATTTTGTTTTACAGCCTCCTTGGGCTGCCCTGTCTTCGTGTTTGAAGCTTGTGGACGGTGCTACCATGTCTCATGCACGAGCAGTTGTCTCTTTGGTCTGTTTAGGTTTTTATTTTGCTTTGCTGGAGTCGAATGTGTCCTCCAGAAAGCTCTGGGCTCTAAATATCACCTCTTCCTCTGTGTACCCAAAGAGCCACCTATTTCTTTGTAGCTGATATATGAGGCTTTTATTCTCATGTATGAAGTTAAATCTACTCGTGGTAACTTCTGTTCTCTTCTGTGAATGGCTGGCTGCTTCTCCCCGTCCAGGGAAGAGATAGGAAGTATCAACAGCCCAGGAGCTGGACAACTGTTCATTTGGTTGCATCAGCCTTCCTGTTGAAACTGGATCCTGAAGCCTGGAATGGGACTGAGGTTCCCAGTATGTTACTGAGCTTGAAATCCTTCCATTTTAAATAGTAAGCACTTACCAGGCTCAGGGAGACACTGAGAACTGCTGAGACTCTTCCTTGAGGGGGTTGCGAAGATTTGTATGCATTCCTTTCTCCAGTGGAGGCGAGAAGCTCAGTCTTTGCATTTATTTAGGGTTTCTCTTATTGGTTGGTAATTTTGTTTCTATTTTTTGTAAGCAACATGTTTAATTTTTCACTTTGAATTTCAAGTACAGATTTGTGTACATAATAAAAATACACACACACACTCATATTCTGTGTTATATGTTAACTCTATTTTCAGCAGAGGATTTAGGATAAGAATAGCTCCATGACTGCATGTGATACAAAATCTATTGAGAGGGCAGCTTTTCATGCTAACAACAATAATGTGCCCTTCTAAACTCTGTATGTCAGTAAATTTCTGTTCCTGTGATAAGCCAGTAGAAAGTCTGATCTAATTTGATAGGTCTAAACTCTGCTTGTCCCTGTCTGTAAACTCACAGCTGCTGATGAAGCTGTGGTTTTACCTTCCTTAGATCAGGAGTTGAAGTAGCCCCTTATTTTCCAAGTTGTTGCAAATGCTGAAAGATTCACGGAGAACTTTTAATTAAGTATTTCTGTTTTTGTCTTTGACCTTTTGCAGATTTCATGATAGAAAAGCCTCCGAAGGCTGTGTACCAGAGTACATAAAGGTCTCATCATTTGCTGGTCCTGCAAATCCATATGGCAGCCTTCTTGTTTTCTCAGTATGCTGAACTTCTGGGGCTGTCACTGGGGAAATTGTATTCCAGATGCAGGCAGTGCTGTATTCAGCATGCGTGGTGGAGAGCATCTCGCTTCGGTAATGTATCCAAATGTCATCATCTAGTATACAGGATGGTCATATATTGGCTATTAATTAGTTACTGTTTCCAAATATTTTTTTCATGTGAAGTTTTAATAGTCTAATTATCATGTTTTGACAAACGTCTCTTTCTAATAAACTTCTGATGTTACATAGCTTCCAGGTTCTGGCCTTCAGTAATGAACAAATAAATTACTGGCTCCCAGAACTTGGCTCTGAGATGTAGCAGTTTCTCCTGTATCCCTGCCAAAAGCAGCTGATTGCTAGCTTGTTTATGGAGTTGGTGATCAGTATCAGATATTGCTTTACCTTAAATGATTAGTTCAGGGATTGAATGCAGAGCAGCTGGATTTGGATATAGAAATACCGTGTGACTTGTTTGTTTCCAAGTGATGTTTCTGTGTTCTTGTCCAGGCTAGAGAATCATAGAATCACTGAATGCTTTAAGTTGGAAGGGACCTCTAGAGATCATAGAGTTCAACCCCCTGCACACACAGGGTCACCTAGGGCATGTGGCTCAGGACTGTGTCCAAGGGGGTTTTGAAGATGTCCAGAGGAGACTCCACAGCCTCTCTGGGCAGCCTGTTCCAGTGCACTTGTCACCCTCAAATGTGAGGGTGTCTTTCAGGATGTGGATGTGTTCTTCCTCGCCTTCCCTGAACGCGGCCTCGAGGCAATTCCTGTGCAGTCACTAGGTGCCCTCAAGAGGATTTGCTTTTTTACAGTGGTTGGCTGCTGCAAATCCTGTGTTTTTCCTAGACTTGCTCTTCTTTGTACTACAATTTTTTGGGTTCAGGGGAAGCTTTGTAATATTGTTGATATTGCAGGCACTGATTTAAGCAGTATAGACAGTATTCTGTTCCACTGTTTTTGTCTCCCAGATCAATTAAGCCCTTTCCGACTGAGCTATTTGGAACTGCTTCACCTCCACATGTTACCTCAAAGAAACTGGGTTTCCTCTGAAGAGCTTGTGGAGCAAATGGGATCAACTTGATCATTTTTCCTAACTCTATTTTTTGGATAGGATTAGTTGTTTAGTCCTCTCTAGTGAAGTTGTGTATTGCTAGCACAGCAGTAAAATTGTTTTCTCCCTTCCATGCACACACTAGAAAACCACTGTTCTTACTTGGGTGCATGAATAAAGGCTTGGAGAGGAAAGTGTCCACTTTTAAGCCCTGAGGAGTATCTTTAGCCATTCCAGGATTCGTTGACTTATCCAAGGGAATGATAATACTTTTAAAAAGAATTTAAACATGAAAAGGTTGTATGCTGAGCCTGACATGTAAAGTCACGTAATCACCAGTGAGAGCGGGATGCCCTGGCAACTAAGTACGAGGAGCTCAATAACTTCTCTCCTAAAACCACAATTCTGATTTCATTCTTCGAGTTGTTTGTGCGCAGACAAGAGTTTCCTGTGAGTAGTGTCCTTCTAGCTAATCAGATACCTGTGCTGGGAAAGAGATAAGCTGTCATTTTGCTTTAACTGCTTCCAATGGCAGAGCTGTTGTTTGCAAGGGTTTCAGCAGGCTGCTGATATCATTGTGTGTCTTTCTCTTGACTCCGTGCCTCCCTCACTTCTTGTAAGGAAGGGAGAGAGGTGAGCTGGGAGGAAGCTAGTGTGCTACAAGAAACAACAGGTGAATTCCGTGGATGTCAAGGCAAAAAGCTACACAGCCTGCAGGTTTCAGCGAAATGCTCATGATCTCAACTCTACTGCTGCAAGGCATGGCTCAGGGTTAGCAGGTTTCAAGCTGTATTCTGCTCACATACTTGAGGTCCACTCCCTGTTCCCAGCTGGGAAATAATCATGTTCTCTGTGAGAAGCAGGTAACTAGATGTGATGGGAGGGAGGCTCGGGGTGAGCTGGTTTGCATGGTATGTTCAAGGCTTCTAGTGGTGTTCTGGTGGTTTCGTAAAGCACATTGTGGTGGTGGAGGACAGTGGTAGGAGGAGTCTGTACTCAGGGAGAAAATAAAGTTAGTGACCTATGGCTGTAATTCCCTGCAAGCAACAGCAGGGAGTCTCTTCCCTTTGGTAAGCCAACAGAAATAACACGCGCCTCTGGTGTGTGGAAAGCTGCAAAGGCAGTATGGCTATAAATGCAGTTCTCTACAGATACATTGTTTTGCAGTAATCTCCTTTTCAATACTTCAGGTGAGCCCAACTGTGTGAGAGTCACAATTTGCCAAATTTATCCAACAGCTCATTACTTCAGGATTCCTGTAATGAGCTCTGCATGGCACTACATGTTAAGATCAGTCATGAGCTGCCCCCAGTTTGCCTACTAAAGCATTATTTGCTTACTAAATTGAGTTTGATAAGGCTAACTTGACCTTAGCACTTGGGGGTGCAAGCTGATACTTGAATTGTAGTGTTATAGCTTTTGCAGTTAGGGCAAAACGTGTAATGGAAGATGTGTCAAGCTAATCCACGTGTTGCTGGAGTTGACTGTTGGATGTGTGTGTGTGTGTGTGTGTGTGTGCGCGTGTGCGTTAAGAGTGTGAAGAGCAGTGCAAAGTAGCATAAGGGAAAGGAACACACTGTGAAATGGTGCTATTCCAGTAAAATAAATTTGAGGTGGCTGCCCGTCATTCTGTGCAACTGAGAGTTTTTTTAAAAAAATTTTACCTTTGTCATCAAAACATGCAGCTGCTTCCTGAGCTTCCTTTGTGTTCCATCCTTCCCCTGCAATGAGGATGGGAAGCACAAGGGAATTACTGAATATCATAAATGATTGGTTTTACAAGGTACCTGTGTTAAAGCAGGTGTGATGGACAAAGCCCATGGTTTCATGTTTGTTGGCTGTTCACGACAGCCTGTAGGTATACGCAGAGTGTTTATCTGGAGGCACCTTTATGGCCAGGTTTGCTGCTGGGGGAATCCCTGCTGCTTTAAATCTCTGGAGCCAAAAGAGAAAGAGCCCAGGCACCACCACTACTTCTTTCTCTTAGCAACTCCATGACATATATATATATATATATGTGTGTGTGTGTGTGTGTGTGTATAAATAGATCTATGCTGTTCAGTAACTCCTCTGAGTTGGAACTTGCAATGTATGATCTTGGCCCTTAACTTCATTTCATGCCTGAGATCCTGTTTTAACGCAAACGTAGCTTTTTGTGGGCTCTGTTCAGGGGTGATGACCTTCCAGTGTACCAGTTACTACCTCAGACCTCTGAGGTCAACAGAGTTCAACAGACATGAAAAGGGGGCCCAGACCCTGTGTGCAGTTAACGAGTGCACAGTTATGTTGACGTACAGATAAAGCACAGGAGAAATGATCTGAAGTCAGTAGTATTCCTAAGCACATCGAGTCTTATTTGGATGTTGTCATTAAGGCTATTGCCTTCTCTGCTTTTGGCTGAGGTGAGGGGTTTGTGAATCTCTGAGAGCACATCTCTTTATGAAGCCACTTTCCCTCTTGCTTGAAAGTGGTTTTGAAACCTTCCTTCATCAGTCACATTTGTCCTTCTGCTGTAGCTTTTCTTTCCTATTTTTCCACATTCCTGCTTCACAAGGCTGGGCAGTGCTTTCTTCTTGCTCCAGCAAATTTTACTCCCAATCAAGTAGCAGTGACTCATGTAATGAATAATTACTTATGACTCTTTCTGATCTAGTATGGGTAGATCTGGTCCCTTTCAGACAGACACAAATGGAGGCATTTGGTGAGCAAGCAGTTTTCACAGTAACTATTCATATTTGCGGATGGATTTTGCCAAGTGCACCAGCTAATGCCCCAGGCTGTCTCTGTAAACGTATATAGCATGGGACCACATATGAGATGTAGAACAAAACTGGATGATGGGTAAAAGAAAAATAGGAATGTAGGAGGTGATGTGGTTTGGGGGAGTGAAGGACATGGAGAAAATAAGAGTTAAATGGAAGGTGAGATGAGAGCTTGACTAAGTTAATTTGCCAGGAGATTAAAATAAGTTGGTAAAGCTTAGCTGTTCTCTTAAATCCTTATTAATGTGTGTTAATTGGTCAGTCTTTTTTAAACATAGGTTTTCCAATTGGACTCTAGGGAGTTTGTTGGTAGTTCCTGAATATTTATTTTGTCTTTCACCCTACAGCTGCATATAAAACAAGTCTGAGCACCTGCGCTTTCTCCTCTCTCCATTTAACCTTCCTTAGCAGAAGTTTGAAGATTTTCTTTGCACTGCAAACTGAGTCAGTCCTTTGGCTGCAGCAGAGGATTGCCAATAAGGACAGAGATGTATGCTAGGCAGTGTCTGAGGTGAGTCTCCCAGGCTGCACTGAGAGGGAGACAACCTGGTTCTCAAGGACAGCATCATGCTTACCTGTGTGCTGAACCACTCGTTGAGATGTCTTGTAGCTAAGTAATTCCGTATCAGCAAAGCAACCTTCACGATAGGGTTCTTGAAGCCTATTGGGAAAAAAAAA
Source organism: Nothocercus julius (assembly GCA_013398735.1). NCBI lineage: Eukaryota > Metazoa > Chordata > Aves > Tinamiformes > Tinamidae > Nothocercus > Nothocercus julius. Next base: position 607,331 of record VZSV01000252.1, on the reverse strand, counting down.
AAAAAAAAAAAAAGGTATACCCGAGAATGCACCTTTTTCTGGTAGGTAGTTCAGTTAGAAAGAAATAGCTAGGGTGGGTTGTACCTAGAAATCTCTTGTAAACACTACAGTATTGTCTTCCTTGGTAGATCTCTAAGAGTTTAATTTTTCACAAGGACATAGGCATCAAAAGCAGCAGACAGGGCGAGAGCCCTCCTGTATTTCTAGGAAATGTTTTTCCCCATTTGGGAGCCTCAAGTGTTGCTACAGTAAAAACAGATGTGTCTGTGAGCGTTTTACCCTACAAACAGGGCGTCGTTCCTGTCAGCTCATTTTTGGGACATAGCACGGAGACCCTGGTGGAGCTACAATTAATTTCCATTGGTCTACACGAATACTTAGGCGAGTTTGAGTGGAAAATCTTTGTCCCATTTGTTTGCTGTGGATCAGTGTCACTGTACGCATTATTTGTAGATTCATTTGCCAGCTGTGACAAGCTTACAGCTTCCTTCCAACACGAGTTTTGATCAAGGTTTGCTTGATTATGTACTTGATGATTATAAAACAACACTTGTCGACATACAAGACCTCAGACATTAGGAAAATTTAATCTTAGTCAAGATGGTAAGTCTGCTTTATTATCTGTTAGGTCGTCAGAACTTCATGGACTTCCAAGTACTTTGCAAGGGATGAATTTAGTTCTGTGTAAATATGCAAGTTCTGTTTTATCACCACACACTGGAGCAAAATTGCTGGACCTCATATCTGACTCAGGCTGAGAAACAGTTCCTGAAAGAATTAACCTTTCAGGGGCCCGTGATACCAGCTCAGCTTCTGCGGTTACAATCTCTTCTTCCAGCTCTAGCCTGGCATGTATTTCGGTGCTGTCATGGAAGTTGCATTAAAATGTAGAGAGAAAAATCCTGTGGGTTTCATTACTTAGCTAAGCAAAAACTGCTTTTAGGGAGAAAAGCTATTAAGCTGCAAAAATCTTATTAGCAATCCTGGACGCTACACTTCACTATTAGTCATTTAAATTGCAATCCTGGTGTGTCAGTTCATCAGTTACTTAAGGCATTTGTGTAAGAGTTATGCCTCCCTGGTGAGAATGCACAGTGACATTTAGTTTAATGTAGTACTTAACTATCTCTAGATTTGTTTATCAGTCCAACTGTATCCTTTTCTTTCCCCACCGTTTGGAATTAACCTATACTCTTCCCTCAGATCGTGCTGCTGCTTTTTTCTGTTTTCTCTTCCCCAGGATATTGTCTTTTTATAACTATTTTGTCATCATTTAAACAGAGCATTTCATCTCAAAATAATGAGCAAAGTTAGGCACAAAATAGTATTTTCCATGATTTTAAGTGGGTATCCGAAGCTGAGGAAAATGACGTGGCTTCTCTCACATTCCTGCTAAGTCAGTGGCATTGAAGGACTCGGAGCAGTAGCTGCTGGGAAACAAGAGGTTCTGCTTCCCTAAATGTGTCGGATTTTTAGGAGACTTCGAGAGATTCTCAGTTAAACATTACGCTAATCCAGTAACTGGTTAGCAGAGGAAAGGACCAACCCAGCTGGCAAGAACTGGTAAAAAGCTGGGATTTGGTGCAATAATTTGTTAGCACATATGAGAACCTTATGTAGCTTTCATCCATGCTGTTCAAATTCCCCTTTAACTATCCAGGTATTTTTGTTATCGTGTAAAAGTTTAACTGAGCCATGGATTCTAAATCATTTGCCAGGGATTGTGTCCGCGTCGCGGTGCACGCGAGCTGGTTGACAGCGGCCCGTTCTGGCCGCTCTGCGTGTACCAAGAGCTGGGGAGTGTCACCCGTATCAGTGACGGGCACATTCATATGCTTTTCCTTGAGGCTTATTGCCATTTCCACTACTTGCCTCTTTCAGTGGCATGTAAAGGACTTTTATTTTAGAAAGATAGTATGAGAAGCAAAAAATGGCTTAGACATGATGAGTGTTAATCTTTCCAAATACTTCCCTCAGGAAAATGGCTGGGTTTTTTGGTCTGTTTTGAGTTGCTTGTTACAACTAGGTCACTTTTGCCTGTAGTCATCGGATAGTGATTTATAAGCTTTTCATGGACTCTATAAACTTCATGAGAATGCATGGAATTTAAAAATACATCAAAAGAATAGAATTTGCCAGTGAATGTTTCATAATATTCAAAATGGCTACAGAATCATGTCTGTGGTGTTGTGCTCCCTAACTTCAAACTAACATTTGTGTACTCTTCTGTTTGATAGTAAATATGCCAGAAAGCTATACCTACCTCTCTGTAGAGCCTTCAGCTTAAATTGTGTGTGGTATATCAATATCACATAACATTTATCAAAGGAGCCAATGGCAGATAATTCTTGTCTCTGTTTTGTCATTTGCAAGTATCTGCATGTCATCTAAAGGTCCTTATTCCAAGTTTCTGAATTTTTCCATGGTTCAGGCTCCATGCTTCATGAGGGGGTTAATGATTACCTGAAGGACAGATGCTCTCTCTCCAGTATTAGCCAGCATCTGCTGTGTATGTGACTTCGCTGGTTAATACTTTGCTAGTGTCTAGGTGTCACTGGTTTTTGCCACCTCTCCCATCACCAGCGTTTAACTCCTTCCATACACCTACAGAAATGTTCCAAAGATAAATCACAAATGCCTTATGATTTCCTCTAATGTCTGTCATGTGTTTTGTCATGTGAAAGAAAAACATGGAAGTTTTTCTTTCCTTTCTAATAAGAAAAACAGGTATGTTCTGTTCTCTGGTTAATTCTAAATTACTTACTTTGTATAGCTATTGATATTTCTTAATAAACTGTTTGTAGATACTTTGGGGATATGTTTTCAACCATCAGCTGCTTTAAAAATGCAAATACTTATGTGAATCCTTCTCATAATTGTATACTTGTGCGCATATAGAAGTTGGTATGAAGTTCAGGGGAGCTTTCTGCTTGCTTCTATTTTGATCTGCTCTATTGCAGGGCATGAGGATTTACCGAGCAGTTTTTGTGCTCTGCAGATAACTGTTATAATGGGTGGTTCCTTCTTGAGAAAAGCTGCGCTTGATTTAGAAATCTCAAAGTCACTGAGGAGTTGTGCTGATAATTCATTAAGCGGCACTGCTTCTGCTTGCACTAATACTGACCTGATATCCCAGAATGGTGCTGAGAGGCCCAGCGTTTTTGGAGACTTGTGATTTTGGATGAGTTGTTTCACAAATGTCCTGAACTGATGACTTACCTCCTGCCATTTTTGATAAGAAGGAAGACTCTGGCATGCTGAGCCCTGATTCTCTATTAGGTAATTGTATCGTGTCTGTGTACATAGGCCCTCCAGCTTCAGCTGAATTACTTGCTTTTCTACTCTACTGAAAGACATCTTTACATTATTAAACAACTGATGTTATGATGAAATGATGTATATGCACTATATATGTTTGCTCAGTTTGTTTTTCTGCCTCCTCAGGGTTGCGTACACATGCCACAAAGAGCAATCACTTTTCTTTGTGGTGAAAACTGAAGCCAGATAGGAGAATTAACTGGTTCCCCTATGGAGAAATGAAGTATTTCTATGTTTGGGCCCAAATTTGGTGCACACTTAGAAAGCACGGTGCATAAAATACATGATTTTCCACACTGGAGAAATGAGGCAGGCTGGCTGCTTTTCTGAAAGTTGTCCAGAATTGTATGTTAGAAAAGTTCTTCTGTCTTTTGTTGACAAAATAATTGACCCTGTAAAGTGAGAAGAAATGGAGCACGTCTGTGTCTTGCAGAACAGTTCTGTTACCTTAGAAGTAGTAAGTAGTAGTAGTTCCTGCTTGCTGCTGGGGAAGCAGGACCCAAGATGTTGGGTGACACGCGGAGAATTGCAAGAACCGCATCCAGTGATTATCAGTCACAGTAATTACACCATCCAAGGGCACAGGACAATTAGCTGCTGATCAGAGAGCTGTAGTTCTGGTTTTGCTCACCTCTTTCTAAAGAAGTAACAAAAGAATTTAGCCGATCAACTGTGGTTTTGTGCTGAGTTAATTTTCCCCCTTGTGCTGTGTACCCAGACACACGTTTAGACTGACAAAACAGCATCTAGATGTGTATCTGCTGCAGCCTCAGTATTCCAAATTAATGAAGAGCAAAGAGCATAACGAGTAGTTGCTGATAGCTGCAGCAATGGCATGCAGTGCATGTCAGGCTTGTTAGGTGCTGAGGTTGATGTGGGCCCCCTGGGTTCTGGCATGCTGGCATTCCAGATTTGCAGCTTTCCATGGGTTGCAGGAAGGCCGTTTCTCCACAACCCCCACTAGGTCTCTTGGCGGATTTGTGCTTCAGAAGGGCTTCCTTTTGCACAGTGACTCCCTTAATTTGGAGCCACTGCATTGAAGAAATTCCTTTCTTCAATTCCTTACTCACTGCAACTTGAAAAGAAAACGTTCTGGGTGATACGCCTCGGGTAGGAAGAGATAGAGATTTGCAAGAGGAATCTTCCCTGTTTGGGAACAGCCGTCGGAGAGGTGAAGATACAAAAGCTAATTGTACTGACAAGAGCATGTTGGTGAAAGGAAAGGGAAGAAGGAACAGACCTCGTGGGATCTGTGCCTGAGGATGAGGTGGACAGCCATGAAATCCCGCTCCCTCGGCGCTGCTGGGAATTTCTGTGGGCTAGCATGTTGGGAACGTGGGCTGGGAGCTTCAGAACCACCACAGCAGTGCTGGCGGCTTCCAGAGCAGTTGGATAATGATGACTGCTAATGAGCAAACATTGCAGTTGGTTGCTCAGGTACTGATGTAGTTTCAGTAATTTTTTGTTAGGAGAGAGACTTTTGGTATCTATGCAAGATATAAAACACTTCAATATTTTACTATGCAGTATTACACTTAAGCACCTATTTTCATGTTACTGTTGTGCAACACATGAAACTTATTAGTCTGTTAAAGCTTTGTAGACACTTGTCTTCTAGCTGTAGCATAGGGAAAGGTTTCCGGATGAATATTTCCTGAACTCCATTTTCAGATATCCAAAAGCAGCTGGTTCAGAGCTCCATGCAAACAACTGATTCTCCTACTCTAAACATCCTGCTTTGTTCCTGGCAAACTCCAAATGGCAAACAGTGACGGAGTGCAGTGCCCACCAGGGAATGCACTTGTGTTACTAGCCTTTTGCTATTTAGCTGCTTAAATGACTGTGCAGTGCCTAAGTGGAAAAGCTAATATGAACACAAAAAACCAGAACTTTAATGCAGAGACCTGCCATCAAGCTGGTTAATACAAAAGATGGACGCTATCTGCAGAAAATGTAGTTTATAATGAAGTATTTTAAAAGTAGTACCTTTCTTACTGACTTGTTTGTAGCTTTTTAATTCTCTTCAGGAAAAATCTGTTAGTTCTTTGTGGCATTTAATATGGCTTGGTAGTAAAACAACAACGAATTTGATAACTGTAGTTCAAAGCCAGGGTTTTCAACTGTGGCAATACTAGTCATTTAAGATGCGTAGGTGATAGGAATGTCAGCCATATACATCTCCTTTCAAATGATGGAATAGCACTGGACTGAACAAGGGCAGAGCATGTAAAAGCACTGTGGTTAAAATAATTGAAATTGTTATTTATGTATCTTTCTCAATCCAGCCTATTACCTATCATCAAGGCAATGGAACTATATAATGGAACTCAACATACTGGCTAAAGCCTATTTGTAAATATTACTTTCAGTGTCACCAGCACAATAGCTGGAAAGCACAACTCTGGCTTGAGTCTGTTCTTCAATATCCCTCTTTTGCTAAAGAAAGAAAACCTCAGCATCTGGCAATGCTGGCTACTGGCACTAGATTCTGATACCTGCTGTGATTTTAACTGAACAAACAATACAGAATATTTTCCAAGCTGTGCAGAACACTTCCTTAACAATGACTGCACATGAAATTCTCATGCTGGCTACTAAAGTTTTAAAACATCTAGCCATCTAGATTGCCACGGAGACTGTAACATCTGACCATCTTACCTTACAGTAAGAATCAAGTCCTGCATGATTCTTATAATCTAAGAATCATGCATATAATCTAAGAACTCTAATCTTAAAACCTAGCAGCTGTAAATGAGTTTCTTAACTCAAAGTTGCAGGATAAATGGACCTTGTAATTGCCAATGTCAGTGTGTGGAAGATGAACATATATAGATTTGAAGTGTCTTTTAGCAGCTCATCAGTGTGTCAAGTGAGACTTGATGTGCTTAAAGTTAACAGTGATTAGCGTTGAGTTTGCATCGAGCTTTGGATAATCATTAATTGGGTTTTGTTTGTTAACGAACAAGGAGAAATGGAGAATAAGTTTGCTTATGTTGATATCTGATATTCTGTGCAACTTGCAGAGATGATTCCTGCTTCAGAACAAAGAGTCGGTATAAAATGACAATTGACAAAGAAAATGCAGGTGTGTTTTCCTAGAGAAATGAAATATATTGCTTGCCTTCTAGTTCATTTGTAACATGGGGGATGATTTAATAACACAATGTTGAAAGATAGTTATGAGTTCTATCATAATTATCAGGCTAGTTTTTGTGAAGAAATATTAATTGCAGTTATGAGCAAGAAATGTCAGTGCTCATTTGTGCAGGAGCATCATACATCTGAACAGAGGAGAGAATGCCCCATTCCTTGGGCAAGGGGGTTGCGCTTGTTTCTACATGGGGCTGGATTCAGAAGGTTTACACAAGTCCTGGAGAAGATGGCATGTACTTTTCTGATCCATGTAGTGTTTGCGTGGAGTAACGGCTCTACAGGATCAGGTCTTCTGCCTTGAAGGCTGCTGCAGCTCTTGGGCTGCAGCTGATAGAACAGATGCGAAAGGTAAGTGGGCAGGGTTCAGTGCTCACTTGCTGAGGTGTTAACAGCAGGAATGGGAACAGGACCCCAGAGCACAGAGACCAAAATTGTCTGAAAAGAAGACAAGCTTTAGAAACAAAAAATAAAGTGAAAGCAGAGGGTGAGGTGGAAAGAAAACAAAGAACCCCTGAAGCAACACTCACAGAAATTAATTAGGGGTGGAATTTCAACTCCAAAATCTTCGTGTTTATATGGCTTTTAAGTGGCCTTTTTTTTTTTTTCTGGAGGTGATGGGCAGCCAGAAGTTGCCATATGAATACCATATAGAGGTCTACTCAGTGTATTGATGTGAAATATTAGAAGGCTAAAATTTTACTCTTAAAACCAAAAATTCAGGAACCAAGTAAAAAGCATTCAAATACGGGGATGTTTCTGAATAAAACCCAGTGGGTTCTGTTGTTATGCCAAGCTGCCTTTCACCATGGCTGAGCTCTCAATTGAAAGTGAGGGTTTCAGAGTTCCTAGCTAAGAGAAATGCTCAAAGGAATATACAACTGCTTCATTTTGAAATTGGCCCCCAAATTTTCTGTTGGAATGCACATATTCTTTTGAGGTTGTCCGTGACATTTTCAGCTGAGAAAAATCAGATTAGCCCTACTTTTTGATGTTCCTTCTGGGAGAAAATTCTCTCTTATCCAGACGGTATGAATTTAATCCTTTTGCATTCCGTTCTCAAGAATACTGGAACTACAGTTTACAATAAATCCAAGATGCTTCTAAAAGGACAAGGAGTACTCCATTCAGAGTTCAGCTTGAGCTGCATTTATGTAAGAGAGGGGTGTCACGGATCCAGTGAAGGTGGAGGATTAGAGAGAGGAGAACACAGCAACAAAGCGTATTGACTAAAAATCCTTTTTCAACTGAATGCAAAAGGTTTTCACATCCTTATTTAATCAACAGGTGATAAAGAGCAGGAGTTTTGCTGAGTCTGATATTTCAGAAAAGCAGGAGAGTTGAGTTTGATATGTCAGGCTACACCCATCCCTTAAATTCAGTCACCTCTTTATGCTTTTCTGAGCACATGGTGTGGTGTTGCATGAGCAAACACAGGCTGTTCCCTTACTTTCCCTCTGTGCAATGGGTCCCTGCAGGAATTGGCTTCGCTGTATTTTAATTGTTTTTTTTCTGGCTGCTGGCAAGAGATCTTAAAATACTTGGCCTCGTTTGTGTCGAAGTGGTCCTGGCTCAGTCGGCAAAGCTGCACCCAGCGTGAGGCTGAGTGGTCACAGGCTGTCCTGGTCAGGACGCTCAGCAGCAGTCTGTATTTACCAGTTATTGGGCTGCTAGAGGGGATGCATAGGAGCAACTGGGAAGCTAAGTTATTGTGAGTGGGAAAGGTGAGGCAGGGGGAGACATCTGACCTGTTCCAAGTGGCAGATTCGTCATGCAGTTAAGCCATATCACTGTGCCAATCCAAATGGAAATTCTGGATAGAGTTCGTAATAAATATGAATTTGTTGGTGAGGCTGGCAAGAAAACAAAACAGTATAGGGACTGATTAGGGCTTTAGGAAGTAAATATATGTCATTACATTTCAGTTTTCAGAAAGGGTACGGACCAATTTTGGATATTACCTATGGTTGGAAGAAACCGGATATGTGCATAATGGTGTAAAGAGCAGCTTTGTGTCTCGGATGTGCAGGAGTCCACATCTTTGATCCTTGGTTCTGTTTCTCCCAGACTCTGTGACATCTGTAAATTAACAAGGGGAAAAAACAGTCACAGAGAGCCCCTGACTTAAAGGATTATGTATCTCTTGCACTTGGACTGCAAATGCAAAAGGGACCACCACTGTGAGATGCATGATCTGGGGCTGTACAACCGTGCAGCTAAAATATGTTTTATATTGTCTTACGAAAGGATGAAGGATGCATTTGCCTGTTTAGGGAACTTCACGCCCAGCACCATTTTCAAGCAGAGATGCTTAATACCAATATCTGCAGTGTGAATAGATGTCTAATTTTTGAAGGTGGCGATCTACTCAAGCAACATGAAAATAGTAACAGTAATGCTATTTAAAAAAAAAAAGGGGGGAGGGGGAATGCAGATGCTAAGCCACCTCTTTCAGAGATGTCACATGGACCTACTGAATATTTAGAAAGGGCCTTGTAATTTCCATTTTTCTGTATTTCTTGTTTGAGATGGATATTAACTGAATCATGGGATTTTTTTTCTTGGCTCTCCACAAGACCTTGTTCGGCCTGTATTTTAAATGTCATGCCATTAAAAATCAACATTTGCAGTAATATGCAGATCAAACAGTACTGTATCCCCACCTATCTGTTAGCAAGGCTTCATGCCAACCTCTGGCAATTCTTGAGTAATAGCTAAGTCAAAAGAAAATTGAGTTCTGCAAGACCTGGTATGTGAAGGAAAGGGATTGAACTACAAAGCAGATCCAGAATCAGTATAAAATGATGAAGCTCTTAGGAAAGCTTTAGTTTTTTTTACGCCAAAATAAAATCTAACATAACATACTCTCTTGGCTAAACTAAGCAAAGATTATTTATATATTAGCTAAAACAATGTTTAATTTAGTTAGCTGTTTAGAGTACTAGGCTGGAAACCACACTGCAGATGAACTATCTAGACTTCTGGGATGAATTCAGTTTATCTGAAGAGCACCCTCCAGTTTGTTGTAAGATGATCACCAAGTAGTCCATCAGCTTTAAATATGCAGGTTATTAGAAGAATATGCAGCCATCTAACAGACAGCAAAGAGAAGCACCCTTATTTGGTTATGATTTTCGTCTTTTTCATTACCATAAGTAGTAAGAAAATCAAATCAGTTCTTACATCCTTATGGTCTTTTTATACCTTACAAGTTTTAAAAATGCATCTAGAAGACCTTTCATGTGTTCTACACAGATGTATAAAACTTCTGGTTTAGCTTGATATTCTTTGGCCAAATTCTACTAAATTTGATTATCAGCCAAATATTCCATGTCCTTTTCCCTTCTGTCATCTGCATGCTATGTGCTTATTCTAAGCTTTGACAAATTTTCTGTTGTATTGTTAAATACATTTCTTGAGTTAAATATGGAGAAAGTCTAAGTGCTCAATGAAATGCAAACCATCATTCATTTTTAGGACAAATATGCTTCTCAAAGTGTATTTACTAGGTGTGACAGTATAGTGAGGCTTTCCATTTGTATCTGAATTCTTTGTGCCTTTTCAGGAAGAGAGCTCTGGATGACATATAAAATAGACCAGGTTGTGCCAGACAGTCATGGCTGGATATGCTAGACTCCTATGATGCTCCTCTTCAGACACCTCAGTGCTAGAGTGCCTAGCACAGATCACGGCACTCTTCATAAGTCTGCCTCCCAGAAGCAGTGTTCTGCTCTAACGAACAGAAGTCTTTACTGTAGATATGACCTGCATTAAAAATAAGATGGAAGAGGAGGGATAAAGATGAGGACAAAACTCCTGATTTCTAGGTGCATTGAGTTTGGACACGAAGTTGGCTCAATGCAAGGTCTTCAGAATGTCTGGAACTTACTCTTCAGGGCTTGCTCCTTCTGTTTGCTTTCAAGGTGGTTTGAGTTCTGTTCTTTTGCTCTTGCATTAACATAATACCAGCAAGCTAAGAGCTCGAGCAGCACCACAGTAGTGAAACCTTGGAGCTGTGGGCAGCTGGCTTGTGTTTTAACCCACCTCAGACCTGTCCAAACCAGCGGTCTGGACTGCGCCACTGCTAGCATCAACTGTGTCTTATCCCTAGGGATTCACAACATCACCCACGTGTCCAGTGTCGTTGCTGTGAATGTGACCCATATTCTTCCTGAAAATAGAAAATGGAGGCGTCCTCGCTTGTTTAAAGTACCCTCCCCTCTCTCGGTGTTTATTTTATCTACCATGGTACAATAATTGCCACAAAGCTTCTAGTGTGTTTATCAAGTTACGGATTAGAGCAGGCCTTGTGGTTCTAGCAACAGCGTGGGGCTGTTTTTGATTTCCAGTGACACTTATCCTCTCATTTCCTTTTGGAAGCCTGGCAGCCCCTCACCGTCTGCTGGGGAATGTACAGCCAGGACCTTCTTTTCGTGCTGTGGCTGAAGCTAAGTGTGCCAGTGCGCTCAGTGCCTGCTCTTCTCAGAGCTGCTATTGCTGCTTTCAGCAGCCAGTTTGGCAGGAGCTTGGTTGGGCAGGAAAACAAAAGGATTTCTAAGTACCATTATCTTCTCTTGCAGGAGGAGACCGAGAGCGGATGACAGCTAATCATGAGACGTACCTTCTTATGGCAAGCACACAGAATGACATGGAGGATTGGGTGAAATCCATCCGTAGGGTTATATGGGCGCCATTTGGAGGAGGTGAGTCAGTGAGAATATGTCGGATTTCCAGAGGAACAAAGACATGTAGGGGTTAATTTGTTGCCTTTCAGCCACAGTCAGCATTTTGTGGTGGAGAGGAGGTGAGAATGATCTGGATATTTCAAAACCAGTGGAATAAACCCTTTGTTTTCACCTGTTAAATAGGTATCAGGCATGTTCCCACATACAGGAATCAGGGAATAGGCTTTAAAACATCTAAAATTCCTTCCTTCAGAAGGACAGCATGTTGTAGAGTGTCACCAAGGCAACAGGGGTTTTCACAGAAGACTGGTGTTCTGTGAAATGAGCTTCTCACTGGGAAAACTGGGATGTATCACCAGCTTAAAGGCTGCTCATGGTTTTTCAGTTTCACTGTGCTTGGCCCTTTCCAGTTGAGGTAAAACACTGTACAAGCATCAGTCACATCAGTTCACAGCCCCACTGGGAAGGGCAAAAATGCTGTTATCTCCACACCACAATGCATTTGGATAACTGCAGCCTCCCTTGCTGAGGACATGTTGCAAGTCGTCTGATAGCTGCCCACCTGACTAATGCATTGGGTGCTGTATGCAAAGGAAGTAGAGTTGGGTCACCTTGCTGGCAAAGACCTACTACAAGAGATTGTCGGTGATTCTCCTGCAAGTGATAGTTAAGACCAATAAGCATATTACATAAAGGTGTGCCCTGGGGTATTAGCAAGAACATTACGTGACAGGTGCTTTCTCTTCTGATGGGCAGACCCAGTACTTTGAGCAGTACTGCCTCACAATTTATTGTCAGATGTCTTGGAAAAAGCACTCTTGTACTGAATGGGCTGGAATTATTGTCCTCATTTCTGGTAATAATACCTATGTTATTATAGTACAAGTATGACTGATACACCTGGCAAAAAAACAGTCTGCGTATCAATCAAGTCATAGAATCATAGAATGCTTAAGGTTGGGAGGGACCTCTAGAGATCATCTAGTCCAACCCCCCTGCACACGCAGGGTCACCTAGAGCATGTGGCACAGGACTGCATCCAAGCAGGTTTTGAAGATCTCTAGAGAAGGAGACTCCACAACCTCTCTGGGCAGCCTGTTCCAGTGCTCTGTCACCCTCCCTGTCAAGAAATGTTTCCTTAAGTTCCTGTGGATCTTTTGGTGCTCCAGTTTGTAGCTGTTTCCTCTAGTCCTATCAGTGGCCACCACTGAGAAGAGGCCGGCCCCACCCTCTTCACTCCCTCCTTTGAGGTATTTATAGACACTGACAAGTGGTTCCTCAAAGAAATCTTGAAGTTTGGGCATTAGGATATTTTCCCACCATGGAAGAGCACCAGTATTGTATCAAGGGCCTTGAAATGTCTGTTTTGGATAAAACTCTTCTCTGAGCCACCCATCTGTCTTTGTGCTTTATTCAGGTGATCCATAGAGCTTTGACCCTTGCTGGTGAGCTGCCCTGAGGGCCTCAGCTGGGAGCAGAATTGGGGAGGCAGGAGGTGCTTTAGTCACTCTCACAGTTCGCAGTGATGATCGATCTCCAACTTTGTTTTTGTAGGGAAAGCGTTAGATTGAGCTCTTCAGTGTTCTTCTATTTCAATCGAATAGCAGTGGAAGATACTGCGGTAATAGCTAACGTGGGTGCGTAAGAGAACTTAATTTTTCACGGACGAAAGCTCTGTGTTATTTGCCTGGCTGTCATAACCACCATGTTGGTCTGTAGCAAATAAGAGCTAAAGCCACCCTGAAGCTCCTTTGCAGAGCAGAGAAGTGTCACCATTTTGCAGGTGAGGAGCTGTGATTGGAGGAGGCTGAGTTCTAGCCCAAGTCCGTATACAGAGGCTGTGAAAGAGCTCGGAATAGAAGCAGAATCTCCCGAGTCCTGACCCTGTGCTTTCTTTGCAAGCCACTCATCTGCATTTATAGGGCAAGAGCTATTCCTGGTTTGCAGCTGGGAATCCTTCCAGCCACTGGGGAAGTTCTCAGGGCACAGTCACTGTTGCTGAGTGTTTAATGACACTTAACGATGGAAACACCTAGCTTAGGACTTTGCGTGCTGATCTGCGTAGAACAAGAGGAGGAGACAGTCCCTGAATTACTGCTTAAATTCATTTCAGCTAAAACTTTTTTTTTTTTTTTGAACTTCTCAAGTATACTGTGTTGAAGGCGACTTGCATTGGAAAGTGAATGGTTAAATCTCTGGAAAAACAGAGAACAAGTTATAGTGTTTATGATGACAGTCTGAATGTGGTTGCAAGGCAAAAGTGGTATTGCAATGTGTTACTGTTAAGAATCATGCCTCTCAAATGTCTCCATTTGATTAGCTATTTGTTATTTAAATTGGTATTCTGAGATGCCAAAAGTCTTAGGAAGTCCTGTTAACCGTTCTCTAGTTAGGTTATCAACAGACATACTCAAACTTTTATTACAACTTTCCCCAAGAATTTTTCTAAAGCTTCCTAAAGAAGGGTCCTTCTGACTTAATGATGTTTAAGAGCCTGTATGTATGAGATTTGACTACTGAAGTTAAATGTCCATTGCATTAGCTATAAAGATAATACAGAGAAGCCCGAGTCACCTGGTGATAACTAGCCAGTAATAAGTAAATACTCATAGACAAAAGCTGATTCAAACAGCAAATTAATGAAAATACCTCACCCGCATTATTTCTTCCTAATTTTTTTTTCTAAAATTTATCACTACTTGGTAAGCCACAGTAGTTTGATGCCATACAGGTCGAGTGTCAGTTTGAGTAGCATATTTGAATTTTCTGTTTCTTTTAAGCATTATAAACAAGCTGTGTGCATATTCAGTGAATATCTCTGAGCCTTCGTGAGCCACTAATATTTAAAGGTAGTCTGGCAGTAGGAGAGGGCTCCTGGTACTAGAGCAGGTAGCTCTGTAAATGATTAACCTTATCATTAAATTGTTACTTGTTAACCTGTGCTAGAAAGAATAGGGGGGAAGGTGGGAATCTGCTGAAGTGATCAGAAACAGCTTTTTTTTTTTTTTTTTTCTTGCACCAACAGATTAAGTAGCTATGGAAAAAATTTTAAAGGGAAAAGAAATGTAAATGAGCCAGGACATGTAATGCTTGTTTGCACATGACATTCCTTTCCTGATTAGATTAAAAAAGGCAATTTTTGCAGGAGGCGAAGGCCTGAGCTTTCGCTGCAGAGCTCGAAACCAAGGGGGAGGGAGGAGGCAAGACGAAGGGACGTGCGCGTTTTAGCAGGGCCAGTAGCGTGAGGTCTGGCACCTCCTGTGGGAGCACAGCCTGCCTGCTTTTCAAGCTGCCACGCATGAGAGCTGCCTGAAGTCAACTCAAAGTCATCCCCAAGAGCAGAGAATCACGTTGCAGCAGCTCCCTCCTCTCCGTTGTTTCCCTGTACCTGCTGCATGTGAGTGGCTGGCGCAGAAGGCAGTGGTTGCTGCCACTGCCGGGCATGGGAGCGGGAGGAAGCGAGCAGAGCATCCCTGGATGGAGGCGCCTATTCCTCAGCAGCTCCCCACGATCCCGCTGGCGAGGGTGCGCAGCTGCCGCATCTGATGTGCCTCTCCCATGAGAGCTTCTGGTAGTTGGAAAGGAATAAAACAAGCAAGAAACCCATGGAATCGTCGGACAGGGAGCAGGGTATATAAAAGGCCTTTTGAAAAGAATCCATTATGGACAGAGAACCTTTTGGGTGAAGGTATCATTATTTTTGCTCCTCAGTTGCAGACATTAAAGGAAACCGCACGGAGTATCGTATCCTGGAAGATTCCTCGGTGTCCTTTCAGGTTTTGTGCGCTTGTTTCCCTTTGCACACCGCAAAGCACTGACCTTTCCCAGTGGAACTGGAGTCCCTGCCGCTCCACCCCCTGTTCCAGCGGCGAGGACAAGGTCTTTCTCCTCCTGCATCCCTGCAGACACTTCTCTTTGAACAGAAGATATATCTTTTTGTTGAAACTCTTTTGTTGTGACGTTGCATAATAAGCAGTTCTCTCACCGCAGGAAATAAAGGAAACGAAAGGAAATAGATGGAAGGAAATTGCTCCCCAGAGCAAAACTGAAGAAGGGAAAAAAAACGTTAAAATTGCTTCAAACCCTACCCGAGATTGAGAAGACCACAAGTCTCCTAGCTCCAGAGGAAAATACACTGTTATAAAAACTCCCCTGCAGTCCATAACGATGAGCAGTCGTGGCATTTCATCTGGATGCGGCTGGTAAAGGAAAGCTTTGGGGGGACGTGGGGGCCCTGGCCTTTATGATGCCTGAAGATAGAAATGCTGGAGTCCGCAGCCCAGGTGCCTTAGCAGCAGCTCCATTCATTCCTAAAACCACTTATAGGAGAATTAAGCGGTGTTTTAGTTTCCGTAAAGGTAGGTCTGCTCTGTTGCTGTGTTGTGCTTTGCTAGTGAAGCCATGGTTTCTGTGAAGTGGAGGGGGCTGTGCATGCTGGTGCAGATGAGAGTGCGAAACAAAAGGCACGAAACAATGCGGATGCTGACATCCCACGAATGATTTATGAACTTCTTTGTTCGTTTATTTGCAGTTGGCAAGCTGACATGGCCTCTCTGTATAATAGCCCATGAATGGTCTGCCTGAATGTAATGGCTTGGGACAAGATTATTGCAGAGCAAAAATGAGTGAGAAGAGTCAGGCATTTGGACCTGGGATGCTGAGAATTGGCTATTTAGCTGGCAGAGTATTAGAAACAAGAGGTTTAGGTTTGTATTTTGTCTGTGTGGGAGGAGGGGGAAGAACACTGGATGCAAAGTAACAAGGTAAACATGCATCTGCCCGGAAGATTAAGACCTTGGCTACTGATTTCAGTCCATTTCTAATGGACTGATGAAGGGGATCCTTACAGTGCACTGTCCTTTTCCAAGTTATTTCACCCTGCTATCCCACAGCCCGCAGTTGTGTTTCCTCTTGCTGCAGAGAGATTTTGATAAGCCTTTACTTCTGCACTGCACATATTCCTGTTGAAACAGAGCATGGCAGCACCTGTCGGAGGAGGGCGAACAGGAGGTTGGCTTTGAACATGTCAGCTAGTCGTGCTGGAAAGGGAATGCATGTCCAAGAAGAAGATACGGACAAGTGACAGCCTGGACAAGAGGGAGAACTATCTTTCTGACAGAAGACAGACTTTGTTTAGGGGAGCAGGAGAACGTTTATGCTGCCTTAAAAACCGTGCTTAGATAGGGTAATCCAAGTTAAATGGGTAAATTGTCATGTTATGTGGGGAAATGATCTTACACAGGACACATGCACAAACAGAATCATCTTCATCTCTTGCTCCTAAGCTGTGCCTCCATGCTGCTGTTTCTCCTGCAAGATTCGTTCCCATTTGCAGAGCCATGCAGTAATTTGCTCATGAGATTCAGTGGTGCTGTAGCGTCATCGTGGCTGATGCCCTTGTACGAGGAGCCCGGATGAGCCAGGGCAATCCCAGCACAGCCTCAGCAGAGACCTGTTACCATCCGTGCCTGAGGCTGCACTGGGGCCCCACGCACGCCCACAGCCAATGCTTCCTTTGGCTGCTGGAGTTCAGGCTGGGCAAGGGGACACACATGCGTCCCCCATATATACACTTAACTATTTGAAAAATGTTTGGAAGCTCAAAAAATGGATTAACCCATGAGTTTGCAGGCAGATGTCTTTTCCCCCAGGGTACAGCCTAGGCCTCTCCATGAAGAGCTTCAGCTGTTTATTATAGTTTCTCAGTATGTTCAGAACCAGAAACTGTTCATGTCTGAAAGTTGTCCAGATGCTGCAGGGTTTGGGGAAGAGGAGACTGCATGATGGAGGCCGTGCTGCTTATGTGCTGTCTTGCAGACACCATGCGTTTCACTGCCTGGCAAACATTTCATTCAAAAACACTGTTATGAAGCCGCTAGTTCAGAGCTTCAGAATGTGCATGTATATTTATTATGTATGTGTTCATGTCCCATTGAGATCAACACAAAGGTGATTTATCTTAAAGTTGATAAGATTAATTGCCTTACGCAGTTTTTGAAATTTGATTTGTGGACCGTACACCCATGTGTAAAAAATATGCAGAAATAACCCTCAATAGTACAGCAGCTTACATAAAGGAGATCATTTAGTATAAAACTGTATGACTTGGACCTCTAAACCATAATGCAGAAAACAAAATTAGCAGGGAAAGCCTTTAGCTAGTCATTGAAAGAGCGAGAGGAGAATCCTAACATGGTCTGTTTCAGCAGACATGCATTGTCATCATCTTCACTGATAATATATGGTGAAGAACATTGACTACATCTTGAAAAATTAAATATCAGGCCTGCATGGGGGTTAGGTCATCAGGGAAGTGCTTTTTCAGAAATCTGAAGAGGGAAAGAGCTGAAAGTTTTTAAAGGTCAAGAAAGATGGTCTGTGTTAAAGTATTACCTTTGGTGCTCCCTGAAAGCCCATCTAGGGTAAGCAGGGGAGAAGAATCACTAAGGGTTACTCGGAAATATTCTTCCTCCAGCTATTTCTGTTCTTTAGGCTTTTTTTTTTTTTTTTTTTTTTTTTTTTTTTTTTTTTTTTTTTTTTTTTTTTTTGTAACTCTGACATGCTGAAACTCCAGAGACCTTATGTACTGCTGACATCACACTGGCCATGGGGTGGGAGAAGGCTTGAAGCTAAGAGAATCTGAATGAGACAGTAGCAAATTCCTCTGATCACTTGGTGAGGTTTTGCCCCCTCTGTTTTTGTGTAGTTGAAAAGAAATTCTGTAAACAAGGAAGTACTGCTTATCTTGGACTTAATCAGAATGGTACTCAGCACTGGAGAGGAGCAGATTGCGATTAAGAAAAAAATATTTTAAAACTCCATCTAAAAGACGATATGGCCATGCCTTCCACTTGGTGTTACATCAGCACCTTTGTTCCCAGACCAGCTGGGAAAGCTCTTCACCTGACTCGGTTATTTTCATTCTCAATCAATTAGTGGTTCAGAGTTGACAGCTGCTTTAAATAGTGAACGAGATCCTAAGCTGGGGTCAATTCCTTTGACCTTACCTGACCTGCTCTGATGAGTCTCACACACACACACACACACACACACACGTAACACGCACACACGATCCTCTGTGCTGCACAATGAGGCGATACACGGGGCAGGGGTGGGAGCTGTCGGATGCCAAATTCATAGTCCCATCAGGAGGGATGCCTAATTCATCACTAGCGTTATTTTTTAGGGCAAAAAAAATGTTGTCGTTTTCTCAAGTGTGCCCCCATTCTTGCAGGCTGCTCAGTCTCAAGGGCATTCCCTTTAAAGTATCCTTCATTGAAGGCCAAGCCAC
Source organism: Nothocercus julius (assembly GCA_013398735.1). Taxonomy (NCBI): domain Eukaryota; kingdom Metazoa; phylum Chordata; class Aves; order Tinamiformes; family Tinamidae; genus Nothocercus; species Nothocercus julius. The sequence continues at coordinate 588,887 of VZSV01000252.1, read as the reverse complement.
ACTTGTGCAAACTTTGTGCTTACCAGGATTGTATGAGTTGGGAAGAAGGTTCCAGCCTTGAGCTTCAGGAGTGCTTTAGTTGCAGGGCTGAGTTTGTTTCTAAATCATCAATTCACCCTTTTTTAAGAGAAGCTTCAGAGACCCAACGGGCTGGACACAGTGGTCTGTGACAAGTAGGGTCCAGTTCATATCTGCTAACTAGAGACATTCACTTGCACTAGTATCCAGATGTATTCAGTGATTTGTATTAGTTGTGCTGGTTGAAGGTGACCTGCCTTAGAGTCAGTGCAGACCTGTAGAGCTACTTTGGATTTCTACCATGGCTTATTGATAATGCAGAAAAACCCAGCTAAGCGTAAGCCAGCAGACATGTCTGACTGAGCAGTGTTCTGTACTGAAAGCATCAGTCTTCTGTGCTTTACGCTGTCCGAAAATCATGTTGCCACCACCTGAATTGCTCAGAGGTAACTTGGGAGAAACAGAGCCTTCTGATTCTCTGAGCATATGTGCTGTGATAGAGCTAGGTAGATAGGTAATTCTTCTCAAGTAAAGAAACCAAGACCGAGTACTGCCACCTGGATCTTCTTATTCTACTTCACTTTTTTATTAGATCAAAAGCTTGGAGTGGATTTGAGAGGCATCCCCTGCCTGTCCAAACATTGAGGAAATCACTGATTATTAGTATTGTTATTTCTCCCAGCACTTTGTAGACTTGTCTTACTGTTTGTGCCATTGAAAACCCCACAATGCTTTCACAGTTCTGAGAGGCGTAGCCATACGTGATGTAGTCTGTCTTTCATACCCTTCATGTATATCTCTCAGGCTTGGAAATAAGAGTTTTTCAAAATACTTAGAGGACTTCTGCCACGGGAATGTTCTAGTTAATGAATAACTACTCAAAATGTTTTTTTTGCTATCATGTGATTTTCCTCTTTGATGTTATGCATGATCTTGGCTCCTGCTTAATTGAATGTAGCAGGGGCCTTTCTGCGAAAGCGGTTCTGCTGATGAAATCTAATGACTGGCCAGAACTGGAAACGTGTACATTTGCCTGTCTCCCTGCACTGGTGGGGAAGCCAAGCTCTGGATTTGGATTCTGGATTTGAAGGGGGTTGTGTTTCCTTCTTCCTTCTGAATCTGTATCCCAAGAACAAGCCAAACCACAAGACAGCACTTGTTGATCTGTGTTTGTCTGGATTTTAGAGACAGTGACATTTAGAAGGAAAACTTGGGTGTGGATTACTATATGTGATATGAGGTCTCTCTTTTACTTCCTTCTCCTTCAACGTGTTCTTGCTTGGCTGTTGTTAGTGGAAATATAGTTAAAAATAGCACGTGAAATTGTCTCTGTCATACTAGTCTTGCTGTAGTTGAGTAAGTGGTGACCATAACCTTTGGCTGTCTTTTCTTGGCTTCCCTGTAAAGGAGATACTTGTAGTTACCAAGTATAGCTGACAGTCCTCATTCAGGTTTAGTCCGCCTCAGCCAGCCACTATGATAACTGTCTTTTTGCCACCACAATTGATTATACCATTGCCTTTGTTTCTCAGTAGTCGATGTCTTGGTCTTTAAAAAACACTAACCCATAATATCTCTAAAGCAATCATTTAACATGTGATAGGATAGGATAAGAATATTAGAAAGTAACAGTGAAAACAAGTGAACCTTAAAGGGCAGGGATCTTGGCTTTTGCTCTGAAAAGTCCCTCCTGTAAACAGTGAAAAGCCTAAGGAAGACTACAGAATAATTATGAACAAGGTAAAATTTACAACAGGAACATGTGCCCACAGAGTTGCCATTGTTTCTCTGCACTTCTGCATCAGACAACAGAGTTGGGTTTTTTTGGTTTTTTTTTTTTTTGCTTTTTTGTTTTTTAATGAGGCATCAGTGCGTCTCAAACTTGAAATCCATACTTAGAGCTTATTATGACTAATTCCTTTCATGGACAAACATTGCCTGGTGTGGCATTCTTGATTTGTTAGGGGACACACATCTTTTCCTTGAATAATTCATACTAGACTTGAAAATCCAAGCAAGTCCTCCTGAGATGAATTCCAAGGTCAAACAAGTTAGAACATAGAGTGCAGTAAATGGTAACTTAGAGAAGCATTTAAAGGAGTGGCATGGTCATTTACCCTGTTTTTCCTTTAAGTCTGAGGCCTTAACTTCAGGCTATTCTATGGTCCTCATTACCATACTAGGTATATGCTTCCTAAAACAATGGGAGGAGATCCTCCTGCTTTTGAGATGGACACAGTAGCATCACCATTTTATGGATGAGGAACGAAGTCTGTAGGGCTGTGAGTTGTGAGATAGGATTGGAGGGCATATGCCGACCTCTCTAGCTAGAAGGGATGCAGCTGTCTGAAGGTCTCACAAGACCTGAATCCAGTCTGTCTAATCCTAGACCAGTATTGTAGTTTTGCTGCCTGCCTCTCAGGAGTTCTAAGTTAAGTGTATTCAAAGTTCTCCAGTTAAGTCCCCTAACTTACGAAGTATCCTGTTGCAGTTCATGGCAGACAGTCCACATTTAATATGTCACCTTTGATACGTGAACTATCTCCTACCTGTTATTTGTGCTCAGAAATATTACTTGGCACTAGTCATGGGCATCTTAGCGCTGTGTAGTTGCCAGGTGTTTTCAATATTTTGTAGCTTGTGTCACAGCGCATCAGCAATTTGTAACAACACAGAAACATTTTTTGCTCCTACTGTACAAAAATGCATATTCTGATTTTATTCATTTTGTTAGATATGCATTGAAAACCTCTTCTAAAATGAAAAACACAGCAACTTGAAAATGTATTGATATCAAGTGATGCATTTTGACTGCAATGTCATTACTAATAGGAGTCTCAAAAGTAGTCTGATAGTTTTGAGAACTTGCTCTTTCCTCTGCAATGAAATGAACGAATGAATGAAAGAATGGGGGCTGCAGCTGTCATCCTGCAAGGAGAGGGTGAGAGAGCAGGGCTTTTTAAGCCTTTGGGGGAAAACAGGCTCTTCACTTCAGTGAGCATCAGGAGGATGAGAGACAGTAGACATAAACTGAAACAAGAGGATTTGGATACAAAAAAAAGCTTTCTTACCATGAGGACAGTCAAGCAGTGGGACACATTGCCCAGAGAGGTCATGCAGGCTGCATCCTCGGAAGTTTTCAGGACCATGATTCTAAAGCTTCAGTAGTGCACAAACCTTTGCAAGGCAAAAAGATAGAAGACAATAGATTTATTGGATTCCTTTATATAGTAACATACCTAGCTTGAATCTCTTGAATTAAATGAACGGTGTTTTTTTTTTTTTAAGAAAGATAGAGAAACCACTTTTCTCCTTTATAATGGGAAGTTTGAACACACTGTCAGACTGAAAACTTACTAAGAAGAGTCATATTTTGCAAGATTTTCAGGACAGCAGTCTTGAGCCAGTTATGAAACTGTCTCACGCTGTTTCCATCATTTGAGCAGTGGGTTGTACTGCAAAAGGTTCAAGTCATGAAGAATCTGCAATCAGCTGAGTTTTTCATGCTACTACTGTAAAAGAAGTGTATTTGTTTCAGTCTGTTGAATATAGGTGCCTTTGTTTGGAAAGGCATGCGCTTGTCCATTACAGTAGCTCCAAAAGTGCCTAGATTTGTGAAAACTTGGCCCTCGTGGAGGTGAGTTAGGACCCGATTCGCCTAAAAAAGCTGCATGTTTGGCTGAGGGTGTTTTGGGGCAATTCCAAAAGCAGAAGAAGGCTTTGTAAACTCTGGATTCCCCTAATCACATTGATTCTCTTATGGCCTTCCAATGGGCCTTTTTCCTTAAATTCACTACTTGGAGAAAGAGGGGCTAGAAAACGGAGCAGTCGGAGCATTTCCTCAGTATAAACCAGCAATAACCCAAGAAGCCCAAATGCATTTAATAGTCCCACCACCCCCACAGGGAGTTTGCAGGAGGTTAGGAAGATATGTAAGGAATAAAAACATATTTTCCGTCCTCTGTCAGCACTGGGAGGCTGACTCCTTGGACACCAAATATTTTGCATCAGTTGGTATTGTTACAAGCTTGATTCCCTCTGGAATTTCAACAATTTCTCCTTTCATTGTTAAGTGTTGGGTTTTGCCTGTTGTACAACATGGAAAGAAGTGGGCTAATGAAGTGTGACTGTGTGATGGTCAGACCCCTTAGCCACTGCTGTGCTTGGCACCTGCAAGTGAGAGCACTGTGGCAATCACAAATTGCATTGCTCTGCATTCCGGAAACATTTCTGGATGACTTAGTTGGACATGAGTTACACTCTCCAGTCATTTTTTGTGTTACAGTAAAAGTAACTGCTCTTAACTACAAACCCTAGACCTTGCACTATGGGTTGCAAAGCAATGGGTGAAGAAGTGACAGCTTGCTACCCTTTGCCATGACACCCTGAAGCATGTGCAGAGCAATTTTCCCCCACGCCCAGGGCAGAAGCGTCAGTTACTTTTTTTTTGCTGCAGGAAAGACACACGTGCTGAAGGTCACTCCTGTGTCACTGAGGAGCTACTTCAGTCTGCATCCTACTTGAACCTGTGGTTACTTGTTCACATGCTGGTAATTTATGGCTGATGTAGTTCTGAAAGTGAGAGCCAAAAGCAGAAGCTTACCAGTCCACTGCAGTTTGTCTGACATATTTTGCCCTTCATGTCATGCTTGTTTTCCATACGCACAATTTCTTGTTGCTGAAGCAGAAAGTCATAGTGTAACTGTGTGTAAATTATAGGAATGAGCTTTCTTATTTATGTGTGGAACTTATAGTTTATCATTTAGATTCAGTGGGAATGAAAACCCAAATGATATTTAGGAATCTTTTCCCTCAATGTATAAAGGAATAATTTCTGTGCCGCTGAAAGCGATATTGAAAGTACTTCATTTTATACAGGTAATAAACTGTGAAACAATGGATGGAAATTTGTGTCGCTTTTGAATTGGGAGTTTTCTGACAGAAAATCCTACTTGCATTGTTTCAGTATATTTTGTACTTCTGGTCTGAAAAGCCATTTACAGTATATTTCAAATAATGTTTTGAAGCACTTCTGTAAAATATAACAATGTCAGATTTTGATATATCAAGTGTGAAATTGAGCACTGAATCCTTAGGAAAGGAGGCAATTCATTATCTGTGTATTTAAATGACCTATAAATTGTATGCGTTTTAACATACAATATAGCACTCCTCGGGCACTTTAGCGATCCTCAACCAAGTCACATCTCTCTGTATTTATGCAGGTATTTTTGGCCAGAAGCTGGAAGACACCGTCCGATACGAAAAGCGCTATGGGAACCGCCTGGCTCCTATGCTGGTGGAGCAGTGTGTGGATTTTATCCGACAGCGGGGACTAACGGAGGAAGGGCTTTTTCGACTGCCTGGGCAGGCTAATCTTGTCAAAGAGTTGCAGGATGCATTTGACCATGGAGAGAAGCCTTCTTTTGACAGGTAAAATGTCCAGATGTCCCAACTCACTCAGCCTAGGCAGGATGTGAAGTGATCTGAAGTGCACTGGCTGTCCAGCAGTGCTGTACAACATGTCACAGTGACAGTTTTTGTACTCTTGCAATTCTGGGCCTTTTGTCTTGCAATAAAAGTAACTGTACCTATCACAATAAATTTTGAGAGTCCACATCCAATTTGTGTTCCACTATTCATATCCTTTTTCAAAGCTAGTAAGAAATTTGCGGCCCAGAAAGAACCAAGCTCTGTCCTCATAAATGCTTTCAGTCTTTTGTAAGATAAACTTACTGCGCGAGTTGTGGTCTGAAGTGTGATTGTGTCCAAAATTACACTCTTTTGCTACAAGTAACCCTGAGTAGTAAAGCATACAGCTCTCCTGAAAGGAGCACTCATAGGAGTAGTACATTTATTTGGAGGATGCAATCACTGGATTATGACTGATGTAAAGCCTTTGTAATGCTGTGCTAATAATATAGATCTCATGAAAATCTGATTTCATGAGACAGTAAAAGAGCTGTTATCCTTCATGTGTGTTTTGAGTGACACCTTTAACACATCTCCAAAATGGAACTGGGATTCTGTGTTCCCTTTGAGGGCCTAACTGCAACGAGGAGGAGGCAGCTCACTTATATTTCGAAGACTTTTGGCTGATAGCAATGCAAGCAACAGGGCACAGCTTAACCTCTGAGTGTAAAAATATGCCAACATACCTTCCTTACCCCTTCAAAGTGAGCAAATGTGATATGTGTGGAGATGTGTGCATGAGAGATGCACAAAAGGGAGACATCTGCCATACTCTTTTTATCTGTCTCCTCAGTCCTGACCCTTACTTTAAGCAATGCTGAGAATTTCCTAGTGCCTTGGAGAAGAGGAGCAATTGTCTTCATGCCAGGATTATTGCTTCCTCATTCAAAAGCAAGGGTTAGAGCGGTTGGGTGCTCTGGGAAGTGACAGTGCTAGCTGGTGAATATTTTTAGCAGTTTATTCACTATTAAAATACTGAAAAACTGTGCTGTGGATACAGGTAAATGGTTTTAAGTAGAAATTTATGTTAGTTGGGCATCCATTGGGAGTGTTTTCCTTTCTTGGTCTTTCAAGTTAACTGCTACTGATTCTGTGTGTGGCATAACCTCTGTCTCTTACAAAGGTGTAAGAGGGCAAGCAGCAGGGGCAGAAGAAATCCCCAAAGTGTATTTTTATCATGTCTGTAAGCCAAATGATTGAGAAGGAAATGCCTAAGAAAACAGCAACCTCCAAATTTGAGGAAGATCATTTACTGAACACCCTACTCAGAGATGCTGCTCTAAAAAAGTGCACGCACAGTATCTGCTCAAAACAAAGGAGGCCAGGGATGAGCAGCATCAGTATCTTTTGCAAGGCTATCTAGCAACATCTGTGGCACGCTAACAAGCCCCAGGAACAGGCATCCAGTTGAACTTTAGCAGATGAAACAGAGAAAAATTTCTGCACGCTGCTGCTGTGAAGTAGGCACGTGATCTCTGCTACAGCAGTTAAACGTCAGTTGGAGCTACCTATAAATCAGAGGTACTGCAGTTCAGCTTGTGAAGCTGAGTTTTTACAGAACACCTAATTTGTATGCTTGCACAGGGGGAAGGAGGTTGCTGGGCTTGTTTTGGATGTTTTTTCTTTTTTGTTTTCCTTGTCAAATCTTTTATCTTGGAGGTGATATGTGATTCGTGATGGTCCAGAAGTTATACTTAAATCTTGTTCTCATCTTTGCTACCATTAGGCATCTGTACGTTTTTCCTCCAACCTTTTGTTTCATTTGTAAGCTTTTGAAGTGGAGGTCATTTTACAGTTTATAAAAACTGTGTCTATGTGATTACCTGGTTTCTCGGTAGCTTTTTCCCTTGTGCTGAACAACAGCATAGTCTCTTCGTCTCTGTGCTGCAAGGTGACCTCTTGGAAAGTGGCCGCAACCTGAATAGTGCTGTAAAAAAAACAAATATATTAAAGGCCTATGCTTATTTTCTGTCATAGACTTCCAGATCCAATGTGTTTAATCTGTAATTTCCTGTGATGAGTCGAAAGTCCAGTAGTGCAAAAATCAACACAGATCTCTCTTAATAATTTATATTCTTCCTTTCCCATATATCAATAATAAAGATTCTGCACTTAAGAGTTTACAGACTGTATTGTTCATGAGGCGCAAAAGACAAGAGAATTAAGGTCACTCTTACAAAAGTGCTGGGTCATCAGCTGTAACTGGAATAAAGACTAGCTTTTGCCTTTGGTATTTGAAGTAATATAAAGATCTGATGTTGTGAGTAGGATGCCATTTTTCATACTGATGTCTCTTCGATGTCTAAATGCACCTAAGTCAAACAAAGATTTTAGAATAAATTAAAATGCTGTGAAATTAGTGAGCATGGGCAGGTATATGGTTTTAAGTGGGAAATGAAAATATTAAATAACCATTCTTTACATTCTTGTCTTTACCCTTTCTCAGCTACTTAAGCAAAATACATAATTTGTAGAATTAAAAGGAAAAATAAAGGTAAGATCTTACAGACATCTTAAGTACTCTATTCTTGAAAAATTCACATCTGTACAAAACCTAATATCTGGTCTAAAGCATCTAACATCTCGCACCCCTGATACCAAAACCGGAGCATCAGCATTTCCTGCTATCTCTTGGAAAGGCAGTTAAAGTTGCTACAACTGAAAACTGCTGAGAGTAGCCTCTGTTGAAGCCCTTTGTGTGGTGAACAAAGGAGAAGAGCAAAAAATCCATGTCGGTTTGCAAAAAAAGTTAAATATCTTGGTTCCTATGTGTGTATATATGTAAATTTGTTTCAGGGATCTAACACTGCAATTAGGCAATTGTTAGTACTTTGAAATACTTTACAAGTAATTTCCAGTACATCTCCTTAGATATTTCTGTAGAATTTTCTCTTTCAAGAAAGCCAGTCTGTTTGTCCTTTGACTGGCTGTTTCTGTCTACTGCATGGCTTAGATTTTAAATTGAAAATCCCTCAGCTACTGCTTGTTAATATATTTGTAATGATATATGCCAAGTAGATTATGACTGTTTGTTCTGCAAAATTAGCCCAGCAAGTATGGCATTGCTTAAGGTAAACAAGCAGAGGGGTTTCTTTGTTTTACAGTTTTTACCTTGAAGGGTACGAAATTGGATTTCTCTTTCTACATTTATCTCTTCCCATCTGTTGTTCATCAGTTACTACCCAGTGATATGGCAGTTAAGATTTCTCAGGAAGAAGTGGCATGTGAAATGTCACTGAAACAGATACTAATATTTATGTAGTCAATACAGGCAGTGGATTTTTCTAACTATTGTAATTGATGTATGTAGTCCAGAAGTTCAGAGGAGTTTAAGAATATGTACCTCATGTGCCTGTGTTTGTGTGTATCCGTGAGAGAGAAAGGAAACACGTGCCCACATAATTAGCCAAAAGAAATTCCCTGCTAAGTTCTCTTGTGAATCACTTCTGAAGAGGAATATAGTATATTATGGGCTGAAATATTCCTTGCTGCTCTTCTCACCATTGCTATCAGCTCAGAATGTTATGCAAGTGGCTGTATGCGATAGCTGGCAGGCATTAAGGCTTAATTACAGGAGTCAGATAGTCCAGGATATAGAACTGGGTAGGTTCCTGTTCATTTAATCACCGGGATTGTCGAAGAACAGGCAGTGAATGACAACTGTGATACTAATGTAATAGCTTCAAGGTCAGAAGGACCAGATACAGAATCCCTAAATGTATGGAGAACAGGACAATCTGCCAGTAGTTATTCCATCCTGTCTCACCAAGGGCACAGTCAAAGGACACCATAAATTACCTTTAACTCTAAACCTGAAATAGGTGAATGATTTTATAAAGAGAACGCCTCTGTGTGTCCTCTGAGGCCACTGAAAATTACATACAGGGGCTCAGCCTTCCAGACTGGATGTCAAATCATAATGCTGGCACATAAGGAAGAAAATACTGAATAAGGCATCAACACTGAATCCAGCCCTTCTAGGAACACTGGACATGGGACTGGAGAATAACAGAACTTTCTGAATTGCCGGATGCTGTCCATCTTCTCTGAATCGAGGTACAATACTAGCCAATCTTTTTACAACATGAAAGTAACTATACTTTCCAAAAAAAAAAAAAAAAAAAAAAAAAAAAAAAAAAAAACAAACCCAAAAGGCAAATGTTTTTTCAACCCAGAGGCATTCAGCTATTAATATCCTCTGTGTCTTCAGGACTAACCAGTTGTTCATGGGAAAGCTGTTTGTGTGTTTTAGAAGATGAGTGTAGATGAAATTTATGAGCCTTATATTAACTTATCATAGTATCTTTTTGTTCCTCGTAGTGTAGCACTTCTGTTGTGGTAAGTAGAAGGACGTTACGGAAGGGAATATAGGCAAGCCCACGATAGGGTTCCCTGTTACCTAAATCCTCATTCGGCACAATTGCTTTATTTATTGAGGCTATGTTTATTTCTCACTTCGCAGTGGCTGTGGCAGCTGCTAGGCAGTGTTGCCCACACCAACGCAGCTGTGTGACCCCCCCCAGGAGGGGACTGCTTTCCTGGGCATTGCCCAGAACTTGGTCCTTCTGCACTCTAGGAGATGAGGGTCACTACAGTTCCTTTTACATTCTCATTCCCCTACAGAAAACAAGTACACATTTTTTAATCTTTCATGAAAACAAAACAATAGAGCTGTCTTGGTTTGGCTGCAGTTTGCACTGGCACTATATGGGCTACAGCTAGACATGGGCTTGAAAATCATTAGTGATGAAGACTTTATTTTTTCTAAATATAAACCTATACATAAGGGTTTCTTATGCATTTTTATTTAAGGCTGTGTTTCTTCCCCTTTCCCCCTCCCCCAAAGCAGTGTTAGAAACAAGAGTAAGATTTTGTTGGGGAGAGACTATGTGACTTTTTTTGTGTAATAATACCTTAAAAAAAAAAAAAGCTTTCCTCTGAAATTGCATCTTTATTAGACAGCTGATTCCTGCCAAAGGTCTTAGGCCTGTGAGTGTTCCTGGCAGTTTTTGATTTCTTGGCAATTTCAGAATTGAAATCGGTATCTACTGGGAGAAAAGCCAGACTCCTGTAGCAACTGGAAAGATAGACAGCTGAGGTGAAGGTTTTTGACTGCTTCAGAAGTTAAAGGTGAGACTTCAGTTGGTCTTTACATTACATGCCTATTATGTATATACATTATGTATACCTTACATAGGGAAATATACAGTCATCTGGACACAATCCTTAGAAACATGCTCTAGGTGACTCTGCTTGCGCAGGGGGGTTGAACTAGATGATCTCCTTGAGCTATGATGAGCCTCAACCAAGAATGCTTCCAACCCCAACCATTCCACAATTCTATGAAATGTTAAGAGGCGCAAGATTTGAAGATGCTACCAAAGGGAAGAGAAAAATGATGCGGGGTGTTCAACCTAATCTTTGCATAGGCCGCTTCCAGCATCAGTGGTATCACCCTTGATTTTCCCTTAGCTATTGAACAGGGCTGTGTTCTGTGGCTCAAATGGCAGGGAATTCAGGGATCTATGATTACTCAAAGTGTTAGAGCTTTACTATTCTCCTTTATTTTATTAACAGAATTCCTAAATTGAATTACAGCCTCATAATTTTCTGTTCCCTACTGTTTGTTCTTTATGCAAACTGTGTATGTGTCATCATGGTCTAGAGTTATTTTGGGCATAGCATTAATCTTTTTGCCATGTGACCTTGCCTGTTACACTTCCTCTCTGAAAGTTTATGAGGAGCTTGTTGGCTTGGCGCTCTGAAGTGCTCACTGCAGCGCTCTGAACGCACTGTGTGCTTGGCTATGAGCGCAAGGGTTATGCGTGGATTTCTGATGACCTGCAGGGCTTTAGTAATTTTTGTTTATGGTGGAGAGGGTGAAAATCTGCAGGCAGTGTAATCAGTCTGACAGCAACTTCAGCAACTTCCAGTGTCTGTGATACCATAAAGGAAAGTGCTGTCAAAACAGCACTGCCACGAGGGATATTAATGACAGAGTTCACATGAATAGGGCTTTGAATACATGTAGACTGATGACTAAGGAGAGAAATTGTGATGTGCTGGCATTTGTAATGCCTTCACACGGGCAGTAGTGGAGAAGCGCTGTTAATGCTTTACCAGTAAAGAAACCAGCATGTGGGCACATTTTTTTTCTCTGTACCCTGTGAGCAGGAAGAGATTTCTGCTTCCCTTTCCATTAGACACGGATATAGCAGCCTGTTCCACCTTACAGGCAGTGCAGCAGTTAGACGGGCTTCTTTTGCTCTGCTCCCAGAGAGAGAAACGTGTTGACCCATAGTCCAAACGCATGGTTAGAGGGGCCTATGGAAATCAGAATCTGTCTTGACCATGATATCTTGTGAAGGCAAACCTCTCACTGAGGCATGTCAAGCTAGAACCGAAGTGTCCATTCAGGTCCCGAAGGTTTGTGACTTCAATTGCTTGTCCCTGTAATTGGACTTAGACAACACAAATCCATGTTTGTTTGCTTTTTATTTTAGTGTTTTCTGTTCTCTATGCTAATATTTAAACAGCAGCTATACCTACTCTTGCACAAAAGAATTTTAAAAGATGCTCGCAGCAAAAAATGTGAAAATTGGAAGAGCAGACTAAGGAAATGCATTGAGGAACTCACTGTCAAAGCTCATTAGCATCCAACAAAACTATTAATCATGTTAATTATGAATGTATAATTGGTTAAACACTTTGATGTTAGTGTCAGACAGCAAAGGATATATTGAGATAGATATACTTATTACATTTCTGTAGCTGTAATGGTCTTAGGATATGGGCAAGGCCATGTCCTTTTCTAAATTGATCTGTTGTAGCTGGGAAAAGTCCATGAGGAAAAGGGCCCTCTGCCGGCTCTGAAAAGCCCAGCAGGTATTTTCAAATTACATTTCAAAGCAGATGAAATTATGTAAATGCCCTCAAGACAAACATATTAATGCCTGCTTTCTTTTTTAAAAATATTTTTCTACATACAGAACAAATTCTTTCTGGGCCAGTGTTCCCTTTATTAGAGCCAATGTTCCAAATATTAGAAGCATTATTTTATTTGCTTGATTAGAAAGCGGATCCCTGCTGATGTGGATACAAGACCACAGACAAGAAAGGGGAACAAATGTTTCCGATCTACAAGAGAACTTGAAATTCAGCAGTCCTTAAAAAAAAAAATCACAGCTGTCCTCTGTGGCTGAAATGGGCCTGATGGTACTTGTGGGTGGAAATGCCTAGAACAGAGATGGATTAAAACTGGAGCCTGCCGTTTTGAAGTCTACCTCTGCATTTGAAGGGTGAAAAAATAATATCAGACTGCAAAGTCTAAGCAGTTCGTACAGTGGTTTGTATAAGGCACTCTTAGTTGCATTATTAATCATATTTTATATCAATATTTTAAATTGAAAGGAGTTTTCCAGTCTCTACGTAAGAGTTGCTAAATAGAATTTTAAAAATCCAGTTCTGTTCAGGAGCTTTGCAAGCTTTCACAGATGTGTCTGCATGTCCGTTTGCTTGTTTATGCTGTCAAACTGTGTGGACAGACTGAGATGAAATCCCAAAAGGCATTCCAGGACGGTTCAGGGACAAACAACAAACTTGTAGAAATTTAGGATCATCTTACTTTGCAATCCCACCATCTAGTGGCCGTCTCCTGGTAATGTTTGAATGCTCAGTAAAAGCTACCAAGCTAGGCCTCGATTTCGAAGGTCAGCCCAGCAGGGACGTTTGTGTGGGCTCCAGGAAGCTGGCTGGAGAATGTGGGACTGTGCTCTGTGGCTGTTGCTGTCCTTCAAAGTCTATCAGAATAGCACAGGTCTTTCTCTGTGTGGATGCATGTATGTTGTACGTGCAGCAATGAGGTGGGGGACAGTAGATTCCCATTTCGGATCCAAATCAGGCTAAAAGTGGAGGGTGGCAATGCAGTGATTAGCATTTGAACCTTCACTAAAATAGCAGTTTGAATTGGTGCTTGGTTGAGGGTTTCTCCAAAAAGTCCTTTCATACATGTTTTGGAATTTTGGGATTGTTTTTCTAGCTCTAAATAGAGATTTTTCACTGGAAATGTATTCCTAGGGTGCTAACATATATAGTTAGTTTATCATTTTTCTTCCTCTTGTTTTACTTCAGATTGCTCATGCCGCACTGCATTAATGTGAAGTTCTTCCCAGCATTCTTGTTAAGATTTAACTTAGTAAGAGCCATTCTTGTTTCAGCAAAGATCATTCCAACATAATGATTAACGCATTTCTAACCAAGCTGAAGTGTGTCAAATGCCAGTGGCTCCCTTTGAAAAGTTGGGAATTTTTGAAATGTTCAAAGGAAAAACACTGCTAAAGAAAAAAGAACGATCAAGATATGTCTGTTGTAGAAATCTCTATTTCTTAGGAGTGAAATAGGCGTAAGTTAGTACCAGTTTTTCAGGGTTTTTTTTAGAAGTGAAATGGAAGGCCATCCAGCTGCAGTATAATTCTGTTTAAAATGTAACAGCGAGGAAAGATGCAGAGAGATGTCTGAGCAGCTAAATCTAGAGATGGTGTCAGAAAGAACGCGAGAAATTTCTTCACGCTGACTAGTATTTTTGTCTACTCGTGCTTCTTTTTACAGAAGTGCTTCAAAGTAAGCTCAATATAACTTTACACACCAGAAAAAGATTTGAGAAGATCATATTGCATGTTCTGAAGTCCTTTCTTCTTTCTCTCCAGTTTCTTTCCTCTAACATGTCCTGACTCCTAACGACTTGCAGCCTAAAAGAACCTAAGTTTCTTTAAGCGGTTTTTAAAGCAAGCATGTGTTAAGTGTCATCTTTTTGACCATCATCTTACTTAGACTTATCCTGACTGAACTCTTAACATGTTGTCTTTTGTTTTATCACTCATTTCCTAAGCTTGGGTGACTTGCTGTGCTTTGGTTATGAGGCCTGGTTATTGGCTCTAGGGAAAACTGTGCATATGATTTTGTTAAAAGAGATTTTCTGCATATATGATGTGAGATGACTCTGAATGACAGGCAAGATCATCTCCATACCATTTTCTACAAGAAAATGTTTGTCAGCTCTGATGATTTATTACTACCAGAGCTCTATTTGCAGGTATCCTTATGTTTCCTTTCGAGGACAAGGGAACTAAAACCAGATGACAGATGTAATCTGTAATTGTATATACTGCTGATAAATAAAATCTCACATTCTAAGAAAAATGTAAAGCAGCAGTTGTAGCCTGTCAGTTGCACAGTATTTTCCTGATTCATAGCAACAATATTGTGTATTTCAATCCCACAGCAATACAGATGTGCACACGGTAGCGTCACTGCTCAAACTGTACCTAAGGGAACTCCCAGAACCAGTCATACCGTACGCAAAATATGAAGATTTTCTTTCCTGTGCCAAAATCATCAGCAAGGAGGAGGAAACGGTGAGTGTGCAAATTGATCGAGTTTACAAGGTTAGTGTATTACAACCTCTTATGACTTAGCTCCTCTGATTTAAGACTTGCCTTTATTAATTTAGCTTGTGTTATAGGAAAATTATTGCCACCTAGCTCACTTGGCAGTCTGCACCCTTTTTGCATATCATTAAATCCCAGCTCAACTGAACATCGTTGAGGCAAATGGCTCCCATTTTGCCCAGAGGAGCATTTGTTTTGCTTATGTGGGCTGGCAATCTCAAGCTGTTGCTGGAAGGGTCTTACCAAGAGCTGTGCAACTCTTCCAGGGTTATTTTCTTGCAAATGTTTTAGGATACCAAGCTTTAACGTTTTTTTTTTTTTTATTAATGGAAGTCCAAAGGAGTCTATTAATTACTTATCGTTGACCCAGAAAGCATCAGAAAGATGCCTTCTATAGCAATGTTGGGCCATCTCCCAAGCTTTTTAAAATTGCTGTGATAGCTGTTAGCAAAATTGGTGGTCTTTCTTAGAATGTCTGCCCTGCACTGATTTGGTGTTGCTACATATGTCTGAAGAACTGATAAATAGCACTCAGTTCTTTTTGTATTGTTTTAGATGCACAGGAGTAATAGGCATTCCTGATATTTTCAGAGTAAATATATATAGGCTGGAGATGGTACTACGTGTGAGCCAAGCAATGGCTATGGATGAAGCAGTTTCTGTAATGTGTTTAACGTTTGTTAATTGCTCATATTGCTGACCGGTTTGGAATCTCAATGGCAAACTACTAAGAACCTGTCGCCGTCTCCTTTCTTCTTTCCATTGCCTGTGCAGGGCCTGAGGGAGTTGGTGAAGGAAGTGAAGAGCTTGCCTGCTGTCAATTATAACCTACTGAAATACATCTGTAGGTAAGCACATCTGCAAAAACATCGTGCTGCTCTTTGTGAGCTGACAGACAAACCTGGCTCTGCATGTGTCCTGAAGGAAGAACATAATTCTCAGGGAACTCATGAATGTGAGCGAGTGCACTAAAAATGAATGTTTGTTGTGTAACAAATTAGTAATTTGCTGTATCAAAGTGCACAGTTACGAGTTCCTTGAGCAAGAAAACAAAGAAGGTAGAAGTGAATATCCTGTCCTCTTCGCAGGGACCTGGTTTTCTTGATTCTAATGGCGTTTATTGGCCATGGTTATACATAGTGTCGTTGAACACTGCATGCATCCTTTAGTATACAGAGTAGTTTTCCAGAAACGTGAAAATGTTACCAACATGCCTTACACAGTTGCTATTTGTGAACTTACAGGAAGCTGACTTTTAAAAAGTTACAAAATTAATATAACTTTTTCTGATGGAAAGTTTGCGATTTGAAGGTATTTTAGGTGTCAAATAATTAATATGGAGAAAAGGGCTTTATGGATTTTATGAATATATCAAGAAAATCTGAAGAAGGTGAGGAGAACAGCCAAAATCTTTTAAGATGTTGCATAGGACCTGAAATGAAATACTCGACAGTATACGAATTTATCACGTGGTTTAGGGTTTTTATTTCCTTTTTCTTTTCAATTATTCCTTAAAGGCATCTTTCTACCCTACAGATTCCTTGACGAAGTCCAGTCTTATTCAGGTGTGAACAAAATGAGTGTGCAAAATCTGGCTACTGTATTTGGCCCCAACATTCTTCGCCCAAAAGTGGAAGATCCTTTGACTATAATGGAGGGTGAGTTGGAGAAGACAGTACACAACTTCATCTAGGAAAAACAACTACCCTAAGGCTTATTAACAGTACTCACCAGTCCCTATGGTACATACAAAAAATTCTTAATATTTGTGTACACGAATACTTTTGTGGTTTTTTGGCCTCCCTCTGGCTACCCTCAGATACACTGTGGCAGTTTAATATGAGGACACTAAGATAAGCCTCACTATGCTGTAGAAATCCTAGTTTACACATCTAGTCCATGTGCTAGTTTGAGAGAGAAACATGAGGGCCTTGCTTGATTGCCATCCTCCTTTGCTCTCTAATCACATCTCCCACAGGAGCCCTATATTTTGTGTGTACATACTGCACGTCACTTAATTTTCAACCTTTCCTCATCTGTACCTGCAGAACTGCCAAACTGATATAAATAAGGCAGTAGCTTTTCTTACCCTGATGCTTTTTTATGTCTTAACTACCTGGTAGGTAACTGCTGTGAATGCTTCTCTGGGCTAGACAACACACTGGCCCTTTTCTTTCAGTCTTGTATGTGAAATAGTATTTAAAAAAAATGGTAAGATTGTTAAAGAGATGGGAATTAGGTGCCACAGAACTGAAACCAGCGGGAGTGATATCTCACAGCATGACAAACTGATGGGATACCAGGTATCTTCCACTCACCTCGGAGTGGGCAGACACATACGGATTTGAGACAGGAGGAGAGGAGTTAGCGACTCCTAAAATGAAATACTATTTTCTGGCTCCATATTTTCCAGAACTGGTCCATGTTAAAAGTTATTTTTTGTGAAAGCTTGAGCAAGACAGATTACTTAAGTGGGTGGAAAGGGAAAATCATGTGCTTTTCCAGTTATTGTAACAACTCTCCAGCCTGCTTTTGAACAGCTCTAGTACCAAAATGGCTCATGGCTGCTGTAATGAGATGGCATTTAAGACATGACATGCTGTTATACAACCATTTGAAGCCCATGTCACTCTTTTGGATTCAAGGCTGAACATGCAGCTATGGGTAATATCTGCAGTTTGGGGATGAAGACCTATACAGTTGCCTTATGCCTGCAGGTGAATCAAAGTCAGTCCAATGTTTGTAGTAAAATTTTGCATATAGCAGCTAATGTTCTTTGAAGAAATACAGTTAAACATGGCATAGATATAATCTATGGTGTTCTGATAGGTGGCTTTACCTTGGCAAAATGTTTTAAACAGGAAAAGCAGAAAATAAAACAAAGAAAAACCTTCAAGCCTAATTTGCTCTTGGTGGTTGTGTTTTAAAGGGATGAGGGGCAAAGGTCCAAAATATTTCACTGTAATTGATGTGAAATGATATTACACAACACAAAAATACTGATTAAAAGAGCAAAGTATGCCTCTGAAAGCTGTCTAGCCGAACCCCCATATATATTTATGCCTTAAAGAAAAACAGCCATTAATGACAAGGTGTTTGGTGTGTCTTTCTAGGTACAGTAGTAGTCCAGCAGCTGATGTCAGTGATGATAAGCAAGCATGAAGAGCTGTTTCCCAAGGATGCAGATCCTCAGATGGGACCTGAAGCGTGTAACAACAACAACGAAATGCCAAAGAAAACCACAATAGGTCAGCTACAGAACAAAGAAAATAACAACAGCAAGGAGTCAGCGGTAAGGCGCTGCTCTTGGGACACACCTGAGTCTCCCCAAAGGGGCAGCGTGGACAACGGGTCTCCCACGGCTGTGCCCGGCAGCAAGACAAGTAGCCCCAGGAACAGCATCCAGAAACTGGATGTCACAAGAAGCCCACCTCTAATGGTGAAAAAAAATCCCGCCTTTAATAAAGGTAGTGGCATAGTCACCAATGGGTCATTCAGCAGCTCTCTGGAGGGCCAGGAGAAGAGCCAGACCCTACCAAACTGTGCCCTGCAAACCAGGAGAATGGCATCCCTGAAAGGACCAGTGACTAAGATGGGCACACACAGTGTGCAGAACGGAGGGGTGCGGATGGGTGTTTCCAGCACAGACGGGCACAGCAACACCCTCAACGGCCGGAGCTCAGGTTGGGTGCCCAACGGCTACGTCACGCTGAGGGACAGCAAGCAAAAGGAGTCGGTGAGTGACTCAGGCCAGCACAACAGGCTCTCCACCTATGACAATGTCCACCAGCAGTTTTCCATGGTGAATTCTGAGGATAAACAGAGCGTGGACAGTGCCACCTGGTCAACATCCTCCTGTGAAATATCCCTCCCTGAGCACTCCAACTCCTGTCGTTCATCCACCACCACATGCCCAGAGCAGGACTTTTATGGAGGTAACTTTGAAGACTCTGTGCTGGAAGGGCCACCACAGGAAGACCCCTCTAATTCAGGAGACTACGAGAACAAAGGTGACCGAAGGAGTGTTGGGGGCCACAGCAGCCGAGCCACCAGCAGCAGTGATAACAGCGAAATATTTGTGGCTAACAGTACCAACAATCACAGTGCTCTACATAGCCTGGTGTCCAGCCTGAAGCAAGAGATGGCCAAGCAAAAGCTAGAGTATGAAACAAGGATAAAAAGGTAACACAGCTTCCACATGAGTGCCGTTTGCAAAGAAAAAACAAGACACCCTCCCTCTCACGTCTGTTCTTTGCATCCCAGGTTCTGACTTGGAAGCTGAGAAGTTAGTACAGCAACGTTTCCGCATCACTGTGTCCAGCACAGCCAGCACCAGAAGCAGCCTTTAGATGTGCTGCTGTCCCCCTAGGAACTGATAAGAACCCGGCTTATAGCTCCCTTAGTTCCCCTCTGAAAGTTGGCTTTTTGTGGGCTTCTGATTCAGAGTAGTAGGTAAAACTTAGCACTCTGTCCTGCTTTATCTGTATGGCACCTGGCCGAGAGGGAGAGCCCCTTTCAGCTGAAATCCTATAGCATGTAAACAAAAGACCATTCTTGGTGTTAGTTGTGTTTTTAGTTCATATTGTGACTTGATATGGCTTGAAATAAGATTTATGAAAGCCAACAGAACTGATAATGACTGTTTAGTAGTGCTCGTAGCATGCCTGATGATTTTCAGAAGATACAAAATATGTTGGAATTTTTAGTCAAGTCAAACCTTGTTGTTTGCCATTTCTTTCAGATTTATCCATTTTTTGTGGTTGATATAGTAGATAAATTGGCCGAAGAAGAGATGAGCTGTGAAACAGGCATTCAGGGCATTATTTTGACCCTGCATGTGACACGGTGGCTACCTAGTGGGAGATAGGAGTCGATGCCTTGGGAAATACAAGGATGATTTAAGCTATTTCCTCAGGAATTACATGGAGCTACTTGTACAACTTACTAGTGGTTGCTATTGTGCATTTTCTAACTGGAATAGGGATTACTCTATGGGAGTGAATCAGTGACAAAGCCATTGTTTGCAGAGGCACCTCAGAAATTTAATCTATGCTTGGTAAATGAAAAGCTAAACAGGGATGTGAGTTTGTCTCTGCGTAAGCCAGCGAGAACTGCTGCTCAGGAGTTCTCTGCTTTTGTTTCTGTTTCTGTAGCCTGGAGCAGAGAAATCTTACCCTGGAGACAGAAATGATGACCCTGCATGAAGAGCTGGATCAAGAGCGGAAGAAGTTCACAATGGTAGAAATCAAAATGCGTAATGCAGAGCGGGCCAAGGAGGATGCAGAGAAGAGGAATGACATGCTGCAGAAGGAAATGGAGCAGTTTTTCTCCACTTTTGGAGACCTTGCAGTGGAACCTCGCAGACCAGAAAGAGGCAACACCATCTGGATCCAGTGAGCACTGGAAATGTAGACTGTGGGACTTTAGGGGAGGGCTTATGGGAGTATGATACTGTATCAGGTGGCTGGTCACCTGTTTGAGGCTAGTACTCAACATAATGTTATGAACCCTTGAAGAAGAAATACAGATGATTAACCACTCATATCTACAGCGTGTACTTATCAAATTATACTCTTTGGATGCTTCATGAGACTACTGTTAAGTGTTACAACTGGATATGTGTATATAAATTTTGAAAAGATCACCTTAGAGAGTGAGAGATGTATCTCAAGAAATATTTTAATGCAAGTCTTGTATTTAAATTGGTAAATTGAAATGTTGTTGCAATCAAGCTTTATATCGAGGCTTTTTTCCCTTGCACTTAACATAATAAGCTATTTTTGGCATTGTGTTATTATTTTGTTATTCAAATGTTTTTTCATTTTTTTTGTTTTGTTACCCCTCTTGCTGGGGGTTGAAAATAAACAGATGCATTAAGGTAGGTGTGCACATGGCTAACTGTGATTTGCGGCACTTCTAACAAGACAGCAGAATGAGGAACAGCAGGACACTACAGATAATAGAAGGGGTACTAATTTCCATCTTGGTCACCAATTCTGTTAAAATATTAGGGCAACAGTATCACTGTCACCAAAATCAGATTCAATAGGAAAACAGGAAACATGGTCGAGCTATGTGTTTGGAAGGTGGTGAGGGGATAAAAGGTAAGAACTTAGGAAACAAAGAGAGAATATAAGGGCAAAACAATCCGTCAGAGCTTTTGGGGGTATGTTAAAACAGCCTGGTGTGCAATCATTGCTTGGAGCAGGAATATAAACAAGTTGTGCCTTCACCATATTCACATCTGACTTGTACCGTCCAGGGGAAGCTGGCTCCCTTCTCTAACACTGCTGCAGGGACACACAGAGGGGACAGACTCTAGACTGGGCCTTCTGATAGCCTTAGCAGTGTGACAGGTACTAGAGACAAAAACAACAACAGAAAGGATGACCAAAGTAGAAATTACCGGGCAACACAAATAACAAATAAGGAAGAAAACATCTGAACATTCATCACCCATATTTGCAGTGTATACTTAGCAAATGATCGTACTCCCAGAATGTTTCAGGAGGCTACAGTCAAGTGTTAAAACTGGGAAAAAGCACCCAGGTTCCTAGTGTCAGCCAGGCAACAACCAGACGGAATAGATTAGCTATCCTAACCAGCATGCAGAAACTAAAAAAGGTTAGCAAAACTATGCATGCTGTAAAATAAGAATCTATTTGGCATCTTTACCATGTATAAAATGTATATTTTTTTAGTGTATATATTCTCTAAATCATGTTAAGGACTTGTTTTTAACATTGTGTTTAGGACTGCAAGCTCTGTTTTTGAAGAATGGCCATCAGATGTCTTCGCTTCCCTCTAGTGTCACTTAAATACATTACAGTCATTTTTGAATTCCAGCTGAGAAAGAACTATGAAAGAACTCTGAGAAAGAACAAAAAACATTCTTGCTTCAGGTATGTACATTACACTCAGTTAGATGTGGGAACTGTTCTGTGAAATGAGTAAAAAGCTCCCATTTTGCAACATGACACACAGCACTTGTGGATGGACTATTTGGGTTTTGTAGCATTTCCTATGCCTTTCAACATCTCTTAAGATTTAGAGAAACGTACATCTCCCCCCAGGCATACCCTCAAGTGTCAAGAACGGATTCAGAGTTGTGTTTTGGTTTGTCATCCTCTCCCCTCTCCTCTCCCCTCCCCTTTCCCTTTTCCTTTATTAAGGCCTTTTCATTTAAGTTGCCTAAGATGGTTTGTAGGATGAACTATTTCAGTGAAATATCTCCACGTGGGTTCAGTGCTGTTATGCAGGTCATCCTCATTTTTGTAGCGCGCTTTTTGTGGATCGCCATATTCAGTCAGAGTGGATGATGCTACTGGTGTTATATCTTCAGGGCAGCATGCCTTTTGCATGAGGCAGGTTTGTGCTTGAATATTTAATCAAGTGGATGAGAGTCTCCCAGTATTCATTTAAAGCTATTCGTGAAGAAAATTTTACTTGTTTCCTCCCGCAGATTGATCCAGGAATTTATTTTTATTAAGTTTAAATACAGCTGTTACCAAATGTTTTTTTTTTTCAGAACTCATGACAGCAGTGCAACCCTGCTGCATATTGAACTCCTGTTGACATGACCAGGAACCATATGTGCAGATAGATGAGAAGAGGTTGCTCTTCACTATTACCGATTAAGGAATATTAGACCTGCAATCCTCTGAATTTCTTTTTAAAGGTTGTGGTTCAATGGTAACCCCTGATTGAACCTGCTTTTGTTCCCTAGGGACTAAAACAGGAAAGAGTAACATTTCCACGTAGCTAAACCTACTGCCTACTGTGGCTAGATACACAGCAGCCTTCCGCTCCTAGTCTACATCAGTGTCGTCTTACTAGAATTTACCCAAAAATCTCACGGAAAAGTGATAGGGGAGCCTTGGGGTCAGCAGAAGGTGCCAACCGAGTGTCAGTTACAGAATAAATGCAAAATACAAAGTGGTGATGGCAGCAAATACTTTCTGCAGCTGAGATTTACACTTAAGCTTAGTAAATAGAGTTGTAGAGGCAAGTTTTTAACAAATGTTGCAACAGTTCAGATTTTCTTTGTGGACAAAGAAATTAACATAGACCAGTGTATTGGAAATACTTGATTTTTATGTACATTATTTATAAATTTACACATTTTATATGTGTTACTGCATTCAAATTTGTGCAATTGTCTTGAGGAGCAGCCCAGAGCCTTTCTATAAGGCAGCTGTATACCCTTATCTAACAGAGAAAGAAAAATGAGCTCTGGAGTTCGAGGCACTTGTCCAATCTGTCCTGCAATTGGCTTTATAACTAAAGAGAGCACTCAGGTCTGCTAGACTGAGACCTCTGAGTATTATTTACTCCCAGCTGATTTGTACTTGTTAAAAATTCCAGTAAAATAACTTGTCTTTTTGCACAATTATACCGTGTTCATTCTCACAACTTAATATGGTCCAGCAGTTCTGCCTAAGAAAGAATTTTCATCTTCTGCATTTTATAAGACAGTATGTATAAATTACTTTGTGAAAAGCAAAAATGCATAAAAAGAAAGATATGGGAAACAGAATGAGAGTTTGTAAAGGGATTCTTAATAAATGGCTAAAGCAGTGTTAAAAGAAAAAGAACAGGTAAATAGTGAAGTGTGATAAAGAATATTTCTTGATTTGGTCCTAAGTGCAGTAAGCAAATCAGGCCTATGCTAAAGGCAAATTTTGTTTTGGGTGGAAAGCAATAAAGTGCACAAAACAGAAGCACAAAGACAAAATTCCACGTGGAAAAATGAATGACGTAACTATCAGCCAGGTTGCCAATGGTGCCTAAAACATATTCCTTCTGTGACTTTATGCTTTAGTAGTGTGTTCCAGGCACTCTATGGAGGTTGCTATCAATATGAATACTGTATTATTCATCTGTTAGCTGAAATAAGGGTCCAAGAAGTCTTGAGAAAGCTACAATTTGCTAGAAAGTTTTTCTTTTGACAAATGCTCAATGTATAGCATCTCTGGAAGGGTGGCAGAGAGGTGGAGTAAGGAGATATCAAATAAACAGGTACCGCAATTTCAGTATTTTGACAATGCAGGCCAAACAGTGAGTTGCCTCCAGCTGCTGTATATGCCAACCCTTCCTGACTGACTGAAACTCATTAAGCGTTCCCTCGGAGTCTGCCCATTGAAAGGAATTTGCAGACTCTCTGCGCCTCTTGCAATTTTGCAAGAAGATGTGTGGTGGAGAGAGGGAGACTGGGACAACTGAAATGACAACATTAACACTTTGATGTGGGCATGCAAAAATAGAGCAGGCAGACAGGAAGAGCGAGGAGAACAAGGAAGTGAACATGCCTGAAATAGCTGCCATGTGTAGGTGATAGTAATTTGCCCTCAGTTCAGTGCATTCTTTCTAAAAACTTGTCTCTGTAAAAATGTTGTCAAAGTTAACATTGCACTATTCTTTCAGAGCCTTTTTTGCTCTAAATTACTTTTGGTGCAGCCACCAGTAGTGAGCTAGACTGTTTCATAATACTGATAGCAAGGAAATCACTGTGTGCTAACAGTGAGAATTCTTCATGTGGAGAAACACTTGATCCAGTAGTTTCAGTAACAGCTGAATTAAGAGGCAGTGCGCACCAAGGGTCAGACAGTAACCTGCAGGGTAGCAGCAAATTCTCTGGGCACTGCTGATGGCCCTCAAGACCACTCCAGAGCAGCGCTTCTCGGCAAAAAGAACTGTATGGGGCACATACCCTACTGATATAAATTGTCATGGCTCTGCAGAGGTTTAAGAAGCAATGATAGTAACTGAGGATCGTTCCTACTAGAATTTTAGGTACTCTTGTAGCGCATGTACCTTCTATTACTAGCAGTCTAGTTTTGTCAGCAATAATACAAACAAATTGCTCTACTGTTAAAACAAGCATGGAGAGTCCAAATCTTTCTGAAGGAAGAAAACGAGTACAATGCAAATATATTCCTCACTTTTCCCCTAAACGATCCAAGATTATGAGCTTTGCATGCAATAGAGTTCCATTTCTGAGTCTCCCAAATGCAAGAATAGAAAATCCTCTCCAGCTCTGTGTATATTATTCTCTTCATGCTAAAGACTTCTAAAATTATTCCTTTTCAGCAAGACCTTATTGAAGTGTAATCTGTGATGTGAATACAGTTATGAGCACAACTGGATTTTTTTTAACTGTGCAGTACTTAGCTTGAGTCCAAAACAGGTGATTCAGAGCAGAGCACACTTTTTTTCTCTGTTGTTCAAATGTTTGGTGCTCTTTCCATTTTTCTGACCTTAACGAGACGGAAAGCTTTTTTTTTTTTTTTTTTTTTTTTGGTATGCCCGAGACTGGCATTTTTAGTTGCACTTGCTTCACATAAGGCTGAAATGCAGCGCATGGCTTTTGGCAAAGCAGACGGTCTGATGCAGTGCTAGCTCTTCCTGTAGCCATACTAAACCTAGACTGAGCACTGTAGTCAGGCTTTGCTTAATTCAGTCTTGCAGATGTCTTCTTTGTATAATAGTATAATATTGAAGGCTTACACAGGAAGTTGTGTGAAACAGCTTCAAATTCCCACCTATGTATTCCCGTAATAATTCCCATGTGTAGACACGTCCTAAATCTAATAGTGCATGTGGATAATGAAGGAGATATTTGTATAGTTTTGTATTGAATGTATCACATTGACTTAATTGATATTCTTCTGCCCGACTGAAGCACCCTACATCAAAGGAGACTGTAAGGGAAAGTAGTCAGGATACAAACCCCGACAAAGATGAGGCATCTCTGGAGGCAATTCCAAAGACCATTAAAAGAATAGTTCATGAACTATTCATTCATCTATTTCTGTGTTACCAGCCAAGCTTGTCTTTCCCAAGGCCAAAATCTAAGATCAAAAGCACACTAAGCTACTAAAATCCCTTCCTAAAAAGGAAAGAGGTGGAGCACAACTAGTATCAGCTCAGCAAGACTTAGAAGTGCAGACAGCTTCAGTGTGAAGAGAGCAGGGCCTGGGGAAACTTGCAATACTCTACAAGGCCATGCAGACTTACCAGGCAATGTGACACGTGGCAAAGCAGGCTGCATAAGCCTGGGCATGCAGCACTGTCCAGGTATCACTGGACTTGCTCTGGGGCTGGTTTGGTCCAGGCAGGCCCAGCTCCAGTAATGTGCGTCAAGCTCCTCAGCATTAAAAGTTCCTGGGAGAGAACAGCGTAGACATATCCAGAAGTGTATGGTAGAGCCCCTGTGCTCCTCCTCCCCTCTGAGTCTCTTCTGAGCTCTGTGGCTGGAGAGTAACAGGAACAACCTGGTTTGGCTGTGCTTTGAGGTAAGAGGTGAGCAGAGAAGGGTGCACCTCACCTGCTGGCTCTGTACCCACAGGCAAACAAATAGTGCAGAAGAAACAAGTTGATGCAGTTGTGTGGGCATCTTGCCACAGGCACAGAGAGACTAGTCCCTGGCAGTTCCCTGCTGCAGTTGCGCCTGATGTGTGAACGCAGTCAGAAAGGACGACTGCCAGCTTCCAGCCCGGGGCTCCCTGCTAAGAGCATTACAGCATCAAGCTTCACTCATTCCAAAATGAAGATAATGGCTAGGGAGGGACTGCCTTCCTCTGACTGTAGCTCGCAGGTGAGAACAGGTTTGTTGGGGGTTGACAACCCCATTTAGTTCCCTGCTGTGAAACATTCAGTGAGAGTTGATCCTTTGGGAAGAGGGCCCACAGGACAGAGTAGGGGGTAGAGCATAGTGGAAGTTCATTTCTGAGCTACCGGGACACTATTGCTTGTACTCAAGTGAGTAATCACAGGGAAAGTGATTGCAAAGTTAGCTGTGAGGTATACAAGTGTGCAGAGAGGTGGAAAGAGGGAACAAACTCCAGACAAGTTAAATGCTGAGAAAAGGTCATTTGCTACCGAGGTCTGCATTTCTCTTGATTTTTTTTTGAGCGTGGAGAGAAAAAAAAAAAAAAAAAAAAAGAGAGAGAGATGTCCTTACAGTTTTAGTTTCTGTTTCCTGGTTCAAACTTTCTCTGGGTAAGAACTAGATATATCCTGTATTCCGGGTAAGCTGAGAATTCTAATGCACTACAGCAGTACCATGTTTACATACTGAAACACCCCTCAGGCAAATCATGCTTTTCAATACTCCAGTCATGTTTTTCAATACTTCAATTAACCTACATATTACTGTGTGGAACCAAATACACAGCAACTCAGGAAAGGCAAAACAGTTTGGCAAGAGATCATGCTGATCAACACAGATAAAAATAATTGCACGAAGTTGATTTTTCTGCTTAAGAATTAAAAAGTGAAAACAGAATCAGTTGTGAATGTCACATGTAAGTTTTGTGCTGTTTTTAAAACAAAGTATTTACTAAAAAAAAAGGAGGATAGACAGACAGAAAGATAGACAGACAGACAGTAAGATAGACAGACAGACACTTGTGTGTTCTGAATACATAAAAATCATCCTTTCTGTCAGCAGGACGAGTTTGTTTGTGAAGCTGCAGTAATACCGGTATCCTGTCTCAGCACAGGGATAACAGTATTCATGTTCACTAGTGCTGCGAGTGATAACTTTAACTGAAAGTCCTTAATGCTTCAGCAATAATTGTTGTCTTCCCTCCTTAGTTACAGTAGTTTAAACATAAGTGAAGCCTAGACTTCCCTGGAGCCATTTTACATTGACACTTTTGACCCTGCATGTCAGAGAAGGATAAATTGTCTGCTGACTGGAGACAAGTCAAGGTCTCCCTGGTGAGTTTGCAAGCATAACTGAAGCCATTCTAATAATTTAAATGGCATTACTTTAGAATGGCACTGGTATATGCAAGAAGCATGTTTTGCTCAGCAGCAAATATTTGCTGATAAAGTATAGTAGGGAATGGAAATGGAAGAAAAAATGTGAAGTTAAAGAATACCAAGTCTCCCCTAATTTCCTCAAGGCTTTATCCAATTCTTAATGACTTGACTTAGGATCTAACTTGGCCTACAGTAAACAAAGCAATTTTTCCAAGTAAGGAGGATAGGATTTGGGTCCAGCAGCAGCAAAAAGAACAAAAAGAGCATAATACTTCTGTGTTGTAGTCCACAAATTGAATCCGAATTAATTCAGTGTAACCAGTGTGGCTCATTCAGACAATAAATGTACTTTGACAATGCAATAGCATTTTAAAAAAAAAATCATAAGAAATGGGATTTTAAAGAATGGCTTGCAGAGATTTAGCCTGGAGGGCAGCAATGAAAGCTCAACACACAGTACTATTATTAGAGATAGTGATAAAATAATCCATGCAGTCGTCTTCTGTACCAATATATAGCTAGCAGGTATGTGTAAATTTCCTGAATTTGAACAGGCATCAGGTTAGGCCCACGTATGAGTTCTAACTTCTCTGGCTTTTCACACTTGGTGTTACAGCAGGCTCTGCACCACTAAATGTGGCTATTCATGACTGAAATGATGTTTTTTTTTCTTAAACTTTTCCATGTATCATTTTAAATCCCACAGCCTTATACACATAAGCACATACAAAACATTGAACCGCTACGACAGGATACTGTATCATATTATTCAACACAGATACTTGCCTTTAGAGCAGTGACTTGAGTCCCGTGCTGCAGTACAAGAATTACAATTTCAACTTCTCACCATTTCTGTCCCCTAAAACAGCTTGCAGCTTATTATTAATGGGATACAAGCATGGCTTGTTTCACATGAATAGAAAGAGCATTATCTCAACACAGTGTCAGAAAAACTCTCTATAACAACCTTCTGAGTAAACTGGAAATACTTTGCAGTTGTTAGTTACAGAGATTTAGTGATCCCTTTGATTTTTTTTCTCCATCTGCTTCCTGGCCTCTCTCTGTACATACATGTGCTCAATATATTTGTTGCTATTTAAACATAAGAAGACAATCACATTCCACAGCACTTTCTTGCTACCCCCGTTTGCCAGTTTCCCCTGTCCTCCTTCCCTCGCTTCTTGAGCAAGAGCGGTCTTGCAACACATACAAATTGCAAGTGTAAATAAACATACATATGTATATATAATATCCTATGCAGTGGTCCTTATTGTGAACAAAGTGCAGAGCAGTAGGATGGTGCCAAAGTGTTTCAGTACTGCAGAGAAGCGGTGAGGTGGATTATCTGTGCATGTTGGGAGTGCAGATAAAAACCCAAAAAGAGCCTGCTGCTGACACTTTACTGTAGTTCTGACAATATTTTATTATTCTACCTTGACTAAATATGCTATTTTAGAAATTAAATCAAATCACATACTTTCTTTTCAAAGCACCGCTCTAGATGAATCTCAGAGAAAAGATAAGATTGAGAGATGCTACACCTAGAGATAATCAGACATGCTTCGAACTGCAATAGCAGAGTATGGCTTCTTGTTTCATAATAAGATTTTAAGAGTAAAAATATCAAGAGTATTTATTACATGATACACTCTATTGAATTTGTGTCTGAAATATTGGGTGTGCTCAGAGATGAGATTTTTTTTTTAAGTGGACTTTAATGTTTCTCTACCCTTTGAAGACGCCAGGCTCCAAGGTAACAGTCTCACTGTTTGCATTTTTTTTAAGACTAATTCGATCTATTTACTATTTCATCAACTTGACTATGTAATTGCTTAAAGTGTGTTTGATAAACGAATCTTCATGATGGCGAGAGCTCTACACAGGAGATTTTTTATTACTTGACTGTCTTCAGCATAAGAAATGCTATAATCTACGTCCTCAGGAATGGAAATACAAACCACAAAGCCTCTGTCTTACAAAACCAACTCCACTTTCTGTCTCCTCTGGAAGACAAGCCAGACACTTCTTAGATTTGTACAGTTGCTTATATAGGAAATGAATTAGTTGTGGAGAAACATAAAGACAGCTTGTGCTTTGTATTACTCTATTAAGAACTGGCTGTCTGGGATAAAATACTGAGAAATTTCTCTGTACCAGACTGTATTGCCTCTTTTTCTACCTCTTTACGCAGGCTGTTTTAGCACAAAGCGGTGCAAGACAGACGTTCCAATAGCCAGAGGTGCATACCAGGCTATCTCAGCAAAGCAAAAGTCTGGTACCTGCTTGAGGACACCCAGAAACACAGAAAGGAAGCACATCAGTTGAACCAGCAACTGTTTCTTTTTATAAAGAAGTTGCGTGAAGACACTGAGGAATGAGATATCAAAGAAGCTTTCCTCCGATCTTTGAAATGTACGCTCTACTTCTTTGCACAGCAGAAAACTTATTTTCTTAATGAAAAATACTTGGCAAGAACAAATTCCGACTTCAAGGCAGTCTTCAAACATGCCAATTTATTTGGCTCTACAAGACAAAACAGCATCATGGAGAGCTTCTTTGGTACTTGACTTCACACTTAGTGGAGATCTGTTTAAAAGGTGCTCGGGAAATCTCCTCTTGGGCAATTGTAAATATCTTTTCCCAAGATCTTGCTAGAATCTTTCTGGGCTTCTTTTCACTTAATCGATTGATTTCTCAGGTTTCCTGGAGTCTTCTAACTACGTAGGCCAAGTATATGCATTGACAAAGCCATATGGCAGAAAATGACTAGCTCTAAAAGAACAGCAGAAAAATAGCAGAAGAACAAACCTTGCAGATATAAACAGCTGTGATTTCCAAATCCAGGAAATGTGTGTTTGAATAAAACCTGAAGCCTCAAGCTGTTCACATGTACCACTGAGGTGCACTACTGACATTAAATGAGTATATTATCAAACGAATAATTACTTTTTTTTTTTTTTTTTTTTTTTTTAACCCTACCTAACCCTATTTAAATGCTTTCTACCATACAATTTCAGTTTTGGATCCTGAAACTGAGTGCCATCCCTGGACACCTGAAACTTATTAGGCGCGTGAATTACTAGGATTCTAAACTAACGCAGCTGAAGGAAAGGCTGGTCTCACCAACTTCTCTCTCAGGGAGAATTTTGCTTTTACAGCAAACATAGCAGACAGAAATGGCTCCAGGCCTTGCAGATTTTGTTGGAGAATAATAATTTACACATAATACAGAAATTTGAAGGTAATCCAACTGTAACTGAAATAGAAAAGGAAACTTCCAAAGAGCTGTATAAAAGAAAATGGTATTCTTTCCGATTTCGCTCCAGGAACCACAGCACTTTTTCAGAGGTACTACCTATGTTCATCAAACTATCAAATTATCGATCCTTATCAAAGATTACTTGTAGTAGCCACTACAATAGGATAGATGTTGTAAATGAGGCAATTTATCTGAATACTGATTCAATGCAATGAAGAACTAAACTCTCAAAGCCCACAATGCGTATTAGGAAAAGCCATTTTAGCTAGTGACTGTAAGAACACGTTGCAGGCCATAAATTCAGACCAGAATAATCATATTGTGCTATTTACTCTGTTGGAGGGGGGTTCACTTGTGCAGAATCAAGGCAAAATTGCAACAGTACTGCTAATAAAGTCAATTTGATCAAGAGATTTGTTAATTTGCTGTTATCCCAGAGACTTTTCTCACAAAACAGCTGTCCAGTTGCCCAACTTAGGTGTGACATATGCTGTGTTGGGCAATATAAGCGAACCCCCAAAAGAAAGATTGTAACCGGCAAATTCAAGGCTGTCTGAGGTCTTAAATGGAAGTGGTGATTTTCTGGGAACCTGAGCCGACACAAAGAAAAACGTATGCAACTAATTCATCCTTGTAATAGTACATTCTAGCCCCTTTAATACGAAATGCTTTGTGCCTGCAGATTACTTGACCTTTTCTTCAGTTCCTAATACAACCTGTGATGCTGCTGGATTGCCTGGAGCAAAAATCCAAGACTTTAGGTAACTTATATGGGAAAGAATGAGGTTTGAAGGGAGGCAGACGTCCTGCCATGGGACAGTGTGCTTTTTATATAACGTTTTGAATCAGCACCTACACACCTGTTCCTATGGTGTTTTGTTGGTCGTTCAGAGTAAAAAGTACTGTGTAAATACAAAATGTTATTGGTATTTGTTCTAACCTATTGAAAACTATAAATCAAGAGTCTGCTGATGTTTTTATGAATGTAAGACCCATGTTGCACTAATGGAAATTACATGTAATCACAAATGAAGAGGACTCAGGAGACACTAAAAAGCACTGAGGTATTAAATATCTAATGTGTACGAAGATGGAAAGGAGGAAAATAACTGTTTTTTCATCAGTGGGAATGACTGAATTACCAAACTCAGCAAACACACTATCTTTGCACCAAGGTCACAAAGGACGTGAAACTTTCCTGAAAAAAATATATGACCTTGTTATGTGAAATGTGATTATTTATTTCTTCCACTCTGTACTGTGTAGTGAGAGAAATGGTTCTGCTTACATTATTCCTTCAGTCTTTTTGCAAACATACCCATCTGCAAAAGATCTCTCTCTCTGAATATTTAATCATTTCCATTAAAACAAAAACATTGGTTACAACTGGTATAGAGCGTCAGAATGGGGGAAGGTGAGAATGGGCATGCCATACTACAGGGAAGTTCCAGAGGGGCTTGAATTAAGAGGGGTTATTGGCTCGGGTTACGTTTCAAAGCATACTGTTAGACTCCAATTTTTCAAGTATTGACAGCATCCCAAAACTGCAAATCTTAATTCTAATTGAACTATAAATCTTCAAGACATTACCGCTGTTCTCTATGTCTATGGACATAGCTTAGTATGCCACACTATTTCTAACTGAAATTTAAATTCTAATTTTAAGTAGGACACAGTCATCGAAATTAAGGTGAAGTACATCTTGCTGTTCTTCGACAGGGGGCAACCTGATACGTTTTTTCTGCACGCACACAAACATTATTTCATTGGAATAATTTCTCCGTAAAAAATCACCCTTTTCAGATGGTTTTACTTCATCTTTGCAGGTAGTTTTCTATTAAGTGACATCACAGCTCCTGTAGTCAAAAGCACTTTGAGAGCTTCATGTTGGTGCCAACAGTTTTCGTATTAAGTTAATAAGGGAAAGGAACAGATCCCAAATTTGTCCTTCTGCAAAATACCTTTCTCAATTATTAGACAAGATGTTTACTGCTGGGCTCAGAAATTCTTCTACTGATTGTGAGGAGGAGAGACTGCTGTGCTTTTGTTCAGAAGACAAAGTGTTTCCGGGTTATGGTATCTAGCACTGACTAGAATCTGAGCTAAAACTTGTAGCTTCCTGAACAAAACTAAAAAATGTAATGTCAAAATAAGGCCCCTGGCTGATTCTACTTTGGGTATTTGTAATTAATTATCTATAGCTGAAGAAAATTAGAACACAGTTCAAAACTTGGTATGTAAAGGAAAATGTTGTAATAGACGTCAAAAACAACAGCAAGAGGTTTAGGCCAGTTTATTAGGCTGTCACTCTTGCAGCAAGTAATTTAGCAAAAAGAAAAGTTTCTCCTACTTCACAGGGTTTCCAAGAGAAACTCTTTAGCCAAAGACTATTTCAGAGTGCTGCCAGTGCAGGAAAAAGCTTAATTAGCTGTTCTACTCACTTTTTTTTTTTAAGGATAAACTGTTCTTCCAAGACAAAAAGACTTTTTTTAGACAGTGGTGGGAAACTGAGCAAGAGAAAATGGCTGTACCTTTCAGTGGCAGGGTATAATAACTCTCTGGAAGCTTCAGATTCATAGCTTTGTAGATTTTTAGTTCACACGTAGCTTGTGTTTTAGCATCTAACTAAAAAAGCAATCAGCGCTTCAAAACCAAGTACAGTTCTGTTTGAAATGTTGCTATCTCACGTGTATTCGAATTGTACTGTTCAAAGGTGTTAACGAGGCTCATCTTGTGCAGTTTAGTGCAAGTAATAAGTAAGGAAAGGAAATGTAGGGAAAAAGAGAGGGGTGGGACTCTGAATTCAGGAGCTATGTTATTCCAGGCTCAGCTTTGTTTCCACATTAATGAAGATAGGAATATTTTCACCTGGTATATAATAGCCATTGGTCATGTTCTGCAGGTAGTGAGGAGCAGAAATAAAGAAAAGAAAGTTGTAGCGTGCTAAAAGAATAGTGATGGCAATTCTTTCTTAGTATTTTTTATTTTACTAAAGGAAGGAAGATTGAGCAAATAAAAACAGTAATGAAGTCACAGGGAGAGTATCGTGAAGGTTTTTCAGCATGAATGGCTTTAGTCTTTCCATTCAAGAGTAAGAAATTCTAATGAATCAAGAAAACAGAAACTGTGTAAAGCAGATGTAGTTTCGGAACAGTCAGAGAAGGCGATCATGAAAGTAGAGACAAAATTTTTATTCAATGTACCAGAGCAATCAGATACTTTCAGAGTTCTGTTCAAATCAATGCAAGTTCATTCAGAATAAATCTGATGGTGAAATAATGAAAAAATTCAATTCTGTCAGTAACTTCCCGGGAAATATGCATTACTTTCTCAAGAAACGATCTTTACAAGATTTTTCCCATAATCTTTCAAACAAACCAACAAATATACATTGAGGAAGCAAAAACACTTCTGAGAAGTTGCACCTGAAATGCAGCTGAGCAAAAACAACAGCAGGGATTTATGACTGCATGTGCAAAGAATGAATATGAAGTCTCAAATATTCAGATAATATCCACTGTTTGTTTTGATGGAAGTAAAAGCTGTGAATCTGAACCCCAGCTTGTCATCTGCACTGTAACACGTACTAAATACAGACCAGCGATCACAGCCTTCTCTTGAAACTACCTAAATCATAGAATCACAGAATCATAGAATGCTTAAGGTTGGAAGGGACCTCTAGAGATCATCTAGTCCAACCCCCCTGCACACGCAGGGTCACCTACAGCATGTGGCTCAGGACTGCGTCCAAGAGGGTTTGGAAGATCTCCAGAGAAGGAGACTCCACAACCTCTCTGGGCAGCTTGTTCCAGCGCTCTGTCACCCTCACTGTCAAGAAATTTTTCCTAAAGTTCCCGTGGAACTTTTGGTGTTTCAATGTTCAACAAAATGTTCAACAAAAATGAGGAAGCAATTATTTTATTTACCTATGAAGTCTCTTTGGCACATATGCTGTTTTCCACTGCAGAGAATGGCTAAACCATTAATGCAGGACAGTGGCTACCTCAGCATCCCCCAAGTGCCACAGGATGGCAGCCTTTCAGAACATTGCGGAGGTACTCTGGAGAAAAGCTTGTTTGATTTTCTGAGTATTCCCGAGTGCGCTATCTTCGTGCTTTATCTCTTCCTAATAGCAGAACACTGCCCTGTTCGCAAACATAATATTGTCTATTATTTGGACAATAATGGAACTTGTAAGACTGCTCTCCGCAGTACATCCTAAATCTTGAGCGTGAAGCTGGGGTTTAGAAAGCAGGGTAATCAAACATGGTTCTCTAGTGCCTCCTATTTGACTGACACTACACTTTGAGTCTGCAGAGTTAACCTTTTTTTTTCTCCAGGATGTATTTTTCCTCACTCTATTCCTCCTCATATTTTCAGTTAAATTTTGCTAAGAAAAGGATGGCAACTCTAAAATTAGAATATGAAACAAAATATATTGCTAGCTGTTGCAGAAGAGATCCAAGCCCAAGTGCAAGCACACTCAAAGACTCTGAGAGCACTACAGACAAGGAAGAAATTCTGTTCAGCCAGAGGTGACTGCCAATACTGGAAGTGCAGAAGGATAGTGAGATGTCAAAATTAATACAGCCTAAATACGAATAGAAAAATCAATTGAATCTACAGTTCTACACAAGCTTGCTACTGTGTTCACAAGATTAAAATTGCAAAGCTAAACTATTCTAGTAAGATCAGGATCAGAGAAGTCTCCTTAACGTCTGATGGTGAAGTGAATGAACAGATTTGAGGCTACACTGGTGTTTATGACTGTGTTAAGTGTGAAAACTGAGTTGATGAAAACAATAAATATTGCCACATAAGCCAACAGATGTTACTCATTGCATGCTGTATATTTTATCTTCTGCTGGAAAAGCACAGCTCACGCTCAGTACTTGTTTTCACAAAGTCTGCCATTTTACAGTTAACACATTGCTGCTGAAGGCAAGGCAAGGTGGTCTCTGTCCCAAGCTGACCAGCTGAGGACAGCTTGTGAATTTGTTTTATTCGAAGTTATCTTTAGAAGCATCAGAGAGAGACTTGTAATGCACTGTGTAATAACTGCTTTATTCAGATGCCATGCAGATGACTTAAATAGCAGTCAGTTCCATAAAGTAAATGGTAATTTAAGGTAGAGTGCAGTTACATGTAGCATTTGTAAAGATTTCTCAGTGTTATTCACTGCAGCCTGATGCCATATATGGGGAGTGATGGTAGACGGAATGCAAAATAAGACCAGGGTCAGCAGCAGGGGAACCCCCACCTCTAAAAATCTTCAAGTATTTCCTGTTAACTAAGACTATCACAGTGCAAAGCAGCAAAGGTTTTGGAAAAAGGGAGCATGAGGACTGGAATGTTCCTCCTCCTCTTCATCTCTGATTAAAACATTTGTTTACTATAGCCTCATGAGAACATAACGCATGATACAGCTGGTGGTTTTAAAACATTATTGGAAATCTTTTAGGTATTAATTAGCTGGCTTAGTATAATTGCCTGCAGAAGACTGCATTATTTATTTGTAATGCTGTAGTGTCTGAAACTCTGCCGTGGAGCAGGATCTGTGCAAGAACAGAAGGTACACATTAAGCTCAACAAACAGGACAGTTACACTAGCTGGTCTTTTCTTGATTTCTGGCTACCTTCTCTCTGGCCCTACAATTTCATCAGCTCTGACAAATACCTGCCAATCCCACAAAGTAAAAAACTTTTACATGCTGGATTATGTTAAATCTAGCCATGGTCCAAAGGAGGACAACTTCCAAAGCAGTGTAGTTTTTATCACAGATTTAACTGGAGGCAATCTCCAAAAAAAAAAAAAAAAAAAGCTATATGGAAGCTATATGGCAACATGAGCTTTACGTGAAACAGGGGACAGGGAGAGAGACTGAAACGGGGAACAGAAGGAGGGCCACACAGGTGAGCGAGAGGCTGTACCAGCTCCTCAGGAGCATGGATACTGACAGTGCAACTGTTGATCATGCCTTCAGGATGCAGGTGGTACTGCTTTGTGTGCAATTAGGGCTAAAATGCAGCTTGGAAACTACCTGTGTTATCACTATTAACTTCTTTTTTTTGTGTGTGTGTGTAGAACATTATTTGTTAATATATTACATGGTTAGATGCCTTGATGTGTATATATGCATTTTTTTTCCTCTAGAAATGATTCTATAAATTAATTATCATCCAGACTCAGCACATTTGTGATGCTGTGGGGAACTTCTTCAAAGCTTAAAGCCTCCATTTTGGGGATGTCTTCCTTCTTCATCAAGGTGTAAGTCTCAGAGGAAATCAAGTTAGGTTCTTCAATTGCTTCCCACCAGGTATGTGTCTGTTACTTTGGGATTACAGTATTTTAATGCCAATAACTCAAACTACCTTAACTCAACTAGAGGCATCTCCCCACAATTCCAAGCTCTCAGAAGGGAAAGAGAAATACAGGTAACTGGTGCTGTGTGAGAAACTAATTTAAGCTTTGCATAGAATGGTCTGAAAGCAAATATATACAATCCACTGATAAAGAAACACAATGCTAATTACAAATTTACTCATACATGTGGTTTCCTGACAATAGTTTGTTTTGCAAATTTCAACTGGCTTATCTTCAGGATCCATCTCAACCCCCGGAGCATTTTTCATTTTGTTCAGATTTGTTATAACAGGTGTACTGTAATATCCCTTAAAACCATCAAATGTTCACTTTTTCTCTCAAGATACAGGAGAGGAATATATGAAAGTATTACATAATCTGCCATTGAAAAACACACTCTGTATATTTAACTTGTACTATACACTGTGTCACCTATTATTATTTGGAATTATTTGAAAGAGGAAAAGAAAAGCAGTTATTCTGACAGCATCTCTCTGGTTGCTTTTCTCTTTTTCCTGTATTTGAACTGTCTTGCCTTATGAAACAAACCTGACCATTGAATGCTCTATCTTTACTTCCCTTGCATATCCACCCAGCATCATGCCTATATTATCGTTAAGACAATAGAAAGCATTTTTTTTCTTTTTTCTTTTTTTTTTTCAGGGTAGAAGGGAGCAGAATTAGTCTTCCACAGGCTGTTTAACTTACTCTGAGCCAACTTCAGTTATGTTAGAAAGGTGCTATTCTTATTGTATGATCAGTGTCAAAAGGAGTAGTGCAGTACCTGGGTTTACAAGGCAGGGCTTGGGGGACAAGGGCCTGTGGAAACCAGGAACACCAGCCTCTCTGCGAGTCAGTATACTTCATGTGAGGGTGGCGGGTGCTTCTGTTTCACTCACAGACAGAAGGCCACTCACGGTAGGAAATTCTGCTTCTGTACCTACCTCTCACTGAGTGCGTTCAGAGAGCGGGTGGAGTGCACTTGGTACTCCTCAGAGCATACAGAAGCAAGGGCATATAGGAAACACTGGTGCAACCAGGCCACCAGGAGGGGATGTAATATGTGTACTGGAAGCTGAAAGCTGAGAAGGGCTTGTGGTTTGCCGGTAATTTGGATGTAATCTGTGAATCGTGAACCACCTTCCTGTGTGGGAGGTACTGTGTGGTGTGCACCTGGAAAAGCAGCAGATCTACGAGCCAGAGCAGCTGCCTCACTCAAAAGCTCCTGTCCTTATTTGTGGTTGGGGCTGTGGGATTGCAGCTCTGTCTGAGAGGCTCACAACTCGGTGGGACGTGTTCCTCACGGGAGTAGTGATGGCAAGTGCTGGGATTTCTTAGGGGAGAGGAAGGATTCTGGGTGGGGAACCTTCAACCCAGGTGAGGCAATACTCTCTCCTCAAAACTAGTAAAAGAACGCAAAACTGGAAAACAGTGCTGCTATGGCACGTCACTGCATGCTGCCCCACTTCAAATACTGCCTGTAATGGTTACTCTGCATTTTGTTTTTAAATTGCAGATCTTTTCTTTCTTTTTTTTTTTTTTTTTAAAAAAAAAAAAAAAAAAAGGCATGGCAATGCAAGTAAAGAAACACACGCTAATTAATACAAATAGCGGTCGTAAGATATTGCAGTAAGATATTACTTCTAAAATTAGCGTAACTGACTTGGCAGGGAATAAAAGCAGAATCATCTTATTGTGAGAAAAAGAAGAAATATTCTCAGAAAATGTTAGTCACGGGAGAAATGCTGAGGTTTTTTTTTTTTTTTTATATCTTCATTTTAATAAAACTTTGGTAGTTTTCTGTGGAGCTAGAGAGTTATTCTACAACCACAAGCACAGGCTTGTTTTAAGCTACCTATAATTTGCACACTTTAGTCCATGGAAGCAAATTGAGACTTTGGCTTATAAACAGTCTGTGGCTAGACAGCTCCATCAAAACACTTCTCTGAAGCCAGTCTTTTTTTTTTTTCTCTCTGTATTACACTGGTGTGTTTAGCACAATTTTTTTCTTTGAGCCTAATGAATATGAATAATTGCCATATATCACAATTCACTTTGGGCAGGTTCAACCATAGCTGAGCAGCAAAACTCACAAGTTTGAATATTAACAGAGTAATTGCATTATTTGGCATCCTTATGCTGAAATGCTAAAGATGAACATCTGAAGAAAACTAGACAGAATAAGATGGTGCAGTATACAGCAAAAATTTGAATGGCCAGTAATATTCTGCCATTTCTAATGAAAAAGGGTTTGGTTTGCTTATAAGACGAGCCTGTGTTTTCTATTAAGTAAACTGTATACTGGAAGACTTCGAGAGGCCAGCACAAAATGGGCGTGTCTTAACTTTCTGATGCAGGATGGCCTGGTCTCTGCATGTGCCTATGTGAACAAGAGGAACGCTCCAGCAGAGTCAGGCGGACAGCACAAACCATAGGCAGCTCCCGGCGAAGGAAACAAGGGTTTTTTTCCTTTCCTGTTTGTTGTTGTTTTTAATAGCTTAGATCTGTAGCTGCTGCTTTAGTCAGTATTTTGCTGCTGTATTACTGTGTTGTACCTGACAAAGCATCTGAATAGTCATACTTCCCCCCCCCCCCCCCCATGTAGGGTAGAAAAACAGGAATGGAAGAATTAACATTCTGTAATCATTGTTTTGCTAATTAGACAGGCTAGTCAATTTTTGTGGTGTTTGGGTAGAGTCCCAAAGGATGAATTTTATTTATTTTTTTATTTCATGAACAGGCAGCTTGGATTAATGCTTTTGGGGTTTTCTGGAAGCATCTCATTTACATCCAGGCATTTAAAGTTCTTATTTAAAGCTCTTATTAATCCTTTAATTCTTATGTTCTGATATGATGTGTCTCCTTGTGTAATGTTCCATTTGGAAATAAGGAACCAGTGTGTATCCCCTCCTGCATCTGCTGCAGCCATAAAGCCTTCATCATACTTTAATGGCATTAAAGGTACTTAACAGCTGTCTCGTAGACTACATGTGAGTATGGGTATCAAAAGACAACTGTTCACTTTCTGACTTGCTCTTGTAAATTTCTTCTGTAGCCAAATATCCCACTTTTAGTCCAAGTCTCATGCCAAGACATATTAGAAGATGCATTACTGATTCCTCGCCCCCCGCCCGAGTTGTAATCTTAAACAGCTCTGTGTGTTAACAGAGGTATTGCTTTTGACCATATATTATACTGATATACCAATGCTTTTGTTCCTCAGTGTATTACTCATTTGTCATAGTCCCTCTACCAATTTTCTTCACTGTTCGCATCTTCATTTGATAGTTTCACATAGTTTTGAATTAAATTTGTCTGGTCTTCAACTCATTTTGAGGGTCTCTTTTGCCATCTTTGGTAGTTTTATCTGCTCCTCCCAAACTTAATACCACTCTGCAAACATTTCAGCTGCCATGATGACTTTCCTCCACTCTCTGCGGCTCTGCTCCAGAGATTAGGAAATCCAATTATGGTGAACTGGAGCACCTGGACTGAAGTATGCGATGCTGACAGTGATAACTGGTTTCTCTCATTCTCTTTCCTCAGAGGAAACCCTTAAGCCCAAGGAAACCCCCTTAAAACTTGTAATCTATCTGCCCTTTACTTTCAGTCATTTTCAATGCTGTGCTGTCTAATTGGCTACAAGCTTTGGCATCAGAAAGAGGAAAGGAAGGAAACTGCAAGGGCAAGCATGCTTGATGCAATGTTATTGCAAAGGATTCTAGCGTAAGGGCATCCTCAGTGATTTGTACAACTATGAACAGACTCGTAAGTAAAACCTTCATATGCTTAACTCACTAAACATATGCTTATGACCAGGCTTACGTTCTACTCACCTTTCACTCTTTATACAGGTCCTGTAAAATTAGATCAGAAATAATACCCAAAGCATGGAACTGCTGGCATTTCTGGATTTCACATGTGTAAATCACAGGAAACGCATCCTGGAAATTCAGGGATTTCTTACTGAGCCAGCCTCAAGGACTGTTAGAAGCAGAACATACTTAACAGCTAGTAAAATCTGTAAGAATTCACAGTGCTTTTTACAGTTTAATGCCTTTAGTGGAATGAACTGCTAACAGCATGTAAAAACTTACAGACTTCCAACTTTAAATCATTTATCAAAAATTATGTAATGCATGTTACATCTGGTAACTTACAAGGTCA
Organism: Nothocercus julius; assembly: GCA_013398735.1. NCBI lineage: Eukaryota > Metazoa > Chordata > Aves > Tinamiformes > Tinamidae > Nothocercus > Nothocercus julius. Next base: position 547,393 of record VZSV01000252.1, on the reverse strand, counting down.
AAGTCACAGTTCCTGCTTCTTACTCTTTCATGCAGCAAGTATCTTCTAGGACACCATTGTTATTTTTCTATCTGGAGAAAAAGAGAAACACAAACTTTCTTCACCATCTCAGCTCATGTGAGGTGATCCTTGGAAGAAAATCACTTTTCAGGTTGCTGTACTAGGTAGGAGCTTTTGTGTACAGCCTGCATATCATATATTACCAAGTTATTTTGCCCGAGTACATCCACAAAATGTTTTACTAGGTACATCATTTTGATTAGGAAAAAAAAAAAAAAAAAAAGGCGATTTTAGTCATATACTATTAACTTGCCATGGCCACTTTCAAAATATCAGTTCAGCATTCAAGTCAAAACACAGCTAGCACGTAAAAAAAATACCTCTGCAATGATATTTCAAAGTACAACTCTCCAAGTTTTGGAAACAAAAACAAGGTCAATTTGTTAATACTTAAGTCACTGTAGCTTTACTGCCATTGCGCAGGAAAATATTTTCCTTTATTATTTCCTACACAGACCCAGGGTAATAAACTTAGAATTTTTTTTGCATCCAGTTATTACCTCTTTCAGACTGAAATTTCTTGGGTCCATACACAGGAGTTTTCTCTAAATAGCACTCACTCCAGGAGTGCTATGCCATCGTGACAGCCAGCTCTGTACCCACTGTAACAGAAGCTGAATATGCCCACACGTTTCTCTGGTTTGGGGAGATACACAAAAGCCAAATCATCTGGTTCTTTTTTGGCCATTTAAGGGTGTGATTTATTCACCAGTGTTCAATGGTGGCACTAGGATGATGGTCCCTGGGATGGGAAGTCCTCGGGCCAGGGCATGGGCTTTTTTTCCATTCCCTTTTTTTCTGCTTTTGGCTTGCTAAGAGTCCCTTTTTGAAAGCCTTTTGAAGAAGCATCATAGAGGAGAGCATATTATTTTTATTGCATATGACACCTGTTGTCAAAATCCTGGTGCGTTTGATGGGTTTATGAAAAAGCAGTAGCAGCACCTTGCCACATAACGTCTGCCATGTCACATATGTGGTGTGTGTGGGTAGGAAAAGGCAAGGGCTGCCCAACCTCTACCGCGGAAGGACTACCACTGTTTGAGAGAAAAGAGAACAGGGCAGACGGGGAGGGAGTGCTGGCAGAGCCTGTCAGGGCCACGTATGTCAAACGGAAGCAAGCAGCGGATGGATTGGATTCAGAATCAGCAATCATTAACGCGGCAATGAAGATCAAATAAAACGGACTACCAGTCACCACATTCTGGTATGTGGTCTTGCGTGTGGCTGAGCACAGAACAGGCACATTACCTCAGAACGCGTGGCGCTGAGCGCACGCTGGGGGGTGCGTTATCTCAGAACGTTCTGGCAGGTGCTCCACAGAAATGAATGCGGAGAACGACACAAGTTACCTCAGAAAGTTCGCGTATGTGCCACGGGGGGCTGAGCGCAAAGGGGGGGA
>VZSV01000252.1:480746-528175 GCA_013398735.1 Nothocercus julius | reverse complement strand
GGTGTTTTCCTGTGACAGACTGCAGAGTATGGAATGGGTGAAACTATGCGCAGTGTTACATCCCCTTTGCTGGAAGGGGAAGTAAGAAATCTGTAAAGGAAGGATATGCTGTGATGGAGAAGGAACAGGCACAGAAAGACCAAAAACAGTATTTTGATTACTTTCAATACCATCAGAAGAGGAATTTTTAATGATAGAGTGAAAGTTTCACTGTATTTGCCTGTTAGAGTTTTTTCTTTGCCAGTAAAGTGATGAGAGGGTTGAATTTTTTATTTTATTCTTTTTTCCCCTCACTTTTTCTTTTCCTCCTCTCCAAGGAGGAAGAAAGAACAGTTCTTAACTGACAAGTAGAAGAGCAGCAGCAGCTACAATTAGCAGTAATTACAAGCTATAGAGGCAAAACAAAAAGAAAAACCTGCAGATTGAAGCTATAGAGGCAAAACAAAAAGAAAAACCTGCAGATTGCTGAGGACTGTGTATTCAGATATGCTATGGTTACTGAGAGCAGTTACTCAGCTCCCTAGAACTTTCTGGACTTCTGACTATTTTTCCGGTGGCTGTGAGGTTTGAATGCTGCTGTTCTTTGTACCTCCTTGAGATCCTTGGTGGCCCTGGTAAGGCTTTCTCAGGGCACAGCATGTCCCTGTGTATGCTGCTTTGCGGTACTACAGCCAATCTTTTCCCTAGGCCTGCGGTGAAACCTGGAGGGTTTTTCCATAGTGATTCTTGATCTATAGTGGAACCACTAAGCAGCAAAACAGAATATCAACAATGTAGGGAAGTATTGCTTTTTTTGTCTTCACTTTTTGGAAATAAATGGGTTTGCATGTATGTGGGAATGAAGAAGAAAGTAAATAAGAGAACACACAGCTGGAACAGTCTGGTGACCCAAAGAGTGGAGGGATGTAAGGAACAAAATTACGGGTAGAACAGATAGCTCAGGTGCCCTTTCCCAGCTGGTTATCTGACTTGATCCATGGTCATGCTACTGACAATAATTGTTAGTCAGTCCCATGATGTGTCAGTGTGTGGCCTCCTAAAGGCACTTGGAAGACCTCAGAAAGGCAACAGACACTCACCCTGAAGTAGATGAAAACTGTGGCATCAGTTCTGGGTCACTGAGAAATGTTTGGCTTTGACCGTAGAATATCCTGTGGAATATTAGGGCCAGTAGCAGGAAATCTGCTTGGAGGTCCTTGGAGCTATATTTAGCAGATATATTTTCAGTTAAATATTTTGTGCTTCAATAAAGGTTTTTTCCATCAGGATGGTATTTGCTGGTAATATTTCTGGCCAGATCTTACCTGGATAAAAATTTTGTGGACGTCTAGCCTAGTGTAATGGTCTTACAGGCATACTTGCTTGGCTGATAAATATCAGGAAAGGAGAGACATCCTGTAATTGGTAATAAACCAAAGGAGAGGTTACTGAATGAGGAGAACAGTTTGCAGGCATGGCTAATAGGTTGTTACTGCTGATGTCCTGTGAGTAACCTGCAAAAGCAACTTTCTTTTTCATTTCCACATACAGCAGGTTGAGGTGATGAATATTGATTACCTTTTTTTTTTTTTTTTAAAAAAAAAAAAAGGGGGGGGGGTGGACAGGACAGAGAGGCAAGTAAATGAAGTAGTGTAAGTGAAGCAAGATGGCTCTATGTAAGACTTGAGCTAGAAGACAGTAGGAGTCACCACTAACTCCGGTGGTTCAGTTCCAAATGCAGTAGCATTCCATGTTGCGGGACCTTCAACAATTGCCAAGTTCCTAATCCTGGGATTCAGGCATTTTGATAGTGGGCATAACATACTTACAATGGGGAGATGTAGATTTATCTTTTCTTTCTAGGGACTCTAGTCTCAGAGATATGTTGCTTATCTATGCATGTTTTGGGTAGCTGTGAAGGAAGATACTCTTTTCCTGCTTGAGCACAAAATGTAGGTTTATTTGCAGTATTTGTTTATTTTAAGGTGATGGGCATTTTGGTGTGTGCATGCAGCAGCCTAAGCAAACAAAAAGGCAGATCTGCACCAGATGAATTCTTCCTCTCTGTACTGACTAGCTCCCGGATGCAGATGCCTGAAATGCTGCTGCTGCTAAGGGCTACAGAGGGCTATTCAGCTTTCTGTTGCAGTGTGCTCTGTCCCCTGATTCACTAGGAGATACTGTAGCTGCGGCTGCAGATCAGTCTTTTTTCTCCCTCCTCTTGTCCCCCCGCCTCACGGCTCCCCCTTGGAGACCTCTGTGTGCTTTGACGTCACGTGTGCTCCTTTCAGTTGCCATAGCAGCCCCATTCCCCAAGCTCTCTGCCTGTCTCCTCTGGTAGGTTCCACAATGGTACAGCCAGCATCACGCTGCACAATGGTTTCCAGGCAGTGAAAGAGCGTGATTCAGCAAGCCACTCTCTTCTTGCCTCTCTTTTATTCTATTATTCTCAGATATTTTGCCTCCCTTTTTTCTTTCTGCTTTACTTACTACCCCAGGCTTTTATTTAGTGCTTTAAAGAGGAAAAAAATTGATTTTTTTTTTAATTACGCTGCCTCTCTTTTTATTTTTTTTTATCATTATTAATAGCCTATCTTTTTTCTCGGCATTGTTTGGAATGTGGTTTAAAAATACCACCTAAAATCGCAGTTTGGGGGAAAGGTTGCTGGACGAGGAGAATAGTTCGCAAGCACGGAATGGTAGGTTGCTGATGCTAACATTCTATGACTAACCTGCTTTTGCAGGGTGGGGTGATGAATATTGATTGCTGTTTAAAAAAAACGAGAGAGGGAGAGGGACAGAGAGGCAGGTTAATGGAGTAAATGGTCAGCCGAAGCGAGGAGGCTACAGCAGTACATTTGGTGGCCAGAGGACCATCATTTTCCTGCATTCGGGTGTGTATGAGCTTCTCTGGGTGCTTTAGGTGACCGGTGGCAGTGAGAGCGATGCAGAAGCACAGCATGGGCAGGAGGGATAGCATTTGACCAGCTGGTTCATGTAAACAGCAGTGTTGTAGTCAGTCTTGTAATCTCTAATGCTGCTTTCAGGGAATTTTGGGGGGTAGGGGAAACTTGGCTTGCAGTTGATATTTGCAAATGAGTATATTATGTGGGTGATACAGGCAGAGCTGTATCAAATGCAATTTGTAAAAATAAGAGGGTGATGTTAAGCAGCTTGAAGATACAGAGGACACAAGTCCAGGCCTTTTGCAAAGGGTCTCAATTCAAACAGAAGACGAAGAAGGTCTGTACTTGGTGGGGGAAGAGTGTTTGAAAAACTATGTTGATGGGCTGAATGTGGAGGCTCTGGGGGGGCTGTTAAAGAAAATGGTTTCTTCAGGCAGGCATCTCTCCATTGCATGATTCCTAAACGCAAATGAACAGAAAACACTGCATTTTAAAGGAAGAGCGTTTATAGCACATCTAGAGCCAGATATTTTGTGAAGGAAAAGGCAACAATTCGTAGACACTGCAGTGAAATGAATGTCTCTTTGCAGGGAAATCATCTGACAGAAAAACTATTGCTGTAGGGAGAAATTTTTTGTTCTGCAGAAAGGTCATCTTACAAATGATACAGATTTGAGTTGGATTGATGAAGTGTTAGAGCATATAGCTTAATAAGCAAGCTGTGCTGCCAGTGAAGCACAACAAGCATGTTGCATGTCATTCACATCTTGGGTGCTTGTGAGCTTGTTTACATGGGTCCTTTTTGCTGCATAGTTTCACGATACCCTCAATGCAGAGTTGCCTCGCTCTGATACGCTCAGTGTGAGATTTGCCAGAGACCCATTTAAAAATGAACCGACGTGATGTGAAAATGCAAACTTCGGAAAGGAAAATGAAGACATAGGGTGGGTGTTGCTTTTAAGAGGAAAATGTATACTGGTATGTTGTGTATGATCAGGAGAGGTGTGGTATGTGTTCATGCACATTCCCCCTCCTCTTGCTTCCTGAAATCAGCTTGCTGGAGGACACAGATCCTGGCATGCAAGTCAGTTCTGGAAAAAGAGAAAGGTTAACATATAGCAGAGGGATTCTGTGGATTGCCCTGGGGTGTTTCTGCTCACATGTAAACTATCTTTGGTTACCTTGGGGGGACAGTGAGGTGCATTAAACCTCTTACCTTCTAGCCCTGTTTCAAAACACTATTCCATAACCCCTGCCCAGGGCTACTGAGGAGTGTTTTCCTTTCTGGGATTTCTGCTGCCTGTTCACTCTTTGTACTACAAAAGGTGGCTTAAAATACTTTTTTTTCAGTGGGCCAGACAAAATGAATTTCTCCTCTGAGGACCCAGATGTGAATGACAGAGGTGCCTGAACCTCGGCCATTAAGCAATATTTTCCCTCCCTAACTCAATGAGATGTATTCTCACATTGTTCTATCCTGCTATTTCAGAGCATGCATAATTTGTTGGGATTCTGTTGTTATGTTTTTGTTCAAGAGCTTTAATATTGCAGAGATGTTTTAAAGGGGATAAGAGCAAAAATCACTTAGTGGGAAAAATGAGTTGCCCTCAGCTGCCTGTGTGCGTCCTCAATAACAGAAAATGTCCCCCTCGTTATAAAGATCCATAAAGATCCATATGTGCTAGAAGTTGTTGGGTGTTTTTTTTTTGTTTGTTTGTTTTTGTTTTTTTTGTTTTTTTTTTTTGATTAGCAGACCTTGGGGGTGCATTTTCATTTTGTGAACTGTTGACACATCTGCAGCCATTATTTAAAGACTTTATAATGCCGAATCAATAATGGCAAGGCCAAATACCATCCTAAGGTGTTACAGTATGAGATCAGGCTTTTAAAAACAAGAGTGCTGTCAATTTCCCCACAATGGTATCTGGCATGTTGTAAGGCCCAGCCTTAGGACACAGTCGGTTACCGAGCTTGTGCAATTTAGTGGAAAGCTACACAGGCCTAAATGAGTTGGATGTAAGCGTTATTCTTGCACACAAGATAATTTTTTTCTGCCCTCCGAATCGTAATAAAAATGCAAATTCAGAGAAAAATCCTCAACTTTACCTCTCTGAACATCTTAAGCTCTGATTCAAAACAAGCTGCAGTATTTTTTGTTTTGATAATACCTGAACAGCATAAAATATCACCTGGTTGGTAAGTGTTCAAATCGAAGCGGGTCTTTAATGTGTTCATTATGGCAGGCACCCTGTAGACAGGGAGCCTTTCATTCTTCTGGTTTCATTTTGAGCTTATAATAGCTGTGCTAGAAATCAGGACTTAAAGTGGAATGACTGCAGTGTTAACCATGGTTGTTGCTCTGCTGTGGTGTGAGGAGAAGGGGAGAGGCTTGTTTGTACTGCAGTACGAAGTGGAAATACCACCTGTCCTCCCACGTTCATGTTCTGCTCCCCTTTTTCTGTGGTTCTTGCAAACTCAGAGATTTCAGTTGGGCCATTTGCAAGAAAATTCTAAGAAAGGACATGAGTTTTAAAGAAAAAGTTGCTTTCGTTTTTAGTTCTGTCTTGCAGAGAAAATTAGCTTCTGTATTCAATAAACCTTGTTGAAAACCGAGTACAATTTCATTAGTGTGGAATCAGGTGTTGGGTTGTTTACTTCCTTTTGTACTGTGATAATGAGATTCCGATATAGATCAAAAGCGGTATAGAGGTTGGGGCACAATTTTAATTTTCCCAGTCCGCTGGTTGATAAGTTTACAAATCATCAATACATTTTCTGTGAGTTTGTGGCGCTGTAGTTGTGAGGAGCAGTTTTGCCTAGTTCTCCAAGATAGGAGGAGAGGAACTTCAGTCTTGTTTTGTTTGCATTGTTTTTTATTGTACTGTTGTCATTAATAAAGGTTTCTGTATGTGAAGTTTAAGTGGCAATGGAGTATTCCTCTGTGGAAAGGATGTGAAGGTCATGAGACTGTCTTAGGGTGCCCCAGACTCCTGGAAGGATAGGACAGATTGGCAACACTTTACACAGGTAGAAAAAGAAAAAGCAGCTGTTACATTTCTGTACTTTCAGACTCTACTCTTAGGAAAAGAAGAGGTAGATGGTTGCATTAGTACCAACCCTTGCTGACATAGCGGTCATGATGCTGAAATCTTAAACTGTTCTAGTCTCACGTAGCTACTTTACACTGTGTTCGGCCTATGAAATACCATGTTACAGTGCTGTCAAGTTTTTCGTATTGGAGTAAACGTTATGCGGTAGCAGGCTCAGAAGAGTGGCATAATGACTCATAGAATCATTAAAGTTGGAAGGGACCTTTAGAAATCATCTAGTCCAACCCCACTGCACACACAGGGTCACCTAGAGATTCCAGTCTACTCAATGCCTGTTTCACAGGTGTTTGACAGCAGGAAGATGTTTTGGGGTATTAGGGACAAGTTATTTCAATGGGACTTCAGAGAGCCTGAGTGTGTGCAAATCTTGGCTCAGATCAGTGAAACATTATGAATCCTCTCACATCAAACAGTTCTTCATACATAAGGATTTTAAATCTTCTAGTCTTACTGTCAACTTCCACAGTTAGGTATCTGCCTTCCACTTAAAATGTGCCACTGATTTTGTATATCTGGAATTTTTGATTAATGTCTAGACCAAAATGGTGCCAAGAATGGAAAATAGCAGGTGTATTAGCAGTTTTAGCAGTTGTCAAGAACACGTACTGACTTGACTGTGTGTTCTTCGTTTGCTCCTTTTATTTACTGTTACATCATCCCAAGTCTTTGAATTTGTTGCTTATGCTATATTTTCAGGTAGTCTGAAAGTTTCCAAGTTGCCAAACTGCATGCGCTTTCTCATTTGCTTTTGTTTTGCTTTTTCTCATTTTTTTTCTCATTTGCTTTTTGCTGCCCCCCCCCCTTTTTTTTTTTTTAAGATCATGCTAATTTTGGCTCATTTAAGTCACAGACCTTTTTTTATACCTAGATGTATTTGCATCTCTCAAACTTTCTGGTAGCATTTGTATTGCCAACTCATGCAATCAGCTCGTTCAACTTTTTAAAACCCACATATTACAGAAATTATTACGTGCGATTTTTCATGTGGTAGTTGAATCTTGATTAGTTGTCTCTCCCTATATCCAACCCCATAGATATTGTTTGCAGCTGAATGCATTTAGAGCAGAACTGTGCTTTTTTATGCAAAGAGCTATAATATTGACATTTTAAGGTCAGCTTACTTTGATAGTATTCTTTGTATATCTATCTTTAAAGACTATCAACCAGGTAATTTATTTTTTGGTTTTGTTTAGGGCTAGCATTAGAAATCTGCCCCTGCAGCAGGCCAGATTCAGGTATCAGCTATGGCAACCCGTGCATGAACTGGACTTCTCTGAACCATTTCCAATAGACAAAATATAGCACACGCTGTGGTAAGTCAACAGTAGCATGTTTTATTAAATCACACTTCTTTGCAATAAAACAGTGTTTAATGCCAAAGTGCATACTGATATATACATGGAGATAATACATTAAAAAAAAAGAAGCTGTATGTACAACTGTAACATCTATTCTTCTCATGCACACGATGCTTGAACATAACATTTGTTTTCATAAATGTAATGAATGTTTGAAATGTATTATATCTGGGTTCTACCTGCAATTATTAGATGAGGCATAGTAGTAGAGTGGCGTTGGGAAGCACAGGAAAAAAAATGATGCATGCAGTGTTCTGGACTTGATGTATCTGTTAGTTGGTGCGATTGCTCATAGCTATAGTTGGTCTTGTATGTTTCACATAGGGGAAGGAAGGAAATCGTGTGGCTGAGTCTGAGACTGATTGACGTAAATATATTAGTACTGGACAGGAAAATACATTATGAGACCAGTGGTTCAAAAAAAAAAAAAAAAAAAAAAACTAATATTGGAAAGATTTAAGCATGTAAGTCTGCTAATAATTTTTTCTAAAGTTTCCTGTGTAATATGTCTTTTTGATCCTCATCATTTCTTTTAAGTTAGATGATGTTCATTTACCTTGAGGATCAGATGAACTCTCTTCATATGTTTCATGTTATCTTTTAATAGATGTATTCTCAAGTCTTGCATATATAAGGTAACCAAATTGCTGTTCTAACAAGCTTATGTTAATTGTTGGATCCACTGACTGTACTATGTACAAGCATAAAGAGGAAGCTATCAGCTTGAAAAAGCCACAGAGGCAAGTTGATCTGTAGACTTCCGTAATAGGAGTTTCACTGATGGTCGTTGTCAGTCCTTCTGGGAGCTATTGCAGAAATAGACTGTAGATCGAAGTGCCCAAAAAGTGTGTTTCTACGGTTTGGGTAGGAGATACAGCTTATTTTGTTTGCTGATGAGCCAGTGATTGTAACACATGATAGAAACTACTGATGCAGTGGCACACGTGGCTTGTAGAACAGTAATGGCATTAATACTCTGATAGCTTGGCATCTTCGTCCTTAATAGAGCTTCTGAAGAAGGAATTGAACAAATGTGAATTAAATCAACGGGTTTGTGCTTTGGAGCAAAATGAAAGAGACAAAGTAGCAAAAAGCAGTATCTTGAAGCTATCACAAATTTGTTGTGTGCTGTTGAAACCAAGGGGTTTCCCAGAGAGGGAAACTGTTTTGGACGTGAATAGCAGATGAGCACAGTTTGTGACAAAGATGTTCACATCCTTGATTGGGAGATTCAGGTGCTTCTGTAGAACTTAGAACATAGTAGTAATTCTGCTTATGTTCTTACATGTTTTAAGGCAGGTGATGTTTGTCCTAGGCAGTTGTTTTTACCAAGGCAGCCTTAATCTTGGTTCAGTATGTAGATGGTAAAATCTCTGAAAGATGGTATTTCTTCTTTAAATAGGTTTGGCTCATTTTTGGCTCATGATGAAGCCCAAAACCATACAACCTCCTTTCCCCTCCTTTCTTCTTCCCCCTTTTTTTTCCCCTCCTTTCTTCTTCCCCCTTTTTTTTCCCCTCCTTTCTTCTTCCCCCATTTTTTTTCCCCTCCTCTCTTCTTTCCTTTTTTTCATAAAAGTTTCCACATTCAGCAATGTATAGGCAATATGCTGTTTGAAGCAAACCAGAGCCTATATAATCTAGTACCTGTGGAATCTTTGACTGGATAGTTGACAGTACTGTGCAGTATTGCATCCCAATCAAGGTTTTCGTTGGCTCGTTTGTGATGAAAGATATTTAACCAGCTGTTGCAGGAATCACTGTAGTGCTGGGAGGGAGGAGGGTGAATTAATATGGTGAGCCTGCAGTAATGGAAATTCAGTTGCTATGAGCATTAATACTTTTCATGTTAACTGTATTTGTAGAAATACTGCAGTACATGTAGCTGTTTTTTAAGAACTAGCTCTGTTAGTGTAATTCCTTACAAACTTTACACTTAGTATATGCAATACTAAATGCTTATTTATTGTTCTTTCAGAATACAGTGGTACTGTTCTCTGCAAGCAGTGTGATTTGATCATTTGTCCTGCATGTCACCAAGATGTCTCTCTCTTAATGTTGTAGCTGTTGATATTAGTGTATGCTATTTCAGCTGTACACCAAAGGCTCTATTCAGTTAAATGCTCCTGCAAGTCATCTCCTTCAGCTTCTTTCTTTTTAATTTAGTTGTGTTTCAGAAGAGGTAATAAGTGCAAATGGAGAGCAGAGTTTCAGAAACTATGTATGAGAGTAAGCAAAAGATCTAATGTTTGTTTCCTGAGAGATATTTTAGGTAAATTCGTGTGAGGAAGTTTGTCTCTTGGGAGGCAACTTTATCAAGCAGCTAGCCTTTATGATGAGCTTAGGCGGACTTCAGAAATGAAGTGCAAGCACACAAGGCAAATATATTTTGGAATGTGGGGTCTTAATATGCGGGTGCTTATGACAGTGTTGCTTTTCTTTTTTTTTTCCTCTCCCCTTCGGTTCACGTTGGCCATGTATGCATGTAGGTCAGTTTGAACATAAATTATGTGTTTTGCAGAGATAGCTATTTATGAAAATGCCGATCTTAAAACTGCAGTCTTTTTACATGAAATCAAAGACCGTATCTAAAATGTACTATTTAATTGTCGTAGAGGAAATAGACACTTTCTTGTACAACAGAGAAAGAATATATCTGGCAGGACAGAAAAACTTGTGAAAAAGATCAGGAAAAAGAAGTTGTTTGAGAAGGCAAGTATTTACTGCTATTCATCATAAAAAAGGGCAGTTGATGAAAAAACTTAGGGTATTTTATTTGATGTGAAGGTACTGTATGTTGTGGGTGACGGTAGTTTTACCAAGCTAAGCCATTTTGGTAGAAACCACATGGAAGAGAGACTTGCTTTGAGATAGCTGTACAACAGCACGTGCTACTTGGGATACATTAACTGTAGTTACATAAACACTTAAACTTTGAGAATCTCTTTTTAATAAAATCTCGGAATCAGGTATTTTTATAAGATTTAAATAAAAATGAACTTTTGAAATCAGTTTAACCATAGTATATATTTAATAGCTCTGATTGTTTAGTACACTTACACGAGACCTATATCAGAGCAGAACAGAATTTAAGAAACCTGTGTTCCTGTGTCTATGCATTCTTTAATTGAAAGAAGGCACGACATGTTAATATTGCTGTGTCTGTTCTTTATGTAGAACTGATATGTAAAGTATTACTTAAAATATATCTGTGTTAAGTTCTTAGGCATTACTGACAAGGTATATGTAATGAGCATTTCTCTGGTGGGAACCCATTTTCTTAGCATATTTCCAAAAGTGGGTTGTGTTTTGTTTTGGTACATATTTGACAGTGTTTTTCAGAAGTGACCTGTAATATTTAATGCATGAATTTTTTTGACTTATTGTACCTCACATGCTTTGGGGAAGCTTCATCTTATTTTTATTCTCCCCAAAAAGGGGAGAAAAATTAAAGTAGGAAATGCAGACTTCTGGTGAAACCACACAATTATCTTTTATGTGAATAAACTTAATGAGAGCTTCCTTAAAAAAAGAACTGTCTTGCTTTTGATTATATGTAGGGTTATTTGTAGGTTTATTTGGTGCATCCTTTTTGTTCTATGAAAAAGAACTGTTACGTATGGTGTTCTTTCCTTTTAGAAAGCAGAAAGTGTTCCTGTTTAGTGTTACTACTTACTGTTCTGATTCATACCCCTTCCTCCTCCACCCTTGTTTTATCTCTGATATTACTGATCCCTGCAGCATCTAAGATTAGTATTTTAATTAAATGATACTGAAACCCTGTGTTGTCGACTCTTTCCATATTTGGGTTTTTTAACGCCCTGGGCTCAGAGTCATATGCATAGGAGAAAATACGGGCTTTCTTTTTCATAAAAAAGTAGGCTGAAGAAAATGATGCTTGAATGTGTGAAATGTTGAGGGTTCTAAACTAAACCCTCGCTTCAAGGCTACTCCCTAGTGATACCTCAGAATTCTCGGGGCATATGACATAATTTCAAGATATTTGGGGCTGGCAGTGTTAAGATGTCTTTTGGAGCTTGCTGAAAGATGGAGATTGGCTATGTTCTCAACACCTTTCAAGGAATGGACTTACCTATCTTGATTGCTGAAAGTATCCTATGAACATACCAGGTGAAATATTTGCACTACCACTGTATTCTCTTCAGTTGCTAATGGAAAGACTTAACACTCTAATAAGTTAAATGTTTTGCAGGCTCTTATTCCCATCTTAGAGAGGAAAAAGCCACCATACTTGTGGCAGAACTTTATGGGAGCTGGGTGTTTAACAAATATCTTTTCAAGATCTGAACCACTTGAGTAGTTTTTCTGTGGTCTGTAGAAGTTGTCTTAAAACAATTGGAGGAGCTTGTGGAAGGTCACTGTTTCAGAACTAGGGTAGAATACAAAGCTTCAGTGGAAGCCAATGGAAATGTCAGACCAATAACAGAAGACCCAGATAATGATGCCAGCAGAACAATGGGAAAGAGACTGAGATGGCAATAAATTGGTCTTCATTTATGGGTATTGCATATGTACCAAGACTACATTAGATGCTGTGAAGTATTTTGTAACCACATGAGGAAATCCTGTGCCCGCTTCCTCCCCAAGTCTTGTCTATATGGTGTGTTGACTGTCTATTTTGGTAGGTTCTGTGGTCACCAAGCCTTTCAATTGCAGAGCCCATCAGCTAGAGCAAAAACCTGTATATACCATGTAAGGCCACCAGCTTTTCTCTAGCTCACCTTCTGCCTCTTCTTGTCTGAAAGAATGGGAGCATTGAGTGAAATTGAAGAATTGAGTTCGGGGGGGGAGGGGGGGGGACAGGAATCCATAGTACTGCTAACATCAGCTATATTGTAATGATGTTTACTCTTGGAATGCTATGAGAATGGTCATTCCCTAATCATAAGACAAAAGAATAAGGGTAATGTAAGTACAAACACGGTAATCAGTGCAGTACAGCACTTAGCAAGTTAAAGCCATGGTTATTTTCAATAACTGTTGTGTGGTGGGATTTAGTATGGCAAATTAATTGAACGAAATGGCATGGGTCAGTATGCATGATGGAGGACTCGCTAGAGGGCTGAAGTTATTTGGAGTTTATATCAATTCATTAGACACCTGCAGCTCATTGACCAGCCCTGAAATATTCTTGTGGCTTGAGACATAAACTGAAGGCTTTGGAAAGAAGTTCAATGACAAGATAAGAAATTATTAGGGTTTCTCTTTCTGTGTCTTCCCAATTCCAGAAACCAGATGTAACCTGTTTCCTTGAGACAAGAGATTCTTCTATTAGACACTAGGGTATCCTTTTATTAGCCTTTTTCGCTTATACGTGCACAGTCTTGGCCCATATCTTGGTTTATCACCTCATTTCTATATATTTGAAATGACAAAGATGTTTCATTTGGATTTCAACTGCTGATCTTAATTCATCTCCAGTGTAGATACTGGTCCTATTCCGTAAACAAATTTTGATCTGCACGGGACTTAGGGCAAAGCTGTAGGACCCTATGAAGTATTACAAAGATGCAGTAGCACCCTGATAGGAGTTACTAATTCATAACAGTTGCAGAATGATTGCTAGAGGTTAGTGCTAAGGTTATTGTTGAAGGTACTCGACTAATTTTATTTTCTGCATAGCTCTCTGAGGGCTGCTATCCCAGGTCCTTTCACCTGGAGAAAGGCGGCATGTGAAGCTGACTTCCTACTCTGCTTCCTTACTGCCTTTATTCCAAGCAAAATGCAGCCTCCGTTGGCCCTTTAGCTAGTGCAGTGATTTTCCTCAGAGCAGTATGCAGGATAGGGTGAGCTGGTTTCTCAGCGAGATTGAGTCACAGCTCCCTGTGTTAGTCTGCTAATGGTCCAGCTTCTGCCATAAAAGGGGGAAAGGAGGGGAGGATATGTTTGATTTCTAAGCCTTTAGGATAGTAGTAGTTTGTGAAGGAAAGGAATTAAGCTATATGTCCCGGAGTGGACATGAAAGATGAAATTGATGGTACAGTGGAAAAAAAGTCAGTCAGTGGTATGCTAATGAATGATCTGGTTCCTATGCCCTAAGATTTTCCTGAAGTTATTTTTTTTCTCTGTACATAGATTGTTGCTGCCAATGGTAGTCTTCGACTGTTTACCTTTGCTTTCTCAGCATGGCCCAAATAAACCACTGAGCTGCATTTAATAAGATAACTATTTATTTTGTGGACGTAAAAAGGTAAAGCAAGCAAAAAGAAGAACAGATTCTAATGCTATTCTTCATGCAGCAAATTAAAAAACCTCTCTGTGCTATTCTTGAAATAGATCTGCAGTTTAATTGCAAATCATAATGCTATTTCAATGTTTGCATTATTTTTATGTTAGGTTTCAGCCATCAGTGTCTGGCTAGATATTTTTATGGCATCATGAATGGTTAATTTGCAGTTGTCGTTAAAATTAATTTCATTATTATCAAGCTCTGTGAAATTCTTATGTCAAAAAACTAACAAATACCTACGCATCTATACAAATGCAATAATCTATAAATCCTTTCATAAAAACAATGGTTTAAAGGTGTTGTTTGCTCCTTTATAAACCTATAGTGTATTTTTTTTTGTTTTCATGGTTTAGAAAAAAAACACAGCCATCTTGCTTGGTTTTGGCTTTCGTAGGTTGCTAACTGTATGGCATTTGGTAATTGAGAACGCGTGTAGGCTCAAATTCTCAGTGTAATGACATTGACTTCAGTGAAAATTGGGCTTAAACTGTTTGTGGTCTGTACATCTGATTTAGAGTTGCTGTTTAAGTTGCACTGAGTGGATAGGAGAACATTCTATATGTTACTAGGTAGGTAGTGTGTTTCTGATCTC
The DNA here is from genome assembly GCA_013398735.1 of Nothocercus julius. Classification (NCBI taxonomy): domain Eukaryota; kingdom Metazoa; phylum Chordata; class Aves; order Tinamiformes; family Tinamidae; genus Nothocercus; species Nothocercus julius. Next base: position 513,983 of record VZSV01000252.1, on the reverse strand, counting down.
TGCCCTTTACCAGAGCTTTATTACTGAGCATTTTATCTTAATGAATATGAGAACTTTAACCTTGAAATGCATGTGCCTAAAACTGTATCACTTGTGAAAGTATTGTCGAAGCTAATACGTTCAAAACTTCTGAAAAATAAACTCAAAGACAATTTTTTTTTGTGAACTTGTAAGAGACTTTTGGGTCTCGTTTATTTTTAAAGGTATATATCTGAAAACCAAAAGGATGTAAAAGCGTAAGATAGACTCCAGGGGGAAAAACTGCAGCAAAAGGTTTAAGAATTTGTAGCAATGGGTAAATACTACTGCTGATGTTGCTGAGAATCTTTTTGTGGACTTGATCCATGATGAGCACACTACAGCATCCTTAGAGGGTAGCTTTTGACCTGAGAAAGTATTTCTTATGGCATTTCTTTCCTTTTGTTGTAAATACTTAACGTTATCCACTTGAATGATTTAACAAGTGTTGAATTTATGAAGTAAAACACAGTCCTTGAAAGAGAAGCAGCCTTTCTTATATGTTTTATTGGATTGGAGCATTTGTCCTAGATTGTATCTTCCATAAGTATGTTGCCCATGGTCTTGTGCCCCTAACACATGGTACCCATACAACTGGCCAGCTTAAGAGGTTGGTCTTCAAAGATCTGGATACCGGAAAGTACCTGGGACTCAGGCAGTGGGGCAGACATTGGTGGGGTCATGCAGACAGACAGCACAAAGACAGTCCATATTTATCCATGGTGCTCTTGGCAAATAAGCTGCAAGATTTTCTTTCTTAAAGTAAGGGGTTTGCAAATTACTCTCTCGTTATTAATTTTTTCTTTTTTTGTCAATGAATTAATATAGTAGACAATTTGTGGCCATAGTACTAATATAGTAGACAATTATGGCCATTTAAGGCCATAAGGAATTGGTATTGTAATCAAAAAGAGCCGCACACTACTCTGCTTTCTCCTTTCTCAGAGGCCTTTTGCACTTGTGAGGCCCATCTTGTGATGGTGTCTTGTGTATTTGCTAATGATATTATCTGAGTTGGTTACGCTCAGAAACTGTGGTTTCTTTTAAGGGCTTAACTAATATCCAGGACCAGACCCACGTCATGTCTTCCAAGTTTCAGTAAGAAGAGCAAGTCGTGAGGACAAAAGATAGGAAGAAGCTTAGATTTTATTACTCTTGAATCTCCCTGCAGAGTCATGATAGCCCAAAAACCACACTATATCTACTGTCTCACAGAATACACATCTTTGTGCAAAAAGAAAAACTAAAAATTCTGTAACTTCTTTGGAAACTCAACTGTCAGCATCTCAGTCTAAATTGGAATTTAAGTAGTGGTCTCTAATCCAAGTTTTAAGTTGGACCTACATCTGAACCTATTGCAGAGAAGCTTTCCAGTGTTAAGGGAACTGTTTTATTTTCACCTGCAAACACGCTTCAATTGCCTTAAGTATTACTGCATTAAAAGGAGGAAGCAACTTAACTAAGTAGATCAACAGGCTCCAGGGCCATATTCCATTTCTGAAGTGGGGCTAGAGCTGTTTGATGCGTGGTAGTCACTTTCACTGACAGCCCGTGCTAGCGCAGGTATGCTTACTCCCTTAGCCAGTAACACCTTGTGCAGAGTTCGGAATTTTGTTATCCATTTTGTTGGTTTACAAAGCCCGGCTCAGGTTGCTTCTCATCTTGCGGTGTCAAGCGAATCTGTTCCACCACCTTCTGCCTTCCTTGCTTTTCCACGTGAACGCTGCAGTATTGCAGATGTTATGAACGCTTTTATCTCTCCTTAAAAAATTTAGGTACTGCATACCAACAGAGAAAGTTACTGCTTTAGGTAATGGTGAGTCACAGACATTAGGTTTAGTTGGCTTGGTTGTCTGTGTGTTATTACAGCTATCAGTTGACTGACGTTCTCAGTTCACTGATGTATTGTTTCTAACTGAAATGCTTCCAAACTACAGTTGAACTACATGTTTTCAAAAGAGCCTTCTAGCCTTTCCCCTGTTTTATGCAGATGTCAGCAGTTCTCTCAGTTTGGATTCCAGGGATGAAAAGGCTCTCCTTTCAATCTCAGTCACAGAATTACCAGTATTTTGCCTTAACTTGCCTTTGAATTCAGAGCAGATTTGATAACTGAATTATTCTCCCTTCTTTGCCTCACCATTTTACTTGCTCTGGTGCTGACTTGCATTCATCCCTTGTCATTGCTTTTCCTTCTCCATCCTTCTCAGCACTTTTTTTTTGACTCTTCTAATTTACGTTGCTATTCATTTTCTTCTGTTCAAACACAAAGTTTAACATTGAATTTTGAGACCAACCTGAGGGTGGAAAGTGTCATGAGCTCTACCTTTTTTCCTGCGAAAGAGATTGCTTCAGTCATGTAGTTTTTTTTGCTTGTAGCTCAGAGCTATGCTTTGGGAAGACTGCATTACATCTCCAAAGGACAAGCAAATGGGCAGGCAACTAACAGGCTGCTAGAACTGTAGTAAAATGGAGGAAGAAGTAAATAAAATAATGTATTTAACAGTATTGGAGTGGTGGGGTTATATCTGTTTGAGTGTCACAGACAGTGTGTGGAGATGATGGTGACATTGATTACACCTAAGCCTGATTTATAAGTTCAAGGACTATATTGCTACCCATATAAAATAAAACTTGTTTGTATTGATGGTGAATAGTGTTAGTGTATTTCCTGGTACATTACATTTATATGCAGTAATAAAACTTTTTTCTTTCTATTACCCTGTATTAATAGAAAGATAGTGTCAACTGAGATCGAAGTAATAATCTCACATTCAATACTGAGAAATAGTGCAACCAGTAAAATTATATTTTACAGTGTGATTCATTTTATCCCCATGGTAAAAAGATTTATTTGGGCTTGAAGGTCCTGTTAGTGTAGTAAATCATCAAAGTGAATAAGATTTTCATTAAGTTTTTAGTATTGTATGAGTTAAGGTTAAATATTGCTCTACAATAAATAATGCAAGCATTTTCTTTCCAGTTAGTGTGAGGCCCAAAATAGATCTGCCTACTACTCAAAACAGGAGACACTGCCATTAAATCGCTCATATTTAGCGTCAGAAAATGGTGTTGCTTTGCTGTTCTGCTTTCTCTACACTTAATCATTATACTGAATTATTTTTTAATGTTAAATGTGAGCCATTTAATGGTGGCTTCTCTATAGTATATGTCATATGGTATTATTATTATTATTTAAGTTACACTGCTATTTATTGTATTTTTTTTTAAATATAAAATGCTGTGAATTTCAAAGCCATTTCCTCAGGGCACAGAATTTGTCTACTTTGTACGCGCAGGGTGTTTCCCACTATTTGACATGCTATAGGATTTTATGGTTTGATTCTCTATCACAGTGCATTATCAGCAGGGATGATATTTACATCGGCTTGTCTTTCCTAAATGAAAACAATGTGTTATAAATCAAAGCATCCTTTTTCATTTTGGTGATGGAAGGTTTAAATTAAGTCAGCGAATTAATTCATTTGTCCTCATTTGTAGTAACTAAGTGTTTGCAAAATGCCGAGTTTGCTACTGAAATGTAGAGTAACTCAGTACAAGCAAGGCCAAGGGAAAAGGGTGCAGAGCAAAGATGAAAGGTGGCGGTGCTGAACTGTGCTGTTTTCACAGTTCAGAGCAAGGTGAGTTTGGTGCTGTGTGTGTGCTAGTGCTGTTTTTTTTCAGGACACTTCTCCACATGGTCAGTACTGCTGACCTTATGTGTAATGTGTCTCACTGGTAAATGTGCTGTGCTAGCCAGCAAGTGCAGAAACATGAAAGACAACGTATATGGTATTTGTATGAGAGGGTAGATGGTAAACCCTCTGCAGTGAAGGACAACATCTTTGAAAATTTTACCAAGAGAATCAATGCAGTTAGTAAGCTGTGCTTGAATTAGCCATTCAGAATTCGGACAGTGTGCGAGTTGGCTGGATCCCCTAGTATAGTCGAATCACATCTGGGTCCCGTTGTAGCAGTCTGGCCATTGATTACTCTACTGACAGTGTTCTGTTGTTCTGACTCTGGTCTGCTATTGTAAATCTAGAAACTTGTGTTTCTTCTTTAAGTCATGACTTTTAATATAATGAAATTTAGTATATGTGAGGTATTTCTCTTGGCAGTCAAGCTGTCATCTTTGTCTCCAAATCCTTTGTGCAGATACTCATTTCTGGTTAACATCTACTTGTGCGTCCCTTCATACTAAGGAATGGTGGCTAGGTTTAAATTGGGGTTTTGTTATTTTTCTTGTTGCTTCTCTTTACCTTTTTTCCCTCCCCAGCCCCTCTGCTTTCTGTTTTTAGCCTTCAGTAGTTAACCTCTTTTGAAAGGATTTGTGAGCAATATCTCATTTAAACAAATTTTTGTCATGGGTTATTTCACATGAGATACTGAAGTACAAATAGGCTGGACGGTGGAGGAAACAAGGAGAGCGAGTTTTATTTTCATATGTTTATTGTGTGAAGATGAGCCTGAAGCTTTCTCTCTATTTGCGTAGGTTGTATGCATTTTATAAATAATAGAGCATAAGCTTGTAGAACGTATTGGCAGAAAACTTAGAAAAATGGATTTGAAGAGATACCTGCTGTGACAAACGTTCCATGTCAGATACGAATAGGGTACTTTGCTTAATCCTTCCTAGCAGAACCTGTATCATCTTCAATATTGTTATTTTGCTAGTTCTAAGTCTTACTTTAGGCAAGCCATTTAAGAAAGGATTTAAGAGCTGTGTTGTCAAGGATTTGTATATAACACTGCAAAAAAAAAATTCTTGTTACAACTTGCAAGTTATTTTGGGGAGTTACCCTGCTCAGTTGACATGCTGTCTTTCAAGTTAGGGGGTGTGCAGATCAAAATTCAAATGCACAGCTTAAAGTAGCATATAGCAAAGAAAAGGACCTTTTCTAGAGTGTTTTTTAATTGCGGTTCCATTTGTATGTCACTGAATAAGGAAAGACCTTTTGTTTCTTTCCTTGCGTATCAGACGCCAAATTTAATTTGCATATTGCCTTTTTATAGCTTCAATGTGGAAAATACATGTAGGATTTAGAGAGCTGGGAATTAGTGATAGCAAGATGCATAAAAAATTATCTTTTGCTTTAAAGAACTGGAGCTCTGAGTTCAGAGTTCAGTTTTCTAATATGTCTATGTTAATAGTTTTACAGTTAAGCTTAATTTAAAATTATAATAATCATTTCCTTTCCCATTCTGGCATCACACAGCCCTTAAACAAGCTTTAATAAGCTTCATATGAACCTTGCAAAAGAAGTTCATTATTTGTTTTTAGCAGTTGGGTAAACAGAATAGATGGTAGCTGACTTGTTCTGAAGTTGCACATAGTACCGCTCCTCCAGCAGTGTGGATCACAATGTTATAATGCAGATACCTACATAGAGTCTTCAGCGTTTAATAACAAAAACTGAGCAAAACAATGCTTAATGTATATGAAAAAAAAGACTGTGCAAATAAGAGATGTACTGTGTCTAAAAGTGTGTGCATTTCATTTTACTGCGAGGTTTATGTGAGGTTTTCTACTTAGCTATTTGCATAAGAGGAATAGATTATCTTCTGAAAGGCTTTTGAACTTTTCTGGTACATAAATATGGACTCTCGACTTCGAGCTGTGTAGAGGCTCAAGACAAGTCATTTCAATTTGCATTGCACTGTTTTTTGTGCAAGGAATGAGAGCTCTGCTCCTGCACAGATTAAGAATTGAAGAGGTCCTACTTGAGCTATGGCCTGCAGTAGGTGAGCATGAAAAGTTTGCTGGTAAAAGGGGAATGGCAAATCTATCACTTTGCAGCTTCCCTGTTTGGGTAGGGAACCTGATCCTTGCCTGTGATCAAGCAATTGGAGCCAGCCCCTGATAAAATGCCCAGTTAAGCTTGAGTATGAAAGACCTCCTGTGTCCTCTGTGCTTCGCAGAGCAGTTGCAGCTTTCTCTGAGCAGGTTTTATACTTAGCGTCTTGACTGCATTTTTTTGTGTTGCAAGCATGTGGCATTGCAAAGGGTATGAGCAGGGAAACAAAACAGTCTAACATCAGTTGCATGTTAACATTGTGAAAAGTCACCTTTCTGATAGGAAGTAGATGCGTTGAAATTATCTAGTTTCATTTAATAAATCAATGATAAAGATAATAAATTTGCTGAATGGAATAAAAGCTGATCTCTTTCCCCATTAGTGTGCAAAAAATAAATATAACCAGCTTCCTTCAAAAACAGATTCTAACCTGTATCGCAGTAGGAAATGCAGAATAAAAAATTACAGCTGCATCCATGCCACAGCAGGAAAACGATGAAAAACCTTCATTCAGGAAAAGATTTAAATAGAACAATGAGAGATTAGGGGGAAAAAAAAAAGAAAAGAAAAAATCATAAATAGCAATAAAGTCCTCTGAAAATTGAAAGGCCCAGCTCTTGGGGAGAGAACAGTTTCAGTGTATCCAAAAACAGTTCATGCTTTCCTAGTTAAGATACTCTCTGGGTTTGCTTGCCATTATTTTTTCATGAGTGTAATCATAGTACTCTAGAGTGTATGTGTGGAGTGGTATGTTGTCTCACAATGCCATTCTTATTGATCAACAGCTTTCCTGAGCAGTTCAGTTTGTCCTCTATTACTGATTTCTGTGTATCAGTGAAATACAGCAGGTTCCTGTCATGTAGACAGCCATGAACGTTGTGCTGGTTAAAAAAAAAAAAAAAAAAGCCATGTAAGTGACAGTCATTAAACTAGGTCTCTGACGAGGCTTCTAATGCTTCTCACCGTGCTGTGGAGCGTGGTATACCCTTCCCTGTGTTCCCCTGCTTACTCGCGCTGATGTGTGTGCTGCAAATACTGCCTCTTCAGCGGTGCAGACAGCAAGACTCCGTTCTTGCATTCAGCACCAGCCAAACCATGCCCAGAGCAAATGTGAAATGCTCTAGTCGTGCAGCGCTAATGCAGTGGGTGGCTTTAATTTCGAGACGTCCTTTGGTGTGAGGAGTAAAAGGTTTTTTTGCATCCCTTCAGATATCTGAAGATGAAATTTTTCTTTTGAGTGGCCCCTGAGTGTGGGTCCCAGTATTGCAGGGCAGGGGGAAGAGACTCTTTGATTCAGCTGATAAGCATACTACAAGTGTTTTTGATGAAAGTTGATTTTTTTTATTTGGTGTTCTCCTGTACATGCAAATTTGAATTAGACATTGTATAGTACAGGTTCTGTAAAGTAAACAGGAGCTGTTAAATGAGACATACTGAAAGTCGGAAGGTTAGAATCCACTTGAGAGGAAAAGGAATGAGATAGCTCCCACAGTGGATGGTCAGCATTACTAGTTTACCAAGCTGGCCATGTATTTTAAGAGGACTTCCGTTCTTCACAGTTGGACGTAACTGTTAGCAAAAATAAGGAGTTACATGAACAGTGGGTGTTTGAAGTATAGTGGCACTTAGCTTCTTAGAGGTTTGGACATCTTTGTTAATACATTAAGAAATGTGGTGGAATTGCACTAAGATATCTTGTTGTCACTCAATGTATTTATGAGATCTATCTCCTCTTCCATTATAACAGTCTTCAGGCCAAGTATTCTGATGGTCAAGTGACAGTTGCTGGATTTGACTATAGAAATCAGTTGCGAAGTTCAAAGTTATGAAGCCCATGCTCATCACATACATGTGCATTCCAAGACCAGCTAATTGCAGGCTGATGAAATAGCAGAGTAAGTAAATCTCACCTGAGGTAGCGGAAGTCAAACTGGGGAAACTAACTTTGAAATTATCTAAGGGTATTACTAGAATCCCATGGATTTAGTTGGGGATAGCTAGATGACCAATAGTGTCTTTTTTTCTTTTCACATAGTATTGATGGCACTTGTAATTATCAAACAATAAATATAAAGGTGAGCTAATCTTCTGATTTTAATAACTACTTGTTATTAATTATCTGTATACATACATGCATGCATATACATACATCTACATGACATTACGCTTGTTGTGGACTTCCGAAGGAGTACATCAGCAGTGAGGCAAAACATTGATTTGACACTGTGGGCAAAATATGCTGCATGCAAAGAGCTTAAAAGATGCTTCCACATATAATATATACATGATTATATAGTATATTTAGATCTGTCTAGAAAGATGTATATTGTTTAGTATATTTGTCCATGTGTTGTAAATTCAAAATTACAAAATACAGTGGAAATATTTTGGCATGACTGAGGTTCTGTGACTTCAGAGGAGTTAGTTTGTACCTTAGGACTTAAGGTATTTTTGGCAAGTATTTAACTTGCTTGTACATTAGAATTTGAAGTACATAACATACTTAAGCAATATTCAGCCCTAAATTAAATAGTAAATAGAATTTGAGGTCAAGCATATTAATACTTTCCCCATAAATGATTAAAAGAGCCTTGAGACCCTGTTTGGTTCCTGACTACAGATAGCACTTCCATTTAATTCTTAGGAATGAACAATGCTAATAAGGAATAATGTTCCTAATAGGAAAGAATATGATTATTTTGCAGTGTTGTGTGTGCTAGCACTACATTACAGGTAATTCTAGTCTGGCACTAGAAGGACTGATATGGGAACTTGAAAGTGGGGGAAGCAATATTAGCAGTGTAGTTAGGGAAGAGGATTTTGAATTGACAAAATTCAAAAGCAGGAATAGCCACCTGTGTTCTTATTCTGCAATTTACTTTTAACTTTGAAAAATACAGTGGCGTGCATCGCAGCTATCTCACTGCACTTACAGAAAACACAGTATTCAACTGCATTTTGTCCTTTGTGTTTGCTTTCTTGCTGCTATCAAGAATATTTCTGAATCCAATAGTCACCACTGGACTAAGCAGAGAGGGTTTCATTTGGCAAGGTAATTGTATACATACTTAATTTTAAGCAAATGAATCATACTGAAAGATGTAACTTTTAAGTACCTGAACAGTGTCTTAATCAGACTATTCAAGTGCTTAATTTTAAGCACAGCTTTAAGAACACATGAGGCTTGGAAGCAGGAAAATATAATTGCAATGCAGAGAAAAAGAAAAAAAAAAGTTTCCATAGGCAGAAACAAGTTTCTCTGCAATGTATGTCTTTGACAGCCTCCCACATGCACAAGTGTATTTGCATCATAATTTTCCCCAACTTTTGCAGTATCAGCACGTTTGTTGCTTAAAGTCACTGAACTCCTAACTGTCATTTCTTCCCAATATCTAAGAACAAGAGGGAGATAAAAAGCCTAAGTCTGAAACAGAGCTCTCGTTATTAGATACCAGAGAACTATAATCCCATCTGTGTGGACTTACAGCCAGGATCTGGGTCATGTGAAATACTGCCTCCCCCGCAAACAGAAGCCGTCTAATGATTATTCATGATTAATTTTAAAGAGAGCACTACAGTGTGCTGCTAAGTGACAGCATCTGCATTTTTAGAATCCCTCTCTCTGAACAGCGCTTCAAGCAGCCATTATTATAATCATCCTGACAACTCCCTGATTAATCCTCATCTGTGTGGGTCAGGTACTATTAACACTTAACTGGTCAGAGCTCGATCTTGACTATATCAAGCCTGTTTTTTCACACGTTGTCTGAATCAAATTGTCATGCATGTCATAATGTCAAGCCTGAACCAGCAACCAATTTTCACTTGTTAATTTGTTTTCTGGCAGCTCTTATACAGAGTGATTCTCTGAAGATGGTGGTGAAAATTTTCATTGCTGGTGCAAGTGTCAGTTGCTGTTTAATTCCTTAAGTATATGTGTTGGTGATGTATATGTCACTGTCCTAGGACAGAGTGAGATGTGTCCTGTTGAATTTGTCCTGATACTCTGCACATGGCTCTTCAGAGCTGGGCCTCAATATCTGTTCCGTGTAGACAGTCTTAATTGTAGAAGGTGTCTCTGCTCCCCCATAAGAGTATTTCTCCTGCTTGTGTTGGTTGCTAAGCTACTACCATGAAGCATTTGCCTTGGTAGTCAAAAAAAAGAAAAAGAAACCTTCATTTTGTGTGTTGTATGACTGCCTCTGAATACTCTGAAATGCTCTTTGCGGTTTCAGCTGGAGCAGTGGCTTCATCTTTACTGTCAGTTGACCAGGGCCCATAAATTAAGAGTAGGTGGCCCATGCATTTGACGTGTTCTATCATGATTTAGATCAGACTTGTACTTTACTTCTTACCCGGTTGATATTTTTACTCCCCCCTTCCCCCCCACCTTCAGGTGTATTATAAGTACTCTGTTCAGGTGATTATCTGATCTGATTCTCTAATACCTCTTGTTCTTATCTGGATGATGATGGGTGTTTTAGCAATTTGTCTTCACTGAGAATCTGTCTGGCATGGGAAATGAGGAGTGCTGTCTCAGGGTAGCCTTGAGAAGATGTCTGAAGCCTACGTGGATTCTATGCCTGCTATTTTTTTCAGGTTTTGCTAAGCTGTCAGCTCTTTCTTTTACTAGCTCTCTGGGTACATTACTCTATGACTGCAGAGGACATACTTTTGCAGCCATGTGTGACAGTAGTGACTGAGAGAGTGATATATTGAGTTTATTCTGAAACTCCTCTACTTCATGACAATTCTTGAGGATTCTGTAATGTCTGTTCTTTCGTTGTCTCTTGTTTTGGGCATCATCTTTAATAGCAAGCTGATAATGCATTTTAGCTTGAATTGTATATATAAATTAAATTGGCATTAAAAATGCATCAGTGAAAAAGAGCTGAGGAGTAGACTTATTCCTGGTTGCTGTTTATGGTGGAGGATTTCACCAGTGACTCTTGGATGGTGTCTCTATGTTGCAAATACAATGATTGGGTTTTTTAGATACTTGAGATACTCTTTTCAGATGTAGGATGCTAGAAAAGTTTAAGCTGAAATCTGAAACCTGAAACACATACGTATTACTTCTAGAACTGCAGTATACTAATCTCACTGCAACATTTTTTTCTTGCCCAGCGCTATGGCTCAGAAAGGAGCTTGCAGCACAGAAGGGGAATGTGTCTGAAGTTCAGGGTTTCCGCGCAAAGCTTTCCTGCGTGCTGAGAGTGCCTGTGTCAAGGTGAGGACCAGGGCTATCTCCAGATGGCTTGTGGTGTTTGCCCTTTTAAATCATAGTCTGGAAAGCAGTGTGCTATGAGAATGATCTTAAGCTGTGGTACCTCATACAGAAGAGTAGCTTGATCACATCTCAGTTGAGCAGGCATTTTGTAATGCTGCAATTTGGGCAGATATGTGGCTTTTTGTATGGAAGGACAGTTGATTTAATTTTCTGCATATTTGCTGCAACTTCAAAATACAGAGTGGGTTCTGGCTGGCTCTGTGCTGTTACAGGTTCTTCTCATTTGATTTGGGTAAGCTGTTCGTTGTCTGCTTTCACTTGGCCAGTTTCTCCTTCCCTTACTCTGAACCTTCTTTTTCGTAGCTCGTATGAGGGGTGATTAGTCTGGACCCTTCTGGTTCTTTTGATTTTAGCAGTCTTGGTAACAATACATTGCTTTTTGCATCCAAAATCAGGCATTCTCATCAACTTTTCTTTTTATTTGCTTGTCAATCATTCTTTAACTATAGTTTTGCTTAATTTTTTTTTTTTTTTGCTTAATTTCTTCTTTTTATCTGAGATCTGTCATGTATCTTACTATTCTTGTTTTTTTAGGCACAATTTTGACCAGAATTAGTTCAAAACCAGCATTAAATAGCCTTATATTCTCAGGAAAAGAAAACTCTCTCTACTGATCAGTCTTCCAGTGCCAGGTTTCCTCTTGATAGCTTTACAGATAATAGCAAAGTCAAATGTTGCCACACAAGGAAAATATTGATCGTGAATGTAAACATTTGTGTTACACCTAGTAATGGTGGGTACCACAGTTCAAAGAGTAATGTTTAATTTGATGTTTCTCAATGACGCTTGGCCAAAATATGTACTCTGTCTGCAGTCTTTTCTTACTCTGCTGTTGTGTTCAGCACGTCAGTTGTAAAAAGTTAACGTACATCAAGACTATTACATGGCCAAAAGAAATGGTCATATATACTGCTGCTCACAAATGCGTGTCCTTCCTTGCAATAGAAACATTTTTTCCCCAGGACTTAGGAATTAAACTACAAATTGTACATAAATACATAAGCACTTGATATATGTATATATGCTTATATATAAGCACGCTATATGAAAGCATAACAGTACAGGGGCTGCTTCCTGCATTCTTAGAGGTTCATGCTTCCTCTAGGTGTGATGTGAGCTGTCCTGTATCATTTATGTCTCCTTTGTGAGCAAGACTCTTCCTTCTGGCTGCTGCTACTGCCTTATAGGGCTACCAGGTCTTCTGTTCTGACAGTTAGATGTAAGTAGCATTTTTACCACATTTGGAGTAATGATAGTCACTAGTCACAACCATCCAGCTTTTTTTCACTTTTGTGGCCTTCATTCACTGTCTTAAATTGGAAATGGTAAAACAGCAACAAAATATTTCCTGGCCTTAGCCTTTGAAGGGAGAGTCAGAATGCCTTGACATGCAATTACATTTATGGCATAGTTTGAGTTACAAGTGTAAAAACAAACAAACAAAAAAAACACAAGGATTTCTCCGCATGGTATTTCTCTTTTGCTTTATCTGGGTCATTCAGAGGAGAAAATTGTATGGAATTATTTGTGATAGATTGACAGGCAAGTATTAGGACATGGCAGATAGATGCAGCTTATCGAAGCTTGTGGTGGGAGGTTGTTTTTGGAAAGGAGTTTTAAGCACAAGAGCCATTATGAAGAAAAATGGTCAAAATTGTTGTAGTGTGAGACTTTTGAATATCTTCATGTTCTACTGGCCTGTGCATTTGTAAATGTACAACAGCAACAGCTAGTGGAAAAGCCTTTCTTCCTGGTGCTGTCCCTCCCTTTTCCCATGGGAAGATAAGGAGAAAATTGGAGTTGCTGAGCATTTCCTGTTGCTGTGTTTTTCAAATAGAAGAAGGGTTTCTGCTTCACTCTGGTAATTGGATTATGTATTGCAAGAGGCAAGTATATTTGCTTGATAAATAGTTTATTTTGGCCAATTGTTTATTTGTGAAAAGTCCATTGAATATGCTGCATTTTAATGTTGAGATAAAAGCAGTTAGGTTTACTCACCTCTGAATGCTTTTCCAGCCTCATGTAGAAAAAGAGTTAATCAACAGCAGCCAGTTTAGGGAAAAAAAAAAAAAAAAGAATAAAGTTTCCATGGCAACAGCTGCTCAATTAAATAGTGAATTAGTACCTCCTCCCCTGCTCTTGTCCAAAAGCCTTCCTTAGTTGAGCTCAGACAGCTGATACCTTATCTGTGATTAGTAAAATAATAGTAGCTATATAAAAAGAACAAATTCACCACTGCTTATTCTTGTAAAGAGTTACTAGATCAAGACTAGGTAATAATTATTGCTGACAGTGTTGGGAACCGACATTTTGCATTTGTTTCTCTGTAGCTATCTGCAGGCGCTCTCAGACCATTTGCTACAGTCTTTGCACAGCCCCTGCGGCCTTGCTGTAATTTTATTTCCAAAAGCCTGGAAAATCATCTGGTCTGGATCAAATTCTGACTAATCTTCCTTGCTTCCACTTGAAAGGGAAAAAAAAATTTTTTTGGAAATGATGGCACTTCCGGTGGCTCTGCAGTGTTTTCCCCTTTTCTTTGTACATCAGGAATAAAGTACATAGCAAAATTAGAGCTTGGCAGAAGGAAATGGTGGTCCTGGGTTTTGGTCACTTGATGCAAATGCTGATCTTGTTGGGGAGGGAGGGGAGTATATTTTTTGTTGCAGATATGTTCCTTACTGTTAGGGAAGCTACTAACACTAATATACTAATACTATACTGCTATAATACTAACATATTGATTGATGAGAGGAAAAAGACTTGCAGTCTGTGCATTCCAGTCTTAGTGGGCTAGTTTTAATTCTTCTCTTTCCTAGCTCACTTCAGGACTTCATGGAAATTAATTGGAAAGCACACACACATATACCCCCTCTATAACTCATATCTTTGGGATAGATTTGTATTACTAAATGATAACATTGTTTTTAGTGATATCTATTTATGGAACAGTGAAAATGCCAAAGGGTATGAATGACCAGATTTGGCCTAGTCAGAAATTTTTGTTTCGGTATCATACTGGACGGTCTGACAACTATCGAGAGCACTTCTCAGGTGGAAGCTGCTGAAAGAGGATCGTATGTGTATGTATTTTTCATAATCAGTCTTCAAGAAAACATTGATAATTTTGAAATTTTATTTTAAGAAAACCTTTACGCTGTTTTTTTCTGGTTCTTTGCTAGTTATTTTCTGGTTTGTTGCATTATCCCTTTATAAATAGTAGCCTTTAGGCAACTGTTATAAGAGCAAAAGTTAAAGATGACAAATGGAAAGGTGTTTAAAAATGTTTTGTTTTTCTTTCAGTGACAGTTGATGATGTAGAGGTAAGCTCCTTTGTGGGAGTGGAGTGAGGAATGGCTAACTTACAAAGCAAAGACTTGGTTGGAAGTAGATTGTCCGTGTGTTTTCAAAATTCTGTGTATTCCTGACTCAAAGAGAACCATTACCGGGCTGTCTGACATATGATAGCTGCTGAGGCCAGCAGAGCGATAGCAATTCTTACTTGATTTTATAGCTGCTTTTCTTTCAGCCCAGAGGTAACACTAAATATCTTCACTGTTGCTCTCTATTAAGAAAATATAATGAAAAGTCTCAGCTGCTTTTAACCGTTTGCTGTTAATTTTCCAACTCCGTCTGACTTGGCATGCAGTCATTTACTCTTCCCGTGTATGAGGGAGTTTAATGAAGTTTACCCTGCAAGGATGGAAGTCTGTTAATCTGGGTATTTTGAGTTTAGGGGGTTGTGTCCTCTTATATCTACTCCGAAGCTGAGCGAGGACAGCCATGCAAGACTACCGTTCCCCAGACATCACATGGTCCTTCTGCATTCAGAACCTGGTCCATGTTTACTGGCATCTGGGTGCTTCTTTGAATTAAATTTAACGAGCCTGATTTTCAGTATTAAGCTTGGAGGATCAAGGACACAGATCATCGCTTCAGCAGTGTTATAATGAAATGAAGGCAAAGGCAGTCTTGGGGTTCCTGAAAATATTTTGGGTTTAAATGCACAAACTGAGCTTGGGGTGACATGACCGTTTGTTGCTTCTGCTAACGTATGGAAGGTGATTTTTTTTGGGTGCAAATGAAAAACCATGCTTGAAAGCAGGATTACTTTCAAATGGAAAGTGAAGGCAGCAAGCAGGCTCAGGAATGAATTTACGGGAGGAGGCAAACTGGTTAAGGAGAACACAGTCCCTCATCTCAATTGTGTGGTTCCTCGCAAGCTTACTATCTTCACACTCCTTGAACGGATGATGGCTTTTGCCTCCTGTCTTCCCAAGACATTACCAGGCAGCCTCAGTTCATGTTCCACCCCAGCATTACTAATTCCTCAGCACCAGAGATGTGTGCAGCCCCTCTCAAGGCCTGGAAGAATGAAGATCTTCCCAGCAGCTAGAGTGAGGAGCTCCCTTGGGTGAGGATTGCAGATGGCAGCCTGAGAATTAGAGCACTGCTGCTTCGGGGAGAAGTGAGCTGCCGGCGAGTGCTTTTGTAATTCCCAAGGTAGTCCTGCCTCTCTGCTGGAGAAACACGGCTCCGCGGGAGCAGCCCACAGCAGTGGGCCAGCGGTGTTACTTTTGCTTCTATAAAGGCAAGCACATGAGAAACCTGCAGTTCAAAATACTTTTCTGGTTATCTTTTTTCCCAAGAGGTTGTCACCTCTTTCTGATGTTTGTCAAATGACAGGATTTTCAAGGCGGTAGCTGACAGCACAGGTGACAGAAATCTGTTTTACCTGTCCCTTTGCAAAAATTTTTTAGTTGGAAAACACCTCATTTGTATTCTTGTCACTGGTGAAAATGTTGGGATGTTTTGAAGCGCCTCAGAAAGAGGCATGGCCTTTTGGCCTGATGATATTATGCTCTGTGTACTAAAAGCAAGTACTGTTCACCTCTGCTAAGTTGAGTAACAAGAGTTGAAATTAATCAACACCTGTGTTTTCAGTAAATGCGACGTGATATTTTGTTTATTTACTTCTTGGCTCCAGAGATAGAGAATCAAGGAAACCAACTATATAAGTAATACAAAAAAAAATGTGCATTTTTGCAGGTAGTATGACATATGTTTCTGAATTCACCATGGCAAAGCCATCAAATTAAGAGTAAGAAAAGTAGTGAATTGTTACAAAAACAAGACCAAAACACCTGAAGAATTTGGAAAGGATTGCCTTTTCCTTTGGGATATAAACTAGGCCCTTGTCACGGAGAAATAAAAACGTTTTTTTCTAGTGTCTTCTGTAAACATGATGGCTTTTGCCCAAAGCTTTTGATAGGCCACTGGTGGGATGTGTTAAAGAAGTTCTCTGGCTTCTAACAGGTGGCTGTTTCTTGACCATAGCACTGATTTGAAAGATACGGTAAAGAGGATTACTTCAAGGCAGTGTGCTTTTCTGGAGTGTGCGAAGAGGGAGCATTTTAGTTATTAAATTGAGGGAACAGCAGCTTAAACCACCTGAGCACAATCTCCATTGAAAGCAGTGTGGTCTCCTCTGTAACTTTTGCAAGCATGAGCTTTGCTCTGAGCTACAATTTGGGCCTTTCGAATGATTCAAATGATTACTGTTGAGTTGGCTATTTAGCCAAATGATAATAGTCTGGTAAACAGTGTTTTTTAGAATTTTCCCAAATAAAAGAAAATGAATCAAGATCTTTAGTTTGCAGTTGATTTGTAGTGAGGTACTTTGGAAATGTGTGTTTCGATGGTATGGTGAAGAATCTTGCCAGGTGTAGTGTGAGGCGTGTGCTTAAAAATGTTGTAGCCAATGTTGGGATGTTTTTGGCATAAATGTTCTCTTCCTGTTCAGTCATTTCTGCAGCAATGCTAGTTGCTCTCTCCTTTTTGTAAAGCAGAGCTAAGTTCACAAAGATCTGACAAACAAACGGATGCTTATAAGTTAAGCTCTTATATAAAACTGGTTAAACCCAGCTCTGCTTTGTTCTTGTAACATGGAATGTGGTTTTAGGGTTTTGTGTTTTATTGACTGGATAACAAAGATGTAAGTGAAGCTAGCCTGCTAATGGACTAATTCATTTATTGACTGGGAATGAAGATGAAGTGGTGACACAGGTGACAATGTAGTATTGAATCTGTTGGGATACTTGATCTCTCTCTATTTTAATTATTTCAATGATGAGCAACATGTCCACATTTCAGCAGCATGTATAACTACCTTTGACTAATTGCAGTGTTGTGAGAGCAAAACAGAAGCAGCCCAAAGTAATTACGTTAGGTTTCTGCAAAGGGGAGGAAAGCACTACAGCCCTCTAAGCTAGAGTGCAGAGTGTTTGGAATGATGCATTTTCTTGAGATTTCATGATGGATTCACATCTCAAAGCCAAGTGTAGGAAAATATTGTGATGAGAAGAAGAGCTCTTGGCTTACTAGTACAGCATCCACGAAATGCATTTTAACTTCGGCTCTCCACCTCTCATGAAGCAATTCCTGCACTAGCTGGGTGGAGAGGTTTCTGTGGTCATCTTGTGCCACGTGGATCACGTCTGGCAACAGTGTGAGGTAAAACTGACCTGCTGCTGCTACTTGGAGTACTATGAGCATGTTGAATGGTCTGCTGAACTCAAACCTACCCATGCTGCTTACTCCATTTTCACAGATCAGAACCACAAGTTTAAGAAGCAGTGCGTATAATTCAGTGTCTAAGTTGAGGAAGTTTGTCCATATTAGTTGAGAGTAAGTGGTTATTGATGTGCAGAGACTTGGCAATACTGTTAAAATGATCGACTAAAGAAGTTCTACTACGAGCACTGGAAAACACTGATTTTTAAATAGAAATCTCATACCTTTCATTTGAACGCTTGCTGCTTAGAATAGAAAATATTAACTGTGATTGCTTTTTCAAGTTACCTCAAAACAGCCGCTGTTACTCCTTAAAATAAGGTTATATTTAACAACAGTGTAAAAAAAAAATGTAGTTTCGGGATCTAGATTTATTATATCTAGATTATATGCTAAGTTGCTGAGGTTCAGCCTGGGCAGTGAGGTAAAATTGTAGTCCGCTAGTAGACGAATGACTTGATGAAAATCATTTATTGTAAAATATGTCCTTTGTCAAAGGAGAGCACTGGCTGTTTCCCAAAGAAGTTGAATATTGTTAGTGTTCAACTGTGATGGACAGGAAAGGAGATGAGAAATCTGGCTTTGGTTGTCAAATCATAAGATAATTTCCCAAAGAAGATCCTTTGGACTTGATTTCTGAGGAAGAGACTGTGTGCTGTGGAGACTTTCTTGCAGTTCTGAGTTTTCTTTTTGCACAAAGAATTGTTGTGCATGTTTAGGGCTTTGTATGGACTATGTGAAGTGATGTGCTGAAGATGGTTACTGAAATTTGCTGCCTGCGAGTTCTAAGTGTCTAGCCACTGCTAACTATGAGGAAAGCGATGGCCGGCGTGCAGCTGTTGGGTTGCAGCTTGGAATTCAGGGTGTTGCGAAAGTCTTGGGCCCTGCAGGAGTCGGTCACTTGGGAATGAGGAGGTGTGAAATGTCAGCTTATTGGTTGGGTCAAATTTATTTCCAGCAGTTTGCCCTATTACACATTGTTTCCACTAATGTGCGTTCTGAAACTCTGTCTTGTTCGTGGCAGCTCTTTGTCATAGTATGCATTTCACATATAAGAAGTAATGGCAAATATTATTTTTTTGAAGTCCCAGTTGCATTTCCCTTAATGGTGCTCAGCATCCAGTATTGTATGTTTTGTATCTACCTGATGTGGTTGCTGTTTATTACTGGGTTCCTATTGTGACAAATGATTAGCTTCCATTTTTCAATTCTGGATGCATTTTATTTGCACCTTAGCTAACGCTCAGGAAACAGTATCTTGCACCACAGTACTCATTTAATAGGAATTGAAACATGTATTACCTTAGTTCTGTGTTAATTCCATCTTAGTGTCAGTGTCAGTGCCTTTTTTAATTTTTTTTTTTTTTTAATATAGCTGAATTTGGGGGCACTTGACTGTGATAAATTGGGATTAATTTGCGTCAGATTTTTATATGCTCATTCACCTCTAAGCTGTCCTTTTATTTAGAGATTTTCCCCTATTTGCTAATGGCTTTGTCTGTCTTGATCCAGATTAAGGCTGTGCTCCACTCACATTATGCTATCTGAGCAATACAAAGATACACAGACTAGTTAAATATATATATATGTTCATGTCTACTTTAATTGTCCATGGCTTTGATTCAGAATCAGTTTGCTGTAGTATATAAATATTTAAAATAGCACTTTAAAGTGACTCATATGTACAATTCCCAAATTCCCTAGATCATGGTTTTGCATTTAGAACTGAGAATAGATGGCTTTACTGTTAGCAGCAGTGGGAGAAGATAGGTATTCTAATAAAAGCTTTTGGCAATTAACTGGTTAAATGTTTTCATTGAGATAAGTTGATGTATTTTGGATAACTTTCAAATCTGGAACATGCTGTTAGATAGGAATATTATTCGTATGCTTTTTTCCTCAGAACAGCTGATGGTATTTTAGAGACAGCCAGAACTGTGGTCGCCTGCGGCCCTTCCAAATGAGGCTTTCTGTGTTGTACTAACAAAGTACTGCTATCTATTGTGCAGAAAACAAATACGAGAATAATGAAACAAGACCGACCTGGAATGTTTGTTCCCCATTCGCTTTTACAAATACTTCTGTTGATTCTAGAGCAAGTAGTAGTAGCCTGAAGCTAAAGGCAGAAAAAAGTTTTTACTGGGTGCTGAGAAGTCACCAGGAGAAGCAATTTGTGAATGAATGAGATGGTCATGGGGACATAGATCTTGACTGCAAATAGTCATCAGCCGTCCATGCAAGATTTACGGGGTGCCAGAATACAGGCCAGACTTTACTGGTTGGGATAGGCTGCGCCTGTGATTTTATCATATGAAGTAACTGTATTCAGTCAAGTTGCTCTGGATATTCACTTGGGCAAAATAGACCCTTATTTTGCTGTACATCTGAAATCAAACTTCACTCTGTGGTTTGGATAGATAATATGCTTTCTCCCATTATCCTTGAACTAATTAATCATAGATTTGTATCTCCATTCAAAGTGAGTAATGGGACATCAGGAGAGCAAGCTGTTCTATGGTTTTTAGTGTACTGCTGTCTTGGATTAGTGCATACAAGCAAAAGCCTTCAGCTTGTAAGAAAGGCTGTGGAGATCAATGTGTTGACTGTTACATTTGAAGTTAGACGTGGTTTAAATTATATTGCTGAATAAGGACCACATAGAGTAAGTAAAGGATCTTTGGAATAGGGAAATATATTGTCTTTTGTGGCGGTTAGATGATAGGCAGGTGTTCAGGGGCTGCACACGAGTGCATGATAGGGTTCATGGGCATATGCTATGCCCAAAGTTGGCTTATGGTGAGTAGCAGCCTGTTTTGTCTGTGGTGAAGGCTAGGCCCCAATTTAACACCCTCCAAATCTTAACCGGATCAGCTCTGGCTGATATGAGAGATACACAAGCTCCTCTTGAAGGACCTTAAGTCAGTTATTAAGGTACTGACTACCATTCAGTAAGATTTTATGTTTTGGACTAATGGAGTTTTCCTTGTGCCAGATAAAGTGAGAAAATACTGGGAAACAGAAAAAGAGAAACAGTGATAAAGTGACATAGAAATAGGACAAATAAGCTATTAATTTTTTAAAGCAAACACCAAAATGCATTCAAAGGTGATTCAAGGATAGATTTGAGAAAAGGAAGGTAGGTTGCATTTTAAGTTTTGGTACCTAAACCTATCTTACATATAAAGAGATTGAACAATGGTAAAGATGGCTTTTCTGAAGGTAGGCCCTGTTTTGTGTTCATTTTTCAGTTGTTACACATCTTGAGCATTTGGCATGTTGTCAGGATGTGTGTACCTGTTTGTGTCAAGATCATACTGTATAGTTTTAGTTGCAGTACTTTGCAAGGTAACAACCGTCTCCCTCCATTTCTATCCCCTTTAGTTTTCCCTTTTTACTGTTCAGCAGATCAAGGTGCCCTACTGCCGTAGTAAGTTCTTTTTTCACTGCTGCCTGTCCTGTAATCATGTAATGTGTCTGAGGAAGGAATTGAACGAGCTACCTTCCTACCTTATTGGCACGGGGCTGTGATAAACTCATAGTGGACTTCTGTAGACAGGAGTATGGACAAATGCACAAATATGGGCAAGTACGTGTGTATTATGAACTTTTCACTGGTTTCTGGTACAACAGTCATGTTGTACCAAACTAAAAACCACCTTGTTGGAAGGAGGAGGCATGTTTAAGAGCAGGTCCTGAGGCTTGAAGTAGTCATTTGTTGTGTGTCAAATGGAGCTCAGCACAAAGAGGTTAATGAATTGTGACCACTCAGTTGGTTTGAAGTGCATTTAGACTATTTCAGCTGTGACTTTTGAAGGTTACATTTGGTGTGAGGCCTTCAGGCCAGTTGCATTATTAACTAACACATTATGACACTTAGTAGAGTTCATTTAAAACAATTCATCACGCAGAAAGCTGTCCAGCAGTCTTTTGGAACTAGTAACTCTGAGTAAAACAAGGTGTTTGGCTGCTCCTCGAGAGAATTGGCCCTCTTTATTGTTTTATGTTTCTTAATGCAAAAGAAAAAAAAAATGTAGCACGGAAAATATTATTAGAAATCAAGAATTAGTATTTTTGTAATATAATGTCCCCAATACTATGACTGCAATTTAATGGAGGTGAAGATAATAATCTCATGAATGCCATTTTGGGACCATATACTGTTTTGGCAACCTAGCAGAAAGCGCTGACTTTATAGCATGAATGACTGCATGTAGGAAAAGGTGGTCGATATTTCTCCTTTTATTTTGTCCTAATAAGTTTCCTTTTTTAAAATAATTGAGGCAAATAAATGACCTAGATGTTGATGCTGAAAGATACAAAATTAATGCATTTCTACTAGTTGCACTCACCCATTCTTTTAAAATTCTATGTACATCTGCTAGCCTTTAACTATCCTGATGTTCCCAAACACTGTAAAGACTGGTAAGAAAGAGCGTGTTTCTGCTCAGTTTCCCTTAAACCAGTAGAGGTAAGAAAGCACTTTCTTAAGTTTTCCTTCCCCTATTGTTTGGTTAAAATTTAAAGTTACTTACAGTGATTCCCACAAATTCCACTTTTGGAAACAGAAATGTGCTTATATAATCACTTTAAGGAAATCCACATAATTTATCAGTAAAAATCACAAGAAACAAAGTTTTAGGATCATGAAGTTACCTTTATGATCAGCTTATTACAATTGATGTTCTGCTGCAGTATTTTATTTGCAAAACACCAGCAACGTTGTGCAGCACAAGACACCAATAAAAAGGGAGTTTCTGCTCCAGCGAGCTCATATTCCAGAAAGCTGGCATAAAGGCGGCTTGTTTTGCGGAGCATCCCCGAGAAAGGGGCTGATTGAAGATGTAATTCCACATCGTTAAATAATTTCTGGTTGGCTTCCTTTTGCTCTTGCAGTTTTAACTGATTTTGATCAGGAGCTGTGGGTTGTAAAAGATGGGCAGCGTCTGTGGGCTTTTCTAAGTGCTTCGGGTAGCAGAAGGCAGGGAGCAGAGAGGAGTCTGCTCTCCAGTTGTGAAGATGCAGTCTTTGCTTAAATTTCAGGTGTGGAGGACATCTCAGTCCATTGCACAGATTGTCTCAGAAAGCTAATGGACAGAAGAGCTTATTGAAAGGAGTCAGGATCCTCTCTTTTTTTCTCCCTTCCTTACACAGAATTGTGCTTTCACTGCTTTTGAGCTTTTGACAGTTGACCCTCTGGTGACAACTGCAGGCTTGCGACTATTGTTTGCTTGCTGTAGGGTTTGCGATGGGAACGCAGGGGGAACAAATATAAACTTAAATAACAAAGTTACAGGGCTCCCAGCCTGGAACGGGGCATTGTTAGTCTCACTAAATTGCTGATTTAAAAACAAACAAACAAAAGTGTGGCATCATAAAAAATGAACTCCTGGGGAAAAAGAAGAAAAAAAAAAAAAAAAGCCTGTGGTTTGGGCATACTGAATCTTCCTGGAAGCAGGATGGATAGGAAGAGTCAGTCCTGACAACTTTTTCTCTGCTAGATTTTTATTTGCCTTGAACTTAGTGAAACTGACTTTTTAGTTAAAATCTATGTGCACTGGCACTTACCAAAAATTCTTTAAAGTTAACAATAAATAAAGGCTTCCTTCAAAAATAGGTAAGATAATTAAAACGCATTGTACATACTGAATCTATACAGACCTCTGTCCTTAACTGTAAAGGAAATAATTTGCACTGAAGTCCAGGAAAGTGCATCAAGCATAAGCATACAAAGAATTTTCCTAGATATATTTGTTTGCTATTTCTCTGGAGTTTGTCCTTTGGTGGAAAGATTTTGCCTGAAGGTTAGAATGCAGCATATAGAGTATCTTTGCTGTGCAGAGAAGAAGGAAGGGTGTCTATGAAGGTCAAGTGGACTGTGATATTTCTTGGTGAGAGTAATTGTAGCAAACAGTACAAATCCTGTCCAGTGTAAGTGTTCGTCATTTGATTCCTGATTTAACAGGAAATGACCACAGTTTTCTTCGGTGCGCTGAATTCTGGCTTCTCTTACTACTCTAAAGTATCTGCCTTCAGATTTTACAGGGGATGTAGCAGATGAGTAATCGCGTTACTTAATTTGCAGCAATGTTCCAGAGTAAAGTTAAAGATGTCATTAAATCAGAGCTGGAGTAATTTCAGAATTCAAAGAATTTCAGATTGGGAAGCAAAACATTTCAGAAGTAATTTGGGAGAATGAACTTAAAATGATGGCTGGAGTAGCTGAAGCAAGGTAAGGAGCCTGGGGAGGAGACCTGCTCTTGTGCAGAGGTTGGCGCTGGCTGTGCAAACCACTGCTCTGAGCTGTAGGCTGGGTATCAGAGCTTGCTGTTCAGCTAGTCAGCCATACCAATTATCAGGTTAAGTTATCCAACCTGGAAAAAGATTCGGGTGATGAAAAACCATAAAGACTAATAACTTCAATTAACCCATGGGTAGCTTTTGATAGCGAGCTGAATATCATGTGAATATGTGTTTAACACAGTGGAATGTTACAACAGTTCCTAAAAATCATGACTAGTAATAAATGCCATCAATGGAGGTGATAAATGTGTTCTGTGGTAGTGCACTTCCAACTGTTCTTCATAAAATTGTTTAGGAGCAGACAGAGCCCCAGAGCTCTGACTGGTTTGCAGTTTAGAGCAATAACAACAGTTGTGTGAATTTTTTACCACTGAAGGTTGACCGCTGTTTGTGTCATAGGCAGATGACTACTCGGGTCGTGACTTACTTTTCCTGTTCTCCATGATTTTGCAAAAGGGTAGGTGTATTTGCCTCAAATGGCACTGTGCTCTGAGTAGGTCAGTGCTGTAGTGGTCTGCTTCTCCTAATCCAGACTGGCAACTGTGCCAAACAGCTTGGCAGTACTTCAGAAAGATCGCAGTTGTGTGTAGGGGAAGCGATGCGTTGTGAAAGCTGTCATGTCAGGTTGTATTGATGGAGGGGTCAACTGGAATTACTGAGACAGATCTTCGCTCACGTACGGTAACCTGTGATTTCTGAGCTTAGTGTTCCCTCTAAAACCAGAGCAAGTGCATCATTAGGCACTTTGAGACAAACCATGCTACAAATACTGTAAACACCCCGTTTACATCAGATATTGTGTATATAGAGACCTTTGTCTAAATATGTGCCAGGGAGAAAGAACACTTATGAATGAGTTTTTGTCCAGAAAGACAACTGCAAGGAAAAGAAGATACAGAAAGTAATTGACAAATGTTGAACTAATGTGCCTGGTATTTAGGTCAACCAGTTAAATTTTTGGCTTTGACTGACCTGCCTTTTCTTACTGCATTTGCAATTTAAAATAAAGGCAAGTTTTTTGCCTTCATGTTTAACTGTTGGCTATTACCGTATTTCTCAGTAACATGTATTATTTTGGGCTCAGTGGCTAAGTGCTGCCTGGCATGCTAATGAGCATTAACATGCTAACGTGGCCTCTGCACTGGAAAGAATTGCCTTATGGCAAGCTATGCCCCTAGGTGCAGCAGGCAAAACTGTCTGGATTTGGAAGCCGTCGGACCTTACCTGACCTGCTGAGGTTCTCCACCGCAACTCTTGGTGTGGCCTTGTTTTGTGGAGCAATCCTTCTTTCTTTGTGATTGAGATGAATGTTGCTACATACCTAGTGGCTGTGCTGAAATGGGACAGTTATTTTGCATGTAGTTGGCTTCTGGTAATGCTTAAAGTGAGGTTAGTAACTGATAGAAATTTCATAATGTCAAGGGGCTCAGAGATGCTTCTCTCTACAGGTCATTCCCATTCTGGGAGGACTAATGGAGTTAGATGAGGAAATGATGTTGGGGCATGATGGGCCCTGTCTGCAACCGCCTTCCCCCCCCGCCCCGGAGTGTTTACTGTGTGGCTTTATGTGCAAACATGTTAACTTTACAGGCTCGGCAGGGCTCTCCCTGGGCGTGTGCGAGTGAGGTGCATGATCAGGATCTTAAAAAGTGAATTTTGCAGCTGAGTCACTGATTTTGCAGAACTCCAGGGCAGTGGTACCTCATCCACTTGCAGTTTTTGCTCTCCAGAAGATGTTGTGGTAGCTGGTGTGGGTGGTGCAACAGTATCATTTAGCTGTTAAAACAACCTTTCTGTAAGGCATAACTTAACATGGTTTGCCTTTTGAGATTGGTCCAACTGTGACAGGTGTATGAGTAATTTTTTTTTTTTTTTTTTTTTTTTTTTTTTTTTTTTTTTTTCCCTCTTTAGTAAGAAATCAGAACTTTTAAATGCACTTTGATTGTAAGCAGCTATTTCTCAGGCAGGCTGTACAGTGACTGAGCAGAGAGAAGTCGTAGGAAAAAAAGCACTTGCATAAAAATAAACTGTCTTCACTCTGCTATGCTTTGCTTTTGATTGAACTTGAGGCCTTACTCATTGCTCCAAGTAGTTAAGAATCAATTCTTCTTTAGCATTTACAAGGCCACAGTATACAACTCCCCAATCAGTCAAAGCTTATATGTTACTATAGATCACAAAGCAGTGAAAAGTAACTACATCAAGAGCAGATGAGAAACAGACCATGAATTGAATTTAGCAGCAACCACAATAGGCCTGTCCTACATGAAATACCAGCCAGTAATTTCACTTTTGATATTGTAGGTTTTAAATATTTAGCTGCTTTCTTATGCAAAATATCCTTTGGAAGGACAGAAGAGGAGGTAGAGCTTCAAGGATACCATTGTCCATTTGTATTTCTTTCCCTATGCTTCCTGCACAGGGTCCGCTAGTACTTTGTTATGCGTAAGACTGTCATACAGTCATACAGCAGCTTTTAGTAACGTTACTGTCCATTTAAGTTGCTCATTAAAAAGTATAAGATTGCTTTGAGATTGTGAAAATGGCTAAGAAAGTAGAGGTTGAAAATCATGAGTGGAGAAGTTTTTTCTCAGATATTGTCTCTTTTTTTTTTTTTTTTTTGAGATGCTCTGACTGAACAGTGTGGTTTTTGCTTCAAATATGCAGCTGCTTTCTACATTGAATCCAACTTGAAGTGGGTGTCTTGTTTTGGGGAAGTCAAAGGCAGCTGGACATAATGGTGATTTAAATGTGCTTATCTGCTGTGTTGCTGTGCTCTTCTCCGCTTGTTTGAAACAGCTGCTCTCAGAAAATATTTTAAACTTTTTGCTCAATTTCATTTTGCATTCTTAATGCTAGCTCCTTAGCATCTGAAAATACTTTATTTCCTTAATTGAAATGCGCATATATATATGTATATATATGTATGCTGACTCTGAGCTGTAATTACTAAACACTCAATCCAGCTTAAAATTTGATACTTGGCACTGTAAATATGCAGTCTTGGTTGCAAACTGGAATACGGTTTAAGGAAACAATCCAAAGCCTGGTGAAATTTGTAGAAAGTTATCTATTGTATTTACTTTCTCAAGTAGCAGTTTAAGGTGCAGCTGGTTTTCAGGGAGTGAGGGACAGCAGCTGCTACCTGTATTTAGACAGAAATGTTTGTGTTATCTCGGCTTTCCTGCCAAATTATTCTTACTGAATGTGCGTGTCTCTTCAAAGATGGATAGGGCATGTGTAAGTCATCTCCAGGCTGAGTCTATAGATGACAGTTTCTCACCTTGTATTCACTATCCTCAAGCTCTTTTTCGTATTTTTTTTGGAAACTTCAGTTTCACATTGACATATATTTCACAATTTCTTAAGCGCATACAATTAATACTGTAGTTTGAACTAAAGGTGATTTTAAAGCCTCTTTATCTTGAGACCACTGGTCAAGGCTAGTCTTGTCGTTTTGTTCCTTCCTTTTGTATAGGTTTAGTTGAAGTCTCTTTACTTTGTGAGGCTCAGTTGTCTCTCTTAATGTTTAGTATGCATCCTTTATATATATAGTTCCCTTTAAAGGAAACATACATATTAAGGTGCATATCCAAACAGATTTTTTTTCCACATACTTTAGTCGTGCATATATTTTCCCTCTGTATGTAATGCTTAACATTTTACTGTTGCAGCATTACCACTCACTTCTGCTGTCGCAGAGCTGTGTATGAGTCTTCCTCCATCAAGCTCATTCCCGTTCCTACCCCTTGTGCTGCTTTCTCTCCAAGTGATGCTCAGCTTCCCCTAATATTCAAGCCTTTTCACTGGGTTAGTAAGCCTGGGGTGGGCAAGCTACTGTTCCTCTGGTCACTGTGTGACTAGAATTGCAAAAACATGGGGGCCTTGGTGGTAATTAGTAACTACGGTGGTGCTTGCTTGCGGTGTTTGGTGGCTGATGAATATTTCCACAACTCTGGTTCAGAGTTCCTGTGGTTGCTTTTGTTTNGGTTTTTTTTTGTTTGTTTTGTTTTGTTTTTTTTCTCCTTAGCACAATAGCTTGTATTGCTGTGCTAAAAATGTGAGTGTGATTTATTTCTGCAAGGCTTTCTGACAGCAACTTAACAGCTACTTGAATGGATTAAAAGTTAGAATTTATTTTTTGTTTACGTGTGCTACTGAGGGCTGCAAGCAAAGCTACTCAAAGGTAGGGTAAGTGAACAGATAATATGTAAGTAACCTTTTTTTGTTTTTGTTTTTTCCTTCTCCACATGTTGCAGCTTACTCCAGAGTAGGAATATTCTGCGAGGTAGGTTGTAGTACTGAGGCTGAAACTCAGGCAATGCTCAGGTCTCCTCGTGAGCAGTTACTTAAGCTGAAATACTAACACAAGAATGCCAATTGACAATATAAATAGAGCATTAGGCAATTTTGTTATTCAAAAGTTAGCTATCGAATACTGTGAGTTTAATGCTATGTTGTTGGCCTTTATGGCTGCATCTTGTGTGCATTTTTGAGCTCTGAGGGTTCTTAGACAACAGGAGTCAGAAATGACTGAGCATCTTCTCTTTCCCAGCTCTGTCGTGTATCGCTCATGTTTACGTACAGTTTTCCATAGCTTGAGAACCATCTGTTCTTCCTCAGTCGAATTGATGCTGCTTGTTCACAGGCTGAGCGCCATCATTCTGCTTGGACTTTTGTCATGCAGCTATACCAAGCAATGAAATGCAACAAATGATTTGGATTACTGTCTTACATTAGACAGTCTAAGGAGTTTTTGCCATGAGTAACTCACACGTGTTTATCTATGGCTGCTGTGATGAAAAGCTGACGGGACTAGCAGTCTTTCATTTTTGGGACCTTTGAATTGGAGAAGAGGGAGGTTGCATCATGCCTGTGTTCTCTCTGG
The DNA here is from genome assembly GCA_013398735.1 of Nothocercus julius. NCBI lineage: Eukaryota > Metazoa > Chordata > Aves > Tinamiformes > Tinamidae > Nothocercus > Nothocercus julius. Next base: position 485,122 of record VZSV01000252.1, on the reverse strand, counting down.
ACTCCGAAAATGGGATTTGTAGGCAACTTTGCAGCTTTTTACAGTGATGCTGAAGAGGGAACATGTGCCATGTTGATGAAGAATATAAACCCTTGTGTTCACAAATAGGAAAAACAGCAATAACGAAGAAGTATTGGACAGAAAATCAACCAAGAAAAAGAGGGAACACACTGCTGGTAATGGTAGTATATAAATTCGAGTGCATTTGACAGGTTTGATGGATTTGTGCAGGCTGTGGAAACTGTAAATGACATGGGAACAAAAATGGCTCGGAAAAAAAATGCAGGAGACGATGTATCAGTGAGAAAAGGACAGATTTTGATGAGAAACTGGCACATTCTGGTGGGTTCTTGCTCTTCAGGTTTTGTTGTGAGGAAAGATGGTCACATGCTCAAGCATAGGTAAGAAACTCTGGCTCAAAGGAGGTCTCTGCCTGTCGTGTGACTGATAGCCAGAGCATAGAACAAATCTCCTTAGATTAAGGTTTCTTGGGTATATCCCCCTGCTTGTTCCAAAGAAATACCAGGCTCTGCCAATTTGTTATGCTTTATAAAAGGTAAGTTGATAGTTAGAACAACATCATCTTAGTACAAAAAGAAAAAAATAAGCACGCATCCTTACTTTCCTTTCCTGAGTCTAACAGAGAACGTGGTAGGATTTCTGCAGTGAATTTTCTGGCAAAAGTCTCTACTTAGTTGTAAATTATTACTTAAATAATGTATTTTCACGTGGAAGAAGTGCAGAAGCTCAAGATAAGAATGATTTCAGAGAAAAAAACAAGTTAATGGTTTATAGAGCTGTGGCAAGGCACTCCAGCTTAACAAGAAATTGAAGTGATACATATTGAAAGGGTAAGAGTAGAGTGTTCTTTTCACTGTTCTTATCCTTCATGTCGTTAGCAACCCAGGCTGCATGTCCTTCCGCCATTCTCTTATATGAATAATCATAGTAGATACAGGATATTTCACTGATGTGTAGTCCAGGCATTTTTGAAGCTCTTCTGTAATCAAATACTTGTGATGTCAGTGTCCTGGTTTTGTGCTATAGCGTGAAGTTTGTTGAGGTAGAGAACACATCTGTTGGGAGTTGGAAGATAAGCTGCTATAACACCCTGTTTCCCTAGACAGAGCTCCTAACCAGCTGTTGGGCATTGTGGGATTTGGAATACAGAGAGAACAGGTCACCCCTGTCGGAACTATCTCAAGATATCTGAGGAGTGGTTTCCCACCCTGTCTCCACCAGTTAGAGCTCTCAGACAGCAATTACTTTTCTGTTTGGCATTGTAAGTGGAAATAGGCAGTGGACAGTTTCTCATCCTTTCTTTGTGATGACACTTAACCATATGTAAGGATATGTATTCTGGGCAGAGCCTACAGTCCTGTGCTCGGGTGAAGCTTATTATGCCAAGGAAGTTATGTGACAGGTTGCTTGCAACTAAAAAGCTGTTTGCCACACAACTGTAGCAGCTTTTTTCCTGCTGTGGTTTACTGTGTTGAAGTTTTGATCGTATAGAAAAATAATATGTTGTGCTTTTTGTAAGATTTCCCGACGTAATGGTATCGACATTCATTTTCTGGGCTTCGAGATCATTCCTGAAAATTAGTGCTGTTAAAACTTCAGGGAAGACATGTTCTTTGTTTTCACCTTAGTGGTGAGAATTTATAATGTGTCTTGTACATACCTTGCTTTTATCAAGAGCTGTCTCTAATGTAGCTTCTCACCAAGGCTGCATAGTGAGCAGTACTGCTAGTGGAGATGATGTTGCTGATATCTTGCAGAGGAGCCTCTCTCACTAGCGAGGACAGTGACAGTGATTAACCTTAGGAATAACTGCATGTTATTTCTTTCCTCTTCAGTGCTAGAATTAGTTACTTTATTCAGTGGCTATGTAGGTGAATGTCTTCTAGTATTACTGGCATGCTGTTCCTCTTTGGACTCTGAATTTTCAGGGGAAAGCTTTCAGTGCGTGGTTACTGGACTTGGCAATTTTCAGGCTCGCTTGCCATCAGTAGGCTTTGAGCTGAACAAATTTGGATCCTGAAAAGCTCCATTGTGGGTAGTGGAGAATTTTTTTTTTTTTTTTTTTTTAAGTGATGAGGGGAAAAAAAAAAAAAAGGTGCTAGAGAGCATTATAACTAAGGAGAGAATAATATACAGGGGACTTAAGAAAAACATAGAGTCTGCAGAGGTAGGAGAGATACTCCTAAGCTGGACAGAGGCAGGTAGCCCATAACCATTTGTATATATCATTGTAAGGAGTCTCAATACAGTTGTTAGCCCAAAAGGAGGGGCTTGTTACTGAAGCTGTGTGAACGCTGATGCTCCGAAAGGAAAAGTTGTCCTTTTGCTACAGATTTTTGCATGCGTGGCAGTTTGGGGAGTTGAAAAAAGCTTATAAGCTTTTGCTATCCCTTGCAATTTCTAGTATTGCTGTGACTTTTCCTACGCATAGGACTATAGGCAGCTTGATCTCTTAAGCTATTTTAGTTTTTAAATCATGTGTGTTTTCCCAAAGATAAAGTCTCCACTGTACGCTTCCTGTGGCTTCTTTCCTTCCCATTCAAGCAGAGAGGCAATATGAAACAGTGTTCAGGCAGAGGGCCTTGGTACTCTTCATTCTCACGCTTGATGAGATGCTTTGGTATGACTGATTTAAGTGATGACTTTGTCAAAGAGTGCATAGAAACCCCAGGTTTCTCCTACTGTCTTACACAGTTAAAATAGTCATCTTCTGTAACGTAGCTCTCCACGTAGTTCAGCAGCACCAGACTGCTACACGGTGATGCTGTTCGAAATAGGCTGATTTAGTCAGTTGAACAGAAAATGGCTATCAAAAAAAAAAAAAAAAGTAGAGACTCTTATCTCTTGCTCCAAGAGGTTATAAGCAGCTTAAACCTCAGTAAGCTTTCTCTTCGATAACTGCTGTTCAGTATTCGGCAGTGAGCATGCGTTTGCAGTCACTGGGATTCATTATAGATAACTTTGTGATGAGAGCTTATGTTCTTCTAGTGAGAGAACATGGGTTTAAGTTAATGGGTTTAGGACGGATTCATACCTGGAAGACATTGAGGAAAACAAATTGTAATTAAAAGGCAAAGCTTTAAAAAAAAAAAAAAACTTTGTGTTAAAAGTGTTTAAAATTTTGCATGTATCCACAGTTAAAATCTGTGCAGTTGACCCCCCCGGTTTATTTTCATTGGCATGATGAGAAGCAGGATGGCTAGTGAAGTAATTTTGTCTCTTTTGGCCCTCCAGTTTGAAACGTAACTGTATTTCTTAGAGGCACTGGAGTTTGCACTTGCAGAGGGATTGGATAATTGCACCAGAAAGGGCATGTTGAAAAAACGCGGTCTGGAGTGAAAGCATCTATGCTGTGTCAGTAAAAGGGCACTGTGTTAAGGTACACTCAGCAAGCTATATTAAGCTTAGGAAACTGTCCTTGTGAAGGGCAGTCTGCCTTGAGGTCGAACCTTGTTTCCCGTGAAGCACACAGGCTAAAGCAAGCTTAGGTATTTCATACTCATCCTGATCAGGAAGTTTCACCTCGCTAACTACTTGGTTATCTAAATTGGGACAATCTGTGCGGAAAGATTCATCCAGGGGGGATGCAGCTTGTCACATCAGTTCTTGTAACTTAAAAAATTTATTTTGAATTCTCTGGGTCTAGGAAGGAGTCTGTTGAAGATGAGGAACTGACTTGTATTTATGAATTAAGAGTTAATCAAAGAACCATACACTCAGGATAGCCTGTTACTTGCAACGGATATTAATGACTAAAAAGTCATGACTTGGAGTGCCAAAAAATCATAGGGTCATTTTTCTTTTAAAATAGAGAATCTTTCTGTGTGAATTCCTGCATTTCATCCTCTGAACCTGTGTTGAGGTTGTACTCTCTCTCTTCTCTGCAACTGAGAGGGACAGCAGCTTCTTGTTCTAAGAGAAATTTTAATGTTTTTATCTGATGCTTTGAGAAAAACATCCAGTATCATTGGACTAGTGATACTGTAACAAGAGTTGTTAGAACTAGCAGTGATACGTCATAGGAAAAGCAAGCCCGTTCTGGCCATGTTGGGCAATGGCATGTATGCTCTGGCAAATATCACCAACCTGAGGTCAGAGGAGCTATTCTCTGTCTGTGAAGTCTATGGCTTTATCCAACTGCGTACACATTTCTTTATATATTACTTCTAATGGTCACAACAAAGATGTGGTTCATGCTGGAGGTATTTTGTGTTTAAATTGCTCTTTAGTTCCAAATTTGAAATTTGCCCAGGAAAACCTTCTAAATTTTGTGGACTGTCAGTTCTCACATTCCTTCTCTCCTTTCTCCCCTTTCTCTAGGAAATGGAGCTGTTAGGCAATTTGCTACCCGGCCC
>VZSV01000252.1:457000-473305 GCA_013398735.1 Nothocercus julius | reverse complement strand
TTTGAGAACCATGGCTTCGCAGATACCCTCAAGCAACTGCCTGTGCTTTGGACAGGAGGGTTTGATAAGACCTCTTCTGAGGTCCCTTCCACTATCAGTGATTCTGCAACTCTGTTCTCTGAATAATGTGAGAGGTGGCCTGTTCAGTTCAATGACCAATTAACTTGTTCTTTGAAGGTGCAGTGATAAATGATGACACGTCAGCTCAGCAAGTTATCCCATTGTCTTAAACTACTTTGCCAATCTCCAGCATGCAACCCTGGACATAGGAAAGATGAGCAGAGGTAGAGTCTGAAATGTTTTAATACCAAATAAGGGCAAGAATGGCTAAGTATTTTGTTTTTCTACTTTGTTCCTTTTCTGTTTCTTTTCGAAAGGACACTGCCATAGTAATTCCAATTTGAACTACCCTAGTTCTGCAGATTGAAGGAGCTCTGAAACAGAATATCGTGTCTAGATCCCTGCTAAGTGGTCTGACCTTTCAGTACATTTCTCCCAAAGGTACAATTTCTGTTGTTGGCTCACCTCAGATAAGATACTCATTTCTTCATATGCACCCTTCGTTGGTGGGATGATTGCATTGCATGTAACTTGCAGAACAGAATAGCATGCTAATGCTGAGATCCAGTGTGCAGATCAGAGTATTAGAAATTTGCTCTAGTATGTTAGTTAAGCATGTGTAGCTTAGTAAAATATAACAATACTTACATGTTTCTGTTTTCTTACGTTATTCAGGGTTTGTGCTGAATGTGTATTGCTTCCTGGTTGAAGAGCAAGATTTGAGAGCAGATGCATGTATCTTGTTACATTAACTAGTTTCATTTAGCTCCAACCTTCTGTCTAGACATCAGCTCGCCTTGAATGAGCCAGTTGGCTCTGTGACTTGGGAAAATACAGTACAACTCTTCTTTATCTTCTCTCTTTATTTGGAAGCCAGCTGGACTAAAAAAAGTCTCTTTAGCCTCTAGATAATGAAGAATTTGGTTTAAAATGCAGATCACCCAGATCTAAAACTCTGCAGAATTCAGGAGTCTTTAGAAAGTGTTTGATTATAATAAAACGTGGTGCGTGAATAGATCACAATGGGAATAGATCAAAATGGAAAAAAGTTTTGCGAAGTTTCTTAAGAGTTTTTGTGCTGCTGAATGATTACATTCCATAGACTTAATCTATTCATTAACCGCTATGATACTGCAGCAAGCGTACAAATACATCTTATTAGCATCCTGCACAAAGCAAGCATGGAAAAACGTCCTGTTCAGCATCTTAGGCGAGGTGGAGGAGAACAAAAGCAGAGTATGCTATTCCAGGCGGGTATACATGAGTTGCCTCAGAGCAGGACTGCACTTTTGGATCCAGTGTCCTGATGATGCGCACTGCATCTCTTTGCTTGTCATTGTGTGCTGAAGAATGTGAGCTTGATCCTTCTCATAGGAAACAAAGCCACATGCGCTCCAGGACTGCCCTTACCAGATACTAATTCAGGGCAGAGGACTGCAGATAAATTTGTAACCGACGCCCCTGAAACACAGGTGGTGGAATGGCAGGTCCTCAGCCTGCATGAGCCCGTTGCACTGCCCTGCTTGCTGAAACTTGATCCCCTTCTCAGGACAAGGAATGTGTATCACGGCTTTCTCAGGCTTTGGATAACTTGGAAAAGCTCCTTCTCATTGTTGAATCAGCTGTCAATACAACTGCAATACATTTCCTTTAGGCCGTGTGTGCGTGTGTGTGTGCTAAACATGGGTGAAATGCTTAAGATGTGTTTTTTATTGATGTTGCTTAAAGTAGGCGGCAGTTAATTATTTGTTGTCTCTGCAATGTGTGGAATGCACTCCACTTCCACTAGTTGCGCAATGCCAAGATTGTGTGTGTTGGAGGCAAATTTAACTGAATTTGAATTAGGTTTGGAGGTTGTACTATGACTTGGGAGTGTATTAAAAACAGTTTTGAAGTGATTCATTAGAAACCTTCAGGCATCTTTACCATTTATATTAATCTGTGGAACAGTTTTTTATTGATCCTTTTTTGGAGGGAAATAGAGTAAAACAGGTTTCTGAGATGGCAGATTTTTTTCGATCAGCTGCATTGAGGCAGTTACCTCAGATTTATTTCTCTGTTTCAAGCAAGAACAGCCTACACCCACATGCCTGAATGGAAAAAAATGCAGCAAAAATTCTTGCTGTTAACCTTATGGTGATGGTTATTTGCCTGTTTCAGGCAAACAGTAAGCATTTTGCTGTGCTCCGCTCTTGCTAATTAGTTAATTTTGTTTTTGTGTGTGTCTGATGATAGTAGCTGTGATATTCCGTACTGATTGTGGGAGGTTGATTGTGTTTTAATTCAGAGCCCCTTCCATCATTGCAGTCGAATACCCCCAAGAAGTGGCTAGATGTTGTTTTCTCTTTGAATTTACGTAACAGAATGAAGACACTTGACTACAAATAGAATACATGGTGTAAGAGACTGTGGTAAGAGTATCATAAATTTTGACTAATTGACCTGCTCCAGCACCCTCAGAACAGGTCGTTTCTCTGATGATACCTGTTGCTAAGTAGCGAAGTGTATGGCTGGTGAGTGTGACTGAAAGTCTACTTCCTAATAAATAGAAAACCCGGGAGCCCTTGATAAAAATGTGAGCTGTAGATACACGAAATTTTTGACTGTTTTAACTTGGGTATTTATGGCAGGTATTGGCAAGTGTAGAAATTTGACATGACATGGTGAACTTGAGAACACACAGGAAACGGTAACAAAGCCAGATTTAGAGCTCAGCCTTTCCTGGCTTCTGCTTGTAAGCTGTGTTCATGAAGAACTGACCATCAGTTTTTATGTAGTCTGTCTTGGCAGTTTCCATGCTCTTTGATACATAATTTCTCCAAAAGCCCTTTCAGTGCTATTCCTAAGTTCTCTGTGCCTGTTGGCTTTCTGTTGCAGCAGTTCCCTTTGGGAACTACTTGTATGATTCTCATAAATTTTTTAACACTATCACTTCTTATCTCAGTGTAAGATAAGCTGTGACTGCTGGGATTTAACCCTAATAATTACCCTGTTGACATCATTGCTTTCTTCAGTTATTCCAAACATAATCAAAATGATAGCATAGACACAACAGAACAACAGTCCTCAACAGAATGCTCTTTGGATTAATCTAAACCTAATGAATAAAGAGTCCTGTGAAGGCCGTTAGTGCGACACTGGGCACAGTGACACTCAGAAGGTTGGCATGTAAAGAAGGCAAAGCCCATATATGAGATTGGATGGGACAGGGAATCTAAAATGACCATGTTTTACCTAGCTTGCTGTCTCACCCTGTGTGACCTTGATCAGGTGCTCATTATTTGAGAGACACAGCGATACAGAGAGGTGATACCAAAAGATGTGGCCTCCTGGCAATATTCTGTAGCTTGTTAATTGTTTCCCTTGTTTATACGGACTTGAGTAATCAAATTTCAGTGAAGGAAAAAGATACTTACAGGAGTGAGATCCCAGGGGCGCTCAGAGCCTCAGAGTACTGATAAGCTGTGATGAGAGCATGTATCTTTAAAGAAAGAGGAAAGGAGTTTCACGACTGTAAACACGTGAAATGATTCAAACGCATTTTCCAAACAGGAAGCATTAAAAATTCATAGATGCTAATCTTTGAACATTAGTGTTATTCAAAAAACGATTTTATGTGACAGCTGAATTGATAAATAACCTCACTCATTGAAGGAGGACAGGATGTTTTTTGTGTACTCTTTAAAATAGCTTTAAATAGTCATGTAATTTCAGTATTTTTTCCATGCCCTGAATCTTCAAAAATCTGCTTGTGAATGAAATATAATGAGGCAGCAAATAATATTTTAATTCACCTCTTGTAGCATGAGTATAAAACTACCCGCCTGTGAAGGCCTGTGACATACTGACTGTACCCGTTGTGCACACATGATATAATCTCATGGTAACATCGAATATGTAGAAATGCTGGATTTGGCTCTTGGTGTGTGTTTGTGTGTGTGTATATATGTAGAGAGAGTTCCCCTTTATTACTGAGATGATCATGCCTAATGGCACTGGGAATGGGCTGTTGGGTGGCATTGCTTCATAATTCTGTTTAAAGCTTCTGGTTTGCAGCCATGTCACTGCAGGATTTCATCTAGCAATATTTTACGTACAGGTAAATGATACCTTCACCATCTGATACCTTCAGCTGCAATTTGCTTTTGGTTTACATCTGAACATAGACTTTTAAGGAAGAACAAACAAACAAAAAAATGCAGTGGTATTTTTGAAATGGATTTGTTGACGATTCATTTTACCATAGGGCATGTACATGCGTCTTTGGAGTACAGCAGCAGAAGTGAGTGAAGTGGTGAGAACAAGCTAGGATGAGGCTAGAATTGGGCTTGCTTTAGTTAAACAAGAGTGCTGGTTTGAGCACATGTCAACGTGCTGCCCTGCTTTCTCCATCACCACTGCATCCCTTGCTGCCTGTGCTTGACGTAGCTCATTTTGTTTTGGAGTGAGGTGGAAAACTCTGCCTGGCAAGAGCGTGATAAGGAATGCAGTCTCGCAGTAGGACAATTGGCCCCTTTAGCCTCTCTGATCTTAAAAAAAAAAAAAAAAAAAAAAAAGTATGTGGGACTTCCCTGAGGCTCTGTATTTGTCTTCCTGCTTGTCATAAAAAGTTTTAAACGTGCTTTGACATTCTGAGCAAGATCCTTCATGCACGCTGGGTTTGCAGGTTAAGTTGTGCAGGATGAGAAAGGGCTTGTGAAGAGATTCTCTGGAAAGAAAGTGACTGTAGGACTTTATTCAGGCCAGGGCCTTTTGTGCAGCCTTGAGCTAGGCTAGAGAGGCGGCTTAGAGGAAGCATGATGCATGTGAGTGCTGAGGCTCTCCTAGGAGCACTGCAGCAGAAGCTTAGGCCTCAGCCTCAAAGTCTGCATCTGCTGGGCCTGAAGCAAACCCAGGCCCTCCATTCATGACCCAGAACCCACTTATGCACAGTACAGTGGCGTCAAAACAAAAAAAGGAGCCTCCCTAGGTGCTTGGTTGCTCAGAGGCTGCCTGCATGCGGCCAAATAGAGCCACGAAGGTGAGGAAGGAAGAGCAAGAAGACTTAGTACAGGAGGCTGTGTGTGAGACCTGCCATTCTCATTGCCTTTTTAGTCTTCTTTGTCTGCTCCCCCTACCCTGGTTCCTCTCAGTGTCAGTAATTATTCTAATAGTATTGGTTTAATTCTTTGAGCTTTCAGTGAGCTGTGTGAATAGGGGAAGATAAGCATTATGAGAAGGAAAAAAAAAAAAATCTTCTTGAGAAAAGGCAGATTTGACAGATGCCAAATCTGAGGAGGTTAGGGGAAGTTCATGTCTGAACTTGGAGCATGTTCTTTGGCCCGTGTTCTGCAGACCTGCTGGTAGAGGAAGAGGACCCAGGAGAAGAGTGTGGCCAAGCAGTCGTCTGGGCAGAGGACAGACCTTTATTCAACAAATAGAACCTCTTTTTTGATTTTAAGAGAGTCTTTTATTAAACTTCAACTAGTGCCACGCACAGGGATGCACACTACAAATGACGTGAACACAAATTTCTTTTGCCTCGCGCTTACAGTCTGATGGACCTCTCGGCTACAGAAGAGTATCCTCATTTCTTGTGTACATCTGGGGGTTCTCAGCTCTCCAGCGCTTCATTTGATATATGTCACGGACAGAGGAATATGAGTATTGATCCAAGCCATTAAAACATAACATATTTGCGTTATTTTATAGCTGCACACAAAGACAGTATAATAAATTGGAAAATGTATTTCAGTTCATAAAATCCATCAGTTCATTGCTCTGCTTAGGATGACTCTTAACAGTTACGGTCACCCCTGCAGAAATCTCTGGAGCTGTATATTAGCAGCGCTCCATAGGTAATCTGAAGTGCCTTCTCAGTAGATACTTGGCAGCAAATGGAGTGAGGAGCTAAATTTCCCAACTTGTCTTCCTGTCCTTTCTTCACTTGCCGTTATCTGACTCAATGTGGTATGTTAGGACTGATGCCATTTAAACCACTCATTCTTACGTCAATATAATGCATCCAGCCTGTGGGATTTTACAGTGTATACTTAAGCAGTGTAAGAGCATAATTACCTGCTGGTTTTTGAGAAATGGCTATGAAGTTGACTGGTTTTAAAATCTTCTCCTTTCTTCCTCCTCCTCATTTTAATTCAAACCGTTGCGACATTCGAGACTCCAGCGATGACTCACTGAGCAGTGAGGCAGCAATCTCGGAAGCTGTAGCCTGACACAGCAAAGGTCATGCACTTGCTTTCGTAACAGGATCTTTCATTCATTAAAAAATAAACGTGTGGGAGCACACCATACATTCAAGTTTGCAAGTATTGTTGAGTACCTTCTTATAGTTTCTTAAGTCTAGGTCAGTTTGTGCAGATTGGAGGTAGTCCTAAGAAAGTTTTTTATTTAAGGGTGTTTACACCTAAAGTTTAAGAGCTTCCACTACATAGAAGCCAATATTACAGGGCCATAAAAAGTCAAGTGAAGTTCTACAGCCGTGGCTGTACATTTAGGAGGTGATGGTTATATTTCTTAGCTATTTCACCTTTTGTAATGAGCTTAAATTTACAGGAAAAAATCAAGTTCAACATTATCTCCTTTTATTTGAAAGGTGCCGCTTTTTAATTGTACTGCTACAAGTTTGCCTTTGTCGAAGTAGAATCATGCAGAAAAATCAATGCAAGTTCCAGTGTCATGTGGCATAGATACGCTCTATCTATCAAATGTGTGTTTTTGTCCTTGATGTCCTTCTTTAGACTGGAAAGGTATGGAAGGGCTGAGTAGTCTGAGCTGAGTGTGGCGCTATGGAGTTTAAAAAGAGTAAAAAATTTTTTGAAAAAAGTTAAAGCAGCTGTAATAAGGTCTCCAGGAAGTTGTGTCCACTCCGGTATCAGCCTGTCTTGGACAGTGGTTGCCTGCCTGTAAAAGGATATAAAAATTGGGTAAAGCATGAACTACAATCTGCGGCTAAGTATCTTCTCGTGTCTGAAGGAGTATTTCTGAGGTTAACAGCCTTGAGTGGAGTTTTCCTTCGTATGAATTTGCCTAATTATATTAGAATCCATGTCAACTTCTGATATCCACAGCAAAGTGAAGAAAGGTTTCAGTCTGACAAAATACGAAATGAAGAATCCTTCCCTCTGCTTATCCTGACCTGCTGCTTTATAGCTTAATTTGTTGCCATCTCCTTGTTTTAAGGAGTAGAGAAACAGTGTCTCCCTTTTCACTTTCACTTTCACTATGTCTCCCTTTTCACTATGCCACTTATAATTGTCTGGATTCTAACTTTTACCTTCTCAATTCTTTCCTAGGCTGAAAAATCTGAGCTTGTACAGTTATTTCATGCCAGGAGTTACAATGTGCTTTATTCTTACTCTCCTTTTCTGAGGATGTTCTAGTTCTAACATAAACTTACTAAGACGAGGGACAGAACTACACATAGTGTTCATGCAGTGGTTATGCCATGAATTCACACAGTGATATAACTGATGTTTGCTTTCCACAACTTTCTAATAATTGACAATTACAGTTTTTTTTTTTCTTTCAAATAGCCTTTTTGAAATAACACAGTCTCCTATTCCAATGTTATATAAAATTCTATGGGCTTGTTTTTGATTTTGCTGATGTAGGAATAGATAAATTGCAAGATTGACTTTGAGGTATTGATTTCAGTTACTATGAAGTTTTGCTGATATAATCAAGTCATAGTTAAGGCCATACATAACTTTTACCAGCGTTATTGCCAGTCCTCTGTTAAATAACAATTACTGTTTTTCAAGAGCTGGCTACCAACTCAGGGTAGTTTTGCAACCCAAAAGTAGATACAGCAGTACTGTACTTGCACATCAGCAACACAGCATTTTTATGTTTACTTTTCTCTAATTGCAGGTATTTATGAGCCGCCATTTCTTGTACTATTGTGGTGAACCTACACTGGATGTGAAAATTGCCTTTTGTCAGGTGTGTGTTCCTTACAGGTAAAACAAGGTACAGTATATCCTTGTACTTCATTTTTGCTGTTCATGCTATAAGACTGTAAGAGAAAAAAATGAATTTCAGCCGCCCTCAGAGAGTACCCAGTTAAGAGAATTACAGTAAATGGAAAGGAAAATAGAAGAATGTATCTCAAAAAATACTTCCCTATTTGCTTTGCTTGTCACAATTTACTCTAAATGAGTTTTGTTTTTACCTTGCCAAAATGGCAATTAATGTGGTAAGACTTCTTAAAAAGAAAAATAGCCGCAGAGCTTCTCCAACACCACCAGTTTTGTCTGCAACTGCAAATCCCATTAACCTAATGATGAACCAAACAAAAAATCCTTAATCCAAAATAAGTGCATCTATATAGGCGCTTCCATGGGAATACACAGATTTAAACTGTGTTTTCAAAACTGTGTTGTCATAACTAGCTTTATTATTTTTCATGTTCAGCAATACAAGCACTTGCTGCACAGGATGCCTTTATCTAGACTTCATTCAGACCCACTGTAGTATTACAGGTTAAAAGGAGCTGTTCTGGATTCTCTGACTGCATTTCTAGCTGGGCTTTTTCGAGGTTTGGTGCAGTTATTTTTTTGTTGCAGTGTAATACAATTCCATGATTTTGCTTAGGGTCAATATTCATAATTTTTCCTTGTCTTTAAAGAGTGCGTGCTTGTTACTGCACGGTGTTCTTCAGAAGTTTTTTATAATGTTTTTTTTCAGAGAGGAGAAGCAGGACATTGGATAACTGAGATCAGTTATCTAGGACCTGACCTTGCCCATGAAGATAATACTAATCAGTGCGTAGTGACAGCTCATACCTAGGTACGACATGGTCATTGGTCTTTATCGTGCAGTTGAAGCTGTTCAGTGCCCCATACACAATATGTCATTTCTTTTGCCCCAGGAATTGTTGCTGCACCAATGCCACCAAAAGAAACCCCTAGAATTAATTTTTAAGTTTTTTTTTGTTCTGTTTTGTTTTGCAAATTTCTGCTGAATTAGTGCTTCAAAACAGCAACAAACTTTCTCTCAGAGCCTCTTTTTTTTTGCCCATGTTTTGATAACTTGCTTTATTTCCGTAGCTACACTCACTTATATTTAAAAATTGTACCGTATTGCAATCTTTGCACGAAAGTCCATCTGAAAATCATAGGATTTTTAGAAAGCCTTTCCTTTTACCATCAGAAATGACCAGGTCTGTTAATAATTGTATTGCTCTTCATTGATTGAGCTCATCTGACTTGTTTTTGAACTGTATCTTAATTTTGATAAACCACTTTAATTGCAACTGATGTCTTAATCAGGTTAGATGAAGTTTCTGCTTTCATCATGAAAGAAATTGCCTTGATGCAAAATGTGCTGTAATTAGGCCTTCTCTTCAAGGATAGAGGAATTGGCATTCATAAGCCATGAGACAGGCATTGACCTGTATCTTCCATTTAAAGGAGTAGAATCATACTTGAAAATCAAAAGCTTCCTATTTCTAAACAAGATGCATTTAAATTATTCTTTTAGCCTTTACCTATAAAAAGGAGACTCTTTCAGTTATTGTCTACATTGTGAATACTGTAATTACTTAATTCTAATGAGAAATTGAATTTTTCGCGTACTTAATCTGTGCCGTTGTTGTGACAAGGCCTCTTATTTACACTCCCTTTTTCAAGGAAGCCATGGTATCTATGGGGGCGTAGTTTGTCACGTAGCCAGTTGTCTTTCTTGCCACCATACGCTTGTAGAAGAAAGTTTCATAAAAGACACCTAGTGTTTTCATGTAAACTGAGTTTTTTGAGAAATTCAAGCTATTTAAAGTATACAGTATTATCAATATGTGCAATAAATAAGAGTAGTTGTTCAGTCCATCTTCTGCAGTGCTCTTAACACACCATGGTCCTACACTCCTGTAATGCTGTTGATAAACATGCTGTTCTTAGGGCTGCAGTGTTGGCCCTACGCTGTTTTTTCCCACTTCTCTCTCTTAATTTTAACTTTTTCTTTAGTCTTCTGTGTTACTGGTTCATTTTCGTATCTAGAGTCTTAGAACAAATGCATTAGTACAAGTGGCAGCGATTCCTTCCCTCCTCATTTTTCTTGCCACTTAGATTTGGCTGCTGCTGTCACTGCTGCCACTGTCTGCTACTTAATCCACTCATGCCTCTGCTAGCTTCCCATCTCCGGAGCTGTGCCTGAAGGAGATGTCTCCACGTACTTAGGCCGCAGCTTTCTCACCTACTCTTAGGTCCTTTTTTTCCAGTCTTGTCGGCTGGCTCTTTTATCTGGAACACTGTTCAAGCTCCTGTATAAGGAATCTCACTCCTTTTCTCATTGTTTTCCTATGTGATGCCACAATTGCGCATGAACTAAGAAAGTTTTGGGAGGAAGCAATTAAAAGTAGTTAAAGCTCATAAAAAATGTGGGGAATAAGTTAAAAAAAAAAAATGGCACTTTATATTTTCAGGGGATACCAGAGAACAGGAAACAGAAGGCAGTCCTATTTCTTTTTATAATCAGAACACGGTAGCAGCCAGTATTGAAGCTACTGAATTTTCAAGGTGGTTGAACCAAGACTGTGTGTTTAAAAAAGGATGTAGAACGTTGTAGTCTATGTAATAATCAAGTCGGTTTTTCATACAGAGTGCACATGGCAGATATAAAAGCTTCTAATGATTGGGGATCAACTGATGAAAGTTGAAGTGTTGGCAAGGGCCAGGCTGACTATGCGAAAGGCTGAGTTCTCAGTAGCAGGGCAGGATCTAGGGTCTAGGACAGAGATATTAGAGAGAGGCTAACAGAATTTACCTGCGACAGTTACTGGCAAATTAAGCACATAAATTTGCAGACGTGGGCATGCATGGAAGCCGTACGGGTCTGATGGCTGTGCAGTCACTTTTGGAAAAGCTTTTTCCTTATTTTACTCCAAGTTAGGCAGGGTGGAGGAATGAGAAGAACATTATTTGCGCATTGCAAGTTTGCAACAAGTTACTGGTGTTTAAAAAAAAAAAAAAAAGCTGCATGCATGCTTGCACATGGAGAAAGGAAATTCAGTGCTACTCAGTGTAAATCCTCTGTCCAAATGTTCGTGGAAGCCAAGAACATATGGTGCACAGATTCATCTTCTCTCCTTCCAGAATAGTCTTTCATGTTAAACAGTTACTGACAGAGCAAGTCTGTGAAACTAAGCGTGTGTTTGTCCAAGTGAAGAGGGAGGATGGAGAAATGCTTTTGGTTAAATGATTTCATATTTTGAATCTTTCACCATTACACTGAGGCCCCAGTATTGTAGTGTGGCCCTAGTTCATGTGAAGCTTACCTGAAAAGTTATCAAATGTTGGAGAATTTGTTTTGCTGTGGCAAGACTGAGACTTTTGGAAGAGCCTGGATGAGCAGTGAGAGTGAAAAAGAAAAAAAATGGTGCGTAGGTTTCTTGAAGATCACCGGCATGGACCTGAAGACTTAGAAAAGAACCTTTTTAATCATGCTTGGAAACCAAAACCAGCATTGATGTGCTCTTGTAAGTAACTGTGTTGCTAAGGGCAAAACCTTTTGAGTAAAAGAATGAATTTTAGATGGGTGATGAATTTTAGAGCAAAACAAAATGGATGCTTTATCGTCCTGATTTAGTAAGTGCCCATTGTATTGATTTGGACATAGTCCGTGATTTGATTATGTGTCATCTCAGTTTGGAGATCTAATGAAACATGATTAATCCAATAACACTGTTAATACATTGATTTAGGGATTAGGTTTAAATTATGATTGTGACAAGGATAATTATTCATCCCTTTGTTCTTACAAAAGCCTCCAGCATATTGAGCTTAAAGCACTAGGTTTATGGTATTTTTAATTTTGCTTGTTTAGTCTTTGAGAAAAAATGGAGTGGCCTTGTTGTTATTGGCATGTGGGCTTAAAGGGAGGAAGCAAATGAGCAAATGACCTGAAGTCTGCCTGCCCTGCCCGCAAAGCTGAAGCGTTTGCTGCTCACAGTCAGCATTTTGCTTAGAAAGAAGCTTCAACAAAATCATCCTGTCTCGAAAATATTCCTCGCTGTTGGTCTCTCCTGTCCAAGTGCCTCATACAGCCCACAGGATTTTAAGAAGACAGATGTTGAGAAAATGTTGTTTCAGAAACGAAACAAAGAACTCCGTGGAAAATAATCCCTTGGGTTTGCTTTTCAGACAGTGATAAGATATTTGCAGGCAGGATCTGTGTTAGGCATAGTGCAGCTGCTTATCAGGGCACATGCGCGCTCCAGCCAGATCCTGCCAGTTCTGCTCTTCTGCGGCCTTTCCATCAACAGCGCTTTAATTGCTGTTGAAATGACTGAGGCAATTGCATGCATTAATTACGCAAATGACTGAGATAGTGCAGACTGCATCTTCTAGGCTGTTTCAGTGGATGTTAGGGCTTTCCTGGACTGAAAATAAACACCTGCAGGAGCTGCAGGAGCTTAGCAGTCGTACCGTATCTGGCACAAAATCCCCCAGGCCACCAGTTCTTGGATGGGTATGATGGAAAAATCTTTTCCTTTGTATCTTCAGACCCCATGACTCAGTGTGGATGTCTCATGAGTAAGGGTGCAAACGAGCCATGGCAGCCGTGGCTCAACAAGCCTGCGTGCAGTCATCTCTCTTCTTCCACATAGTCCCCAGATCTGTGTTGCAGGGGTGCTGACTCCAGGATTAACAATGCGGTTAATATGCTGCCGCTCTCTGTAACGTGGCTTGTTGATGCTGGATGTTTGCGTTGTTCTGATAATGAGATCAAAACAAAACAGGCTGCAAATTATCTAGCCAGAGGTAGCTGGGATTATTTCCTGTCTATCAAGAGTATAATATTAAAATGCAGCCTTCAGTTCCAGGTTTACTGTGAATAATTGTGCTAACTGAATGCATGCATCTCTCTTACCAAGTGTAAGGAGTTTCAAGACTAGGGCTACAGAGCACAAATTAGATGGTCTTCTTTCTTCCTTCTTCAGATGACAGAAGACTCGAGCGTTTTTCAGAGTCTTTCACAGTATTGTACTTGAATTTCACAGTGTCGGTGTCCATGAATATCTTAGTTTTTGTGCTTAATAACAAAAAAAAAATTCTTTGCCCTGTGTCTGGTTCAAGAGTAAATGTAATGCTTCTAATATGCTTCTAATGCTTCTTTTCTGAAATGATGTTCGAATGAACAGCTCTGTTTCTTAGAATGGTTGCAATGAATTCTCTAAATGAGGCAGTTAGAATTAAAGCAATGCTGTCCAGTGAGAATGGTCATTCCAGTGAGATAATTGTCAGAAATAGAATATTAATCATCCCAAGGCAACTCAAGCACCTCAGATTTTGGCAAGGTCAGTTCTCTCTTTTTAATCACCAGCTCTATGGAACACTGGCTTTATGTCTTTTGCAAATGGAAAAATAATATTCTCCAAAGAAATGTTTCTCTGGTCCATCAGAATTCTATGTAGTGTTTCATAGGCACATAACATGGCTGATAAGTCAGGGGTTGTGGAAAAGCCGCTTATAAAAGAACAAGTAAGAAAATAGAGAAGCCACAATTGAGAGTGCTAAACATGAATGTGCAGAGAGAAACGCGTAAGCAGTGGAGATGCTTCAAGAAAGTATTTAGAAAACCCTGCTGGCTTTCCGTGAGTGCATCATGAACTGCTTGAGGACAAATCTGTAACTTGCTGAACTTGAGCATCATATATACATACAGTATTTGGAGTTGAAACCTTATAATTCTGTTTTTCGTCTCAGAATTATTATATATTTTCCTCTATATTCTTCAGTGAATCAAGCTCACTAGCAGCTGTAACATTGTTAATATATCCTACAACAAAAGGAATTCTTTTTGGAAAAATAGTCTGTGTTTCGTTAATATTATGTGGTGCTTTAAAAAACAAAAACCAAGGCTTGTAACCTTCCGTTCTTTACAACAGGGTTTTGGAAAACAAGTGGATGTGTCGTACATTGCCAAACATTACAACATGAGCAAAAGCAAAGTTGACAACCAGTTCTACAGTGTGGAAGTAGGTGACTCAACCTTCACAGTTCTCAAACGCTACCAGAACTTGAAACCTATTGGCTCTGGGGCTCAGGGAATAGTTTGGTAAGTAGCAATATCTCTCCTATGCTTTTCTTTGGGATTTGCGTTTTGCATATCTTCAGCTTGCTAGCCACAGACGCTTTCTAAAATTGCAAAAATAATAGTCAAATAATAGATAACCTGAGGCAAAAGGGAGCCTAGCTGTTCTCCAGTAAATTCCCTTGCTCTCTTAATAGCATTGAGTTGGTTTCTCCACACAGCAAGAAGTAACTAGCAAAAAGCAGGAGAAAGATTTTATCACATTTGACAACTGTGGTGCTATTTCCAGAGGCATGGCAAATTATATCCTAAGGAAGCCCTGTAATTTGCGTACAGTAAAAGTCTGAGAGAAAGGGTCATACCCTGTGGCATGCTGGGGCCTTTTGAATGGAAGGCTTACGAATTGAGATAACTGCTAAGGTGTTCTTTATTTTTAAATGACATCTCAATAATGCAGAAAAAAAGACACAAATTCAGTAGCTATTGTAAGTAATAGTTTGTGTTCTATTTTTAACGTAAAAGGACTGCAGGGTAGTTGTAAATCAGCTTTGGGAAAGAAATGTGGTTTACATACACTGTCGAGTGTTCATTCTGCACTAGTTGTCTGCTTCCTTATATAGCAACAGATGTGTTCCTCTTAGTGCTTAGAAATGTTACACCTGAGTTTGGCACAGAAGAGGAACTCGACACCCTACTCCATATCCCTCTGATGAAAGAATAGGTCATGCTTGTGCTATGGTGTAGTGTAAAAGAGAGAAGGGTGAACATACCCTAGTCTTACAGTCTATGCACAATGTTATTTTTGTTGCTGAGCTGAAAAATGGTATATTAAAGTCGTTGAGAGATGAATGTTTTTCTCCATCATTACTATGCCATTCCAGTAGTGTTGTCTCCGTTTCTTTATGTGCCACTGAATCAAAATACCATATGCATTCGTAGATACCTACATTTCTGCTTGCATAAAGCAGCATAGTTCCTTTGAAGTTCCAAGGCGTTGGAGCCAAGGGTTAGATCACTAATTATCAAAAGATGAACACATTTCATTCACAAGAAAAATCAAGTGACCGCTGTCCCCAGATGCACTCGCACTAGAGATTTCCTGGCTCTGAAAAGGGTGGCAGTGTTAATTTTATCAGTCACAGTTGTTCATGCGAAGCAATGCACAGCATATGTCCCTGAGGTCGGTTGGCTGCGTTTTGGTTACACAGGCAAATTGGGCCAGCTTTTTGTGCTTAAGATTCTGTTGGATGGTGCTGTGGATTTAGATTGTTCTCATAAAAATTCCCCCATTAGTTCAGCCTGCATTCCCTTTACCATGCTGTTGTGTGCTTCTGCTGATGTGCTTTGACAGTCCTCTCCTGAGGAGGTTTTTGAAGAGACCCTTCAGAGGGCTTTCCTAAGTGTTTAGTATGAGAGGAACATAGAAAATAGATGTCAGATTTTACTTGGAGCTATTCCTCTTACTGTCAGTGAAATGAGCATATCAATTTAAACAAATTCTCTCACGTTTCCCCAATACTAATATTATTTCATATGGTGGTAACACCTGGTGAGACTTTTTTCCCCAAGAATGCACTGTTTAAGCTATTGCTCGAAGTTTGTGGGTTTTTTTTTTTTTTTTTTTTTCCCCCCCCACTTAGAGAAGTTCCTTAATGCTGAAAATACCATAAATAAACGGGCTGCACATGTGTCAAGCCTTGCCGCAATGCACTATCTCTGTGGACCGGGACTCCTGTCCTAAAGGAATATTTGGAGCAAAGGTGCTTATCTAAATCGGGCAGATTTGTCATGTTGTTACAAGTCTTAGAGCTGTACATCTTCAGAGGGAGTTGGCTTGGCTATGAGCAGAGCGTCAGGGATGTCTTGTGGCCTTCTCACTAACGGCACAAGTAACTCAGCCTGATGTAGAAGAGACTTGCGTGAGCATTAAAGAAGAACAGTCATCAAACTATACAGAAAAAGACAGTAGAAGAATGAACCAACAGTTGTCTTTAGGGATAAAGAACTCCTATTCTTGTTTGCTTTGATTCTTAAAACTTCTTAGATTTGGGATTTGCTGCTGTAAGTACGTTGCAGTCCTTCCTAACAAAATTCAGACTTAGCCCCGTACTCTGTTAACTGGAAATCCTTTCACCACTGAAATGAAGACTATTCTGTCCCCAGGGGAGATACCACAGAGTGCTTTTTTTTTTTTTTTTTTTTTTTTTTTTTTTT
>VZSV01000252.1:438666-456885 GCA_013398735.1 Nothocercus julius | reverse complement strand
AAAAAAAAAAAAAAAAAAAAAAAACTTGGACTGTGTTATGAAATCTGTGATGTGTTCTGGTCTGACAGGTCCTTCCTAAAATGTAAGTAATTTATTACTGTGCTGCTGTTGAAGGGCATTTCAGCTAGCTATACAGCAGGTAAACCAGTTTGTGTCCTTGCAGGTCACCAGCTCCTCGCTTTGCTGTATCAGAGACGTCCCTTTGTATGAGCCAGAGTAAATGTTGAATGAGATAAAGCAATTCACGTTGCTTGAGTTAGTCTCAGGATATGAATAAGCTGTGGATCAGCCCTTCAGCTGAGAGGTTGAAGGTGATAGATGGAGCCTGGCTTTCACTCGCTTCCAGAGGACCCAGGTTCATCTGCTTCTGTCTGCTGGCTATAGACTTGCAGGACTGTACTTCATAGAATCATAGAATGCTTAAGGTTGGAAGGGACCTCTAGAGATCATCTAGTCCAACCCCCCTGCACATGCAGGGTCACCTACACCATGTGGCACAGGACTGCACCCAAGCAGGTTGGAAAGATCTCCAGAGCAGGAGACTCCACAACCTCCCTGGGCAGCCTGTTCCAGTGCTCTGTCACCCTCGCTGTCAAGAAATGTTTCCTTAAGTTCCTGTGGAACTTCTGGTGTTTCAGTTTGTGGCCGTTTCCCCTAGTTCTATCGGTGGCCAGCACCATCCTCCTCGCTGCCTCCCCTGAGGTACTTGCAGACACTGATCAGGTCTCCTCTCAGCCTTCTCTTCTCCAGGCTGAACAGGCCCAGCTCTCTCAGCCTTTCCTCATAGGGCAGATGTTCCAGGCCCCTGATCATCCTCGTAGCCCTGCGCTGGACGCTCTCCAGCAGCTCCACATCCTTCTTGTACTGGGGAGCCCAGAACTGGACACAGTACTCCAGGTGTGGCCTCGCCAGGGCTGAGTAGAGGGGCAGGATCCCCTCCCTTGACCTGCTGGAGACCCTCTTCCTAGTGCACCCCAGGATCCCATTGACCTTCTTGGCCATGAGGGCACACTGCTGCCTCATGGTCAATTTGTTGTCCACCACAATTGCAAGTCCTTCTCTTCAGAGCTGCTCTCCAGCAGGTCAGTTGCCAGCCTGTACTGGTGTTTGGGGTTATTCTTCCCCAAGTGCAGGACCTTGCACTTGGCCTTGTTGAATTTCATAAGGTTTCTCACCAATTGTCTAGTCTGTCCAGGTCCCTTTGGATGGCAACGCAGCCCTCTGGGCCATCAGCTATTCCTCCCAGTTTTGTGTATCATCATCATCAGCAAACTTTACCCTTCTTTCACTGACCACATACAGTTTGCTAAGTTGGCAATCACAAAGGTTTTGACATCTAGCAGAATAACTCCTGCGATAGCGATAAGATAAATGCATAAGGAAAAAAGTACAGATTTTACAATTCTCTTCAGAAAATCATTCTAGAGCTGAGTCACACTCAGAGGTTAACTGTAGACCATTTAGCATGGTATGTACTTACGAGGAGTCTATAAATGTACTTAAAACGGAAAATACTCATACTCTTTATCACCAGATGAAAATGGTGCTTTCTGTGGGAGACTTCTTGGACAGTGCATGGTGTTGCAACTTCAGAAAGTCACGAGGCTGGGTGTCTGAAATAGGTCAACTCAGCCCAGAGATTTGAGTCTGTACAAAGCATGGGAATTCTGAGTACATGTGCTCGTGGCTTCTGGTGGTGAGGAGGGTACAGAGAATAATCACTTGCAAGGGTTATTACTAGGGGTGTTAAGGGAAGAACATTGTTAGCACCACAAAATCTAAATTTTGCAGTTACATGTTTTAAAAAAAAAAAAAAAAAAAAAGGCAATCCTGTGAGTCATCAACCTTGTATTTTATTCCAGACCCTCTTTTATCTTAATAGGCTTTCTTGAGGAGCTAAGTTATTTGTGTTATTATAATATTACCCAGTGGTGTAATTTGGGAAACTACAACTCATGTGGAGCTGCCTGTGACAGATGTTAAGTAAACTGTTATCTGTTTTCTAAAAAATAAGTATTGTAGCATTGTCTTTTGGCCACCCTCTCTTATGTTGGCTTAGGTGCGCGATTGTTGAGTGTCTCTTCAGCCCCTCATCTGAAAGTTTGAAGGACAGAAGGTGCCTCGGCATGACTGAGCTGTAAAATACATTTCACATTGACGTTTTCAAACCTCATTGCCATTAGGAATAGAAGACTCCTTGTGCATCCCAGGTTGCAGGGCTTTGGCAGCGCAAGCAGTGCTGCTGAGCAAGTGGAACCTGGTGCTATGAACAGAATGAGAGATAGGGGTTGAGAATTGTAGAGCAGACGTCACAGCCGTGGAAATGATACAAACATAGCCCCTTATGGGTGTCTGTGAAGGGAATCGATGGTTTGTTGGGTTGCGCTTCTTTGCATGCGCTCTTTGAAGAATAAGCATGAGTGCATCTGGATCTCTGAACAAATTTTGTTGAGAGTTAGTTAGACAAACATGAGTTTCTTTAAACAGTGGCTTATATTTGCCTGTTTGAGTTACATACTCCCATTTCCGTAAGTGAAATAACGTTTAGTCTTATGGGCAGGAATTTTTTTTACTGCTTTCCTGCACTTTCAGACAGAAACCTGAAATCCTTAAATCACTACTTCTTTAATGGATGGTGTATGTTCTGTTCTCCAAAAAGAGCTCAGTTAAAACAAATACCAGGTTCACTGGGGCTTTTGGAGGGCTGTATTGCAGAAGGCAGGAAATAGAATAGGTTTGTTGTTAAGTGAAGCTAATTAACTTGTATAAAAAAGTGATATGGTGGTAATTTCTGTGGTACAGCAATAAGATGAGATAGTTATTCTTAAGGTAGGATGTTCTAAGGATGCTCTTCTCTGTTTTTGGTTGTAGTATTTTCAGTCTCCATGTCAATAGTTTTATGAGTAACCAATGTGATTAGTATATAGGAATAGGAAAAATGATTTAAGTCTTTCAGAATAATTCTATATTGCTCAGATACATCTGATGTAGTTTGTTTTGTTTTTGTTTTTTTAAGCTAGCTGTAGGGAATTATGTGTGAGTTTATTAGTTCACTGTGCTTTGCCCAGACTGACCTAAAAGAGAATTAAAATATGTGCAAGCACCAGAGATAGGCCTCAGATGTGGAGAAGGCAGAATTATAGCAGGTTCCCCAGTGATTTTAAATTATCAGATGATCAAAGAACTCAATGATGAGAACAGTTTGCCTTCAGAAAATGAAAATAAATTATTTGTGTGTACAGATGAGCTGTGAAATTCCAAAGAATGAAAATATGTCGGAAAAACACTCAGGCCAGGGAGGTAGAACGTTGGTAATATGGACAATGTGGTAATAGTATCAATATCAACAATGTTGATAATGTTCCATATTTACTTTTACTTTATTATAAATCAACACTTTAATAGGAAATATTATCATACCAGAATCTTAAAAAGGTAGCTTCCTGACAATTAAAAAAATTCGGATACTGCAGTTGAATAAACAATTCTTCACAGCCTTTGTGTTCATCTCTAATAATCAACTGTGACTCTAATAATCAACAGTCAATATTGATGGGACAGTGTCTCTAGCATTAGGGTTCTAACATTCAAGGACATCAGACATCCCTGTTTTCCTCATGTGTCCACATTATGTTCTGTCACAGTGTTTGAATTTCAGTATATTGGTGCTCAAGTTACTGGTCCACAGTTGTAGTGGCGCGTGTTGAGTTGTGCTGGTTGGGATTAGTTGATTAATCTCTTGGGAAATGCTATTGATTATCCTAAGTAATGCAGCCTTTGTGCCAGGCCTTTCTTGGTCCTTGAGAAAATCGGGAAAAGGGCCTAAAGATTATTTATAACAAATTATTGCTGTTTTGGCAACATTTTGAAAAAGTGCTGTCGTTTGTACAAATGCAGTCAAAATTCTGCCTAGTCCCATTTGAACCACCAAAACACAAGCAGTTTCGGGTCTACAGAAGATAGCATCTATCAAAAACTCTGAGGGCTGTGCAACTCTTAAAAGTTAGAGGAGGTTTTTAAGAGTTTTAAGAGCCTTTACAAACAAGAGCCAGTATTTTCTGGTGTCTTTTTCTTCTCGTTTTCTTCAGGCAGTCATTAATTTTATCTAAAGCATATTTAATCAATTTTGCATTATAGAAAAGGAGTAATAAATACTGTGCAATGGTTCTGTTTTCAGGAGTCATGTCATTGGAATCTATTGATAATAGTGTAAAAGCATGCTGAATAACTTCATTCCATTGGAATTACCATAAGGAAAAGACAGAAAATTTTCTGCATACCAATTGGGCAATTGATCACTGAACCATTCAGCAAAGGTTTCTGTAATTTGGACAGAAAAGGCAAAATCCTTTCCACTTTATTCACTACACAGAGAACGAGTTGTTTTATGAAGCACTTCTTCTTCTTCTGCGGTAATACCCAGTTTTTATTGCGTTTATTGTCTCAAACCTATAACACTTGTGTTTGTAATTGCTGCAGTGCTGCCTATGATGCCATCCTCGACAGAAATGTGGCTATTAAGAAGCTCAGCAGACCATTTCAGAACCAAACTCACGCCAAGCGAGCTTACAGGGAGCTGGTCCTGATGAAGTGTGTGAATCATAAAAATGTAAGTCTTCTGCAGGGAACCAGAGAAGTGGTCTGCATTTTGATTTGTTAGGAGGAAAGCTTTTCAGTTGGATGCCTCCTTAAAAAAAAAAAAAAGACATATTTAAGAAGAATTCTTCTCAAAGGCTAGATTTTGTTTGATAATGTGTGCTCACATAGGAGAACGAGGGTCTGACATGTAGCTCTGTAAAGTTGATGCCAAATGTTGATACATCTATGTAGAGTTGGAGGAGGGAGGGCATAGGCCAGAATAGGTTCTCATTTACTCCTTTTCCAGAAGCACATAAGTAATTGCTAGAATTTTTACTCCATCCTCTTGTTGCTGGGATTTGTGACTTAAAGCAGTGTCTCTTGGGTCAGAATACCCACGCATGAGCATCACTCCTTGCTCTGAACTGCACTGAAAACCTAGTATCGTAGAGGTGTGTTTGATGTATTCGAACCATCACTGTGAAGGTTCTTGTAAAATTGCTGAAGGAACTAACACTGCTTTTTCTGTTCTCTTGTATTCTGTATGTTGGCTAATTCTCTGTAGCTGGAAACTGTGAAGCCACAACACATTTTCCTGTTCGTTTTAATCTTGTTCTTCCTGAAATGAACAGCCCTTGCAGACTTACCATCTTTCCTGCTTCTGGCATACGCTACTTAGTGGTTACATTTCGTCTCTCTAGCAATTGAATGTTTTCCTATGCTTCAGTGAATACTCATCTGAGAGCTGTATGTTAATAGTACCCATCTATGCATTAGATGGCAGTCTGTTGTCTGCCTGGCAGGACATACACTGTCTTGTTGCGGTGGGGTGTATATGTGGCTGCTGCAGTGCACCAATCAAGGGACTTGGTGAGGAATTTTCTTTTTCTCAAGTTCTTCTGTGTCAACTACTCCTATGGTGCCATACTTGTATGCCCCTTCCTTTTCATAAGGAGTGGGTTCTTTGCTCTTTGCTGCTGTATGCTTTTGCCACAGATCCTGAATGACTAGTAATCGTGATGCAAAGCATAAATGAGCTTCAAAGATGTGGTGTGAGGTGAGGTCTGACACTGTTTCTCAATCATAAGTTCACATGGAAAAAGGAAAGCAGGGCTTGTTGCCTGTGGTGTCCCTTACTTTGCTCTTCTAGCACTGACTCTTCTTTACATCTTCACTGTGTGGGTCAACACAGTACCTGCCTCTTGCCCTAAGTGGAAACTACTCTCACTCAGAGCTGCGCATAGGGCTTTGAAAAATGCAGGGATGAGGAAGTGATCATCCATGCAAGCAAGAGAACCATAGCAGCTTCTCACTTTGTACTGGGCAGAAGGATGCAGAGTCAGGATTCATTTAAAAATAGAATTTAAGAACTGTTGCCTAAGAATTGATAACAGTACATCATCTGTTGAATGCTATTTGTGGGTATTTGCTCTGAAAAGTGGTCAGGAATGAAAGCGTGGGAGGCATAAGTGCAGAGGCAAGAAATCAGTTGCAGTATGTGGAAGAGACGGACTACTGAGGCATTCTTGTAAAAGCCTAGGAAGGTGGTGGAGGAAAGACTCAGCCTTAGCATTTTGGCATGTCACTGGCATCACTAATCCTTCTCTCCAAAGATTATTTCCAGCGCACCTCAGAAAAATCTTAGCAATTTGACATAATCTATTAAGAATGTTGCCAGCTTCGTACTGATTTGTGAAACAGGACTTATTAGTATAAATTGAGCAGTGAAGAACAGAGTTCAGCGTACATTTCAAAATGTGTTCAACTACTTAAATCATTTTTCTTCCTCCTTTTGTCTTACTCTGCTTTTCAGATTATCAGTTTATTAAATGTCTTCACACCACAGAAGTCTCTGGAGGAGTTCCAGGATGTGTAAGTAACACAGGCAGTAATTAAAGCTTTAGAGACATGTGGGGTAGTACCATGAACAGCATAATACACTGAAATATATAAGATGTAAGCCCCTCTAAAAAATGACCTTGTGAAGGTTATGCTACGGATAACTGGTTAGTCTTCATTTCTGTATTCAGAGCATTTTTGACAAATACCAGGTGCCAGGAAGTAATCTGTGGTTACCCGTGTGCCTACTTGTGGTGACCTATGTGCTGTAAGACTGCAAAACCTGCTGGTGGCTCTTCTTGAGAGGGTTAAGAGTGTGTTTGCTTTTACCTGCAGGTGAAGGCGTATAAACAGTTGAAGGGACCTATGTTACTTTTTTCTGTGTTACTAGTTTGTTGGGGGAAATGATTGTTGTCATGTGACTGCCAGAGGTGGGTGAGGTTTTGAAATGCAGAAGTTCACGTGGAAATAATTTCCTGCTGTGACACTTTTCCTGCCTTCCATATTTACTGTGTAATAACCTTCGACTGCATAAAAATACCTTCCTGGGTTACTAGTGCTGGTTTAGAGGTTAACTGGGCTCTCCACTGAATATTGTCCTGTTGCACAAGCGTTATGTATATAGTATGCATGTGCATGTGAAAGAAAGTTTCATGTGGCTGTACTCCTCTCAGTCTTCACAATTTGCTTCAGAACTCCAGTACCAGTGCTGATAAAAGACAGATAGCCGTGGTTGGAGTTGGCTGAGAGGTGTTCTGTTTTTGGTACATGGATCTTCTGCATCGTGTTGTTATTGCAAACTTAACGCACAGTAGAGAAGGTTGCATAAGTGTTAGATGATAAGTTGTGCTGCTCACACAGAAATCAAGTTTTTTTGGTCTCAGTAAGAGACCAACTACATTATGATATGGTTGCTGGCAGGTTTCAAGCTAACAATTATCCAGCTGTTAGCATCATTCACCAGAAATAAGTTTTGAAACAAGAAAAGACCATGTTACTTCTTGAAGGCAATGCAGTGGTCTGCAGCAAAGACAATAACCACCTGACTGTGCTTTTTCCTTCAGTTACCTGGTCATGGAGCTAATGGATGCCAATCTGTGCCAGGTCATTCAGATGGAGCTGGATCATGAACGAATGTCTTACCTACTTTACCAAATGCTCTGTGGCATCAAGCATCTTCACTCTGCAGGAATTATTCATAGGGTAAGGGGCTTGGTTTGAAACTCATAGCACCAAATCACACCATCATGAAGACTTAAGAAACAGGTGGAGTTTTGTGTGTACTGTGGATCAAAACCCTGTATCTTAGCTAAAATGCTGCCAATGTGCTAGTCATAGCTCACCTCCTTAGCAGAGTACCTTCATGTTTATGTTAGGAATGAGATGGTTTGTCCACTTAATAGTCTGACAAAAAGGTTATGAACTTAAATAAATAAGCAGTGGATATGACCAGAGTCGTCATGATCTCTGAAACAGGTGTAGATAAATGTTTTTCCTCTGGAAACTGTAGCTGGCTACGTCAACCATGCATAACATTCAAATGAACTCAGGATGTCGTGTAGTCAAAGTAATGCTTGATAAAAGTTGGGAGCGAATTGTCTTTTGCTATCACTTACCTAGGCTACAATGAGCTAAAAGAGTGCTAAGCAGCTATTAAATGGATCTTGTCATTTTATTTTTCCATCTAAGTGCTGTGTCTGCTAAAGGCATGCCAGAGGTTGTGAGGTGTGCTTATTTATAAAAGAGGGAATGATTCCTATGACTGGGAGCAGGAGGGAATCCCAAATGAGTTCAAAATATCCATGAGCCAACTTCGTTATTAAGATGCACTTTTACTAATTTAGATTTTCCCACTGAAAGAAATCAAACCAAGGAAATGTTACCCTTCCTTATGAAAAGAAGAGCAGAATCACAGAATGGTTTAGGTTGGAAGGGACCTCTAAAAGGGTTGATAAAATGGGTTATAGGCTGGATGTTGCCTTACAGGTCTTGGGGTGACCTGTGTATAGAGAAAGATGATAGATTTGCCTTGAAAACACCTTCCAAGGAAAGAGTGAGTTGAATCATTGCTATGAATGTAGCATTAAATTACCTCCACATATGCAGTTGGAATGCCTCTGTTAGGGTTGCAGGGCAAATTAATACTCAGAATAATACTCTTAATACTTCGCTTGTTCCCTTGAATTATTAGATGCAGTTAGTTTTATATCAGTGGGCTTCCACCATCCAGATGCAGCACCAAAGTATATCAATATAGAATATCTTCCAGAAGGTGTTGCTAGAGAAACTGCAGCAAATTTGAGTGCCCTGTACTTAATAGTGACTTCTACAGTCACTGCCAGTGTCGGGGGAGCAAAGGATGTCCCAGCAAGTTGTTAGAATATGTTGAAAGGGTGACCTAAAATGCTGATCTAGATCAGCAGGTCTCCCTGACTGTATGAAGGACAAATATGATTCTTTCCACTGTCTTTTGCAGGATTTAAAACCAAGTAATATTGTGGTGAAGTCTGACTGCACATTGAAGATTTTGGATTTTGGCCTGGCCAGGACGGCAGGCACTAGCTTCATGATGACTCCGTATGTGGTGACACGTTACTATAGAGCACCAGAGGTCATCTTGGGAATGGGCTACAAGGAGAACGGTAGGGCTGCAATTTCATAGCAAGCACCATGCGACCTGAAGTTTAAGGTCTGTCTCCACAGTTGTAAGGGGCACCAGAAGAAGAATAAAATGTAACAGGAAATGACATCTTGATTTTAAAAGGCATGTGACTTAGAGCAGTTTCTCACTGTTGCATACTGAAGCTACAGCCTGTATTTGAGATGCAGTTTTGGTAAATTTAACAGTGCAGGATTACAGGCTAACGGGAAGCCTAAGATTGTTCACTTTTGAGCTGATTAAGTATTATCAGCCTTTTCTGAACAGAATGTGTTTGACTTCTGTGGCGATGAAATGTTTTGGGAACTGTTAGGGTTGCTGAGTGGTTTAAATGTTTAAATTTGGTTCTGAGTCTCTGGAATTGTGCGGTCCCTTGAAAGACTACAAAACACAGTTAGGGAGTGCTCACTCACTATAGAGAAGCAGGTAAGGAAGAGTCCATGCTCCATGCTTTGCAAGAGATGAAGGGGGAGCTTTTTTTTTTTTTTTTTTTTTTTTTTTTTTTTTTTTAAAGAGTGTCTCATTTTATAGTCAGGTTGAGAAAAATATCCTACTGCCACGAGGACTGGGCAGGAAGGAAGGGAACACAGCACATAGTGGAGAAAATGCACTATTACTCAGATTCTGCTGCCAAAAGCTACCATTTTTCTGTTTAATAAGGAGATTTTTGATGACCACTGTTAGGGGAATACAGCAGAGCCTCAAAATCAGTAATTTATTTTAAAAGTTTCCTACTTATTTCAAGTTGAAGAGTCTAATTCATATTTAAAAAAAAAAAAAAAAAAAAAAAACAAAAAACAACTTTGATTAATGGCCAGCCGCATTCTTTGAGGGGCAATGAACGTGGCTTCTGGGACTGATGCCTTTGCTTAAGAAACAATACAGACATACTCAGAAAACCTCCTTGGAAATCAGGAAGTCTTTGCTTGAATTGTCCGTGATATTTATGAATTTAAAAAACAGGCTTTAATATGAAATTCTAACACTAGAGAATTAACATGCAGAATCTAACTATTCACAGTAACGGCTGAAAAATGGAAAATCTTCTTTAAAGAATTTTATCTTGATAATTTTGATGCGCTATTAGAAACCTGCAGTAGACTAAGCATGTTTGTTGTAGTTCCTTAGTCCAAATGTCTAGGATTCCTCCTATAGTGAAATGAATTATTTTACTTATTTTCTCTCCAAGCACTAAGTGTCTACTGTTGTTATTACTGTCCCTGAGAGGAGAGGGAAAGCACTCAGTTTTCACACTGTTAAAATGGCAATAGGAAACTTCAGTGATGAACTGAAGTGCCCTGCTGGAGAGGTACTAAAAACATATATGTACAAAGGCCCCAATCAAGTGCCCAGTGAAGGCAGCATAGTAGCTTTTGTGGGCAGTGCATCTGGCTCAAGACTGAATGATCATGTTACAGTTGTACCAAGGGAAAATAAAAGCAATAAACAGTGGAAGGAGACACGGGAAAATGCAGGTCAGCCTACCTGAGGATCTGGTCTGCTCTGAGGCTCTGGTCCAGCTCCCAGTGCAGTCAACAGAAAGGGTCATTTTTGCTCCTCTGCTCTGGCCAATGTTGCCACATACTGAAGCTCCCCTACTTTTTCCCCCTTCATTGTGTGCACTGCCTGTGTAAGGACTGTTCACTGCTTTCGTTTTCTTTCTGCACTTAGTTGGCTAAAGATGCATAATTATCACCAGAGAAGAAAACTTTAGCACCACCTCAGGCATGCTGTTGCTGTCCTTTGCCCCTTATACCCGTACCCTCCTTTTCCCAAATGGAACATTTCGCCTTTCTTTTACCAGAAAACTCAGTTGTTTGCTTGTTTCTTTGGTTTGTTTTTGTTTGTTTTTGAAGGATAAAAGGGAGAAGAAAAAGAGGAGAAACTTGTTGTATAGCTCAAATATGACTACAAAATGAGGATTCAAAGCTGGGCAATAGGATAGTTTCTAAAGCGGTTTTTCCCGGTCACACTGAATCGTGGTCTTTTCTTTCCATGTGCACTGTCTCATTAGTTATCTAGTATTTTTTTTATTGCAAGACTTGAACAGCGGGGAGGAAAAAGCACCCAATGCAACAGATACATAATTAGGCATATTGCCCCTAAAAGCTGGATCAGGAAGATGAGAAATGTTCTTAATCCTGTTGATAGTTTTCCCTTGAAGCATTCATCTATTTTAGCATTTGAGTACCAAAGAAATCAAGAGCAGAGTGCACGCAGGTCCCACTCCCTGTTTCTGTACAATCGGCAATAGGCCGCAGAACCACCTTGGGCGGCCTGGGTCTAGACCTTGAAGCCTGAGATGCGTGTGTGGGATGGTGTTCACCTGGACAGCCTTCACTCCCGTGAGTGGCTGTTAAAACCCCACAAACTGCCTGGCTGGAAGGGGCATTCTTTCCAGATCATCACTCTCTGGGTGTTTGTATATTTATTTTTGCCTTTCTTTTTTTCTTCTAGTTCTGTTTGTTTTTAAGCATACACTCCACACAAACCACAGGGCTGCATAGCTGTTACTTTACTTGCTACCTGTGGGTCTTTCCAGCAATAGTGGTATTTTAAACTACTTCCTCTGTTGCTCGCTATCATTCAGCTGACTGGCACAGCTTTTACGTATTTATTTGAGCTTTGGCTGAGATGTGGGGGAAAAAACAAAACAACAACAAAAACAACAAAAATTGTACTGTTCTGATCAACCTGCTCTTTTTCCCCTCCTTTAGGAGTTGAAATGTCTTAGTTAACTTTGCTTTTTTTCCTCCTTCTTCACTTCCCTGTCTCTACTGTTCTAGTGGATATATGGTCTGTGGGATGCATTATGGGAGAAATGGTTCGCCACAAAATCCTCTTTCCAGGAAGGGACTGTATCCTTGTGCCATTTGCTGCAGCTTCACCTATTATTTGTTCCTCTCCTCCACCCCATTCCCTTAAACATGTAATGAATATACCAAGACTGTAAAGATAGAAGCAAAAAGTTGAATGCCAGAGGTATGAGTAAGTGGAAATAACTCTCTCCTGATATGAAAAAAAATGAAAAACAGATACACAGAATTATTTCAGTCAAATTGATTGTTTTGATCTGTAACTGTCCTATTTTATTTAGTCTGTATTTTGTACTAATGTGCAATCTGGAAATCAAACATTATGATTGCAAATTGGATAGCTTTACTTATTGGTCATTGCTTAAAAAATATGCTAAAATGCAAAACCAAAACATCTTAACTTGACCTGTCTCGTTCCTGTAAATCTGTTTTTCTGCTTTCATGTTTTGGAAATAGTGATTTCATAACATTTGTGGTGACATCACCATCTTTTGCTTGCTAATGCATCATGGATTTGTAATCATGTCAGTGCTGTATGGGCTCAGAGTTGAGTCAATACAACATTTTTTTCTTTGAAACAAAATGAAGAATTTGACTCGCCCAGTTTAAGGTGACATACGTCTGGTGTGGTTTCCAAATTGGCCTGACATCCAGTTCCGTTGGTTTAAAAGTGGACTTCCCTTTATGTGCATGAGGTCCATATCATTAATAAAATTGTATCTCCCTTCCATCTTGTTCTTCTCATCTTAGGGGGCTTTATCACTTCTAAATTGGTGAAAACAAAGATTAGGAAATGAAACTATAAGAGGAGGTGACTGCATAGCTTTCAGTTGACCATAAGCTCTGCCATTCCATCTGCCTGTGATAGCTGGGAAGGGTAGCTACGGTCTGTTTTACACATAAGTAAAAATGCAGTAACGTAACATGTTTTCTGCTTTCATACATGAAGAGGCAGATTAATTTCAGCAGTTTGGTGACAACACCATAAAAATTTGGCATCAGCTGACACTGACAGTTGGTATGGATAAAAATCAACTTTCATAGCCATGTAGTTGTGGAGCTAATGTTTTGGGGTTTTTTTTTTTTTTTGGCTGGCTCTTGTGTACTTGCTGTAGTGTTTGACAAAGTTAGGCCTTCCTATTTTCACAAGCCCCATTGGCTTCTCCTGAAAAGAGAGCTCTGCCAGTAGCCTGATGAAGATAAAGTTATGTTTTTCTCATGAGTAAAATGGGGAAAATGCAGGAATTTGCTGAGATGAAACCAGCAATATTTTGCTGGCTTCCAGTCATATATGTCACTATAAACTGGAAAAAATTGAAAAATCTGACAATGATCAGAGTGGTGTTTTTATTTTCCTTAGGATATAACTTAGAGGTCGAGCTCCAAACGCTCGGAGCATTTCTTGCAACACTGAATGTGCAGAGAAATTCTCAGAACATGTTCAGTTGTGCACGAGACCTGCGAGACCAGTGTAGTAGCTCTGCTGGATTGCAGTGCTATCAAAAGCTCAGAAACATCAGCAATGCTCTCTTCATAATGTCTGCAATTGGAAATCAAAACCACCTGTAGTATATCTGAGGCTCACTTGTAACTGTTGAGGGCATTTCCATATAATCTTTTTGGAGAAAAGTTTGATTCATCATTTAGTTCTTGAAGCCCTCAGAATACAGGAAGAAAGCAAAGAATTGAGAAAATGACAGTGTAAAAAGGCTATCACACAGTAGTAACTCTCTTCAGCAATGAACAAGATGTTAAAAATGCTGCTGTTCTGCCCATTTTGAGCAAAAATAAACACCATAGGACTTCAATAGCACAGCCTTTCAAAAAAGTATTCAAATGAGAGTTTCTTTCTGCCTGAGACATAAATTTCTTTGGATAATATTATTCTTCCTCAGAGATAATAATGGAATATTTTAAGAATAACTTTTACCATACCCATGTCAGTTAAAAATAGGAACTGAAATGTGGACCTGAGGCATTCGGGCCCTTTGTGTCTCAGCAGATATAGCTTAAATTGTGGGATAGTCCTACCTTTTAAATCAATGGAAATCTCTTTACTGGTGTGTTTTTTTCCAGGCGAGTAGGAAAAAAGAAAAAAATGAAATCTCTACATTCATTTCTGAGTTGATATTCATCTGTTAATCAGTGTGCCCTGTAAAAAATAACAGGAATTTTCAGTGTCAGAAAGGCTGGTTTGCGTGCAAGTCCAGCTGATTTGCCCTCCCCCGTGGCTGTCGTTGATGATCTGATCCAGCTTGCCTTCCTGGTTGCCATAAGGGCTGGGGAAGCATTTGCGCAGCTGCAGGTAACCCCCACGGAGCAAGGTTGCTGTAAAGCTTGGCTTGTGTTACTCAGGGCATTCCAGATGCTGCTTTTCCAGCTGAAGCAGGCAAGCCTGTACAGAAGCAACAAGGCTTCAGTCCTTGCAGAGACTCAGAGGAACACCTACTGTTCGTACATGCTACCACCCCATGGGGCTTACTCATTTCTAGCATGGAGTAGGAACATATGTCTGTAACACTGGCACAGTGCATTTTAAAAAACTGAGAGCTGTTGCCAAGTGGTAAGGAAAAGCAAATTTGAAAAAGCTAACCTTAACTAAACCATGCACTGAGTTCCTGCTGATGTCCAATAAAATTTGATTTTTAAACTCTTCGGGGCAGTTAAAGTTGTGGAAGATGGAATTGAGATTATCGCATGTTCATAAATTAACAAGCTCTCCCTATACAACCCTCAGAAAGCTCTGAATTCTGAGGAGACTATGGCTCTCAATTCTTTTTTCTGAGATACTGTCCATATATGGAAAGTGTCCCCATTAGTAAGAATTGGAATTGGGCATTTTCCAAAAATAGAATGTATTTCTAAACTTTATTCATATGTTCTTGGAACCATATGTCCATTTAACTGTTGTTTTCATTAGCAAAAAGCTGAACAGTTTCTGAAAATGGTAGCTCTGTTGTTAACTCATGAAATTGTCACCTAATTGACCTTCCAGGAAACTTCAGATGTAGCAGGGCTAGAGGATTGTCTGTTAAAATGCTGCCAGCTGGTTTTTAAAAAATATAAACCATTTCCTGTGTTCTTGGAGAGTGTTGAGCACAAATAGCATAGACTTAACGCAGAGGTCGTGTGTTTGTGTTTCTTGCTACTCACCCAAAGTGTACAGGTTGAAACACCATCATGGAGGCTTCTCTTAGGCTGACCTAGCTGAACCCTCAAGAAATGCAACTTGTGTTAGATTTCCACACAGATTTATATAGCAAAGTTCCATGCAGCTTCTGAGCTTTTTGCCCTGTGCTTACCCTGCTCTTCTCTCAGTTAAATCAGGAGAAGCTTGAACAACTAAAAACTTAGACCCAAACTCTTGGATGCTTCTGTAATAAGAGGAATTCTAAAAACCCTAGAACTTTGGCCAGAGATGTGTTCAACTCTAATAATGTCTTCAAAATCTCATAAGATTTCAATTTAAGGATTGGAAATGTGTTTTCTTTGCATTTTTTTTGCAGACGAGGAAGCAGTCCAAAATGGTATGAATGAGATGATTTTGAAGTGAGATGGATTTGCTAAGAGGTGCTCAAGCCAGAGTGATGTTTCACAAACACTCATGACTTGGATTGATTTATTTCCCCCTGTAGAAACAGTTCAATAGTGGACAGAGGGGAAAACGCTGATGCTTTAGCAAGTCTGCGTGTATGATTACTGAAGAAAACCAAAGCAGAAATATTTAGTTACTCGCGGAAATCTATGTGATGAGTGAGGGTTTAAAGTTTGGCCATGCCTGGATTGTAATAGTGCATATGAAAAATAACCTGAATGTGTAATTCCCCTTGCAAATAGTTTAGACTTGAAGACAAGAGTCAGCAGAGAAAATACCAAGGTTAGAAGAGAGAAAGGAACAAGCTCATCCTTTGTAGCTCTGAAGATCTAATATCTGTTGCAAGAGTGGACAGCCCTGACAGAGGAAAATAATTTCTGAACAGTTTGTATTTCATTTAAAGCACAATTAATGTGACCGACCAGATATTCGAAAATTCTTTTTTTCCTCTTCTAGTTCTCTTTATGAGCATTAGGATTAAGGAGGGATATTCTCTGAAAGTTTTGTGTTTTATTTTTTCAGAAAATTGTATAAAACAAATTATGCTTGCCTTAGAGAAACGTATTTGAATAAGAAATTCTGTGATGAAGAGGTACTGTTTTTCCACAACTCATCAGCAGAATTCATCTTTGCATTTCAAATATGACCTTCATACATTAATGGGTAAAAGCCTACCATTCAGAATTAATTTTTGTTAACTTTTTATTAGCTGTATAAAAAGGCATTTGCCCTTTTTTTTTTCTTAGTGTTTTTTGTTTTGTTTTGCTGAGGCCAAGTTTTGATTTGCCCTTACCTAAGCATTTTCTCTGTAGATATAGCAGTATTTGGTTTTGGAGTCGGGATTTTTCTGGGAATATCTCAGGAGTTTGAATTTTTTAATTCTCTTCAGTGGGAAGTGCTCATACAAGATATGGTCTGTCTCGAAGACGATTCAGTGCAGCTATGAGGATGGCTTGCTTGTTGCTATTGTGTGTTTTGTTTTTTTTTTTTTTTTTTTCTCTTTTTTAGCAGAATTTTATGGTTGACAATATTTAATCTTTTACATCAAATTTTTGTACGCAAATTGCCTGTAAGACATTGATTTTTAAAGGGTTTGTTATTCTTGCTTTTTTCAGGTTGTTACTTGTTGTTTTTTTCGTTTCCTTTTTTTTTTTTTTCTTTTTTTTTTTTTTTTTTTTTTTTTTTGGTTTCCCTTTTGTTTTCTGTCTCCCTTTCCTCTCTGTCTCTCTTTTTTTTCTTCTTCTGATACATGTAATCTAGCAATTTGTAGTGTAACTTATATTTAGTGCGAGATCTCCTCCCTGTCTGTAATCTGAGGAGTGCTACAGTGAAGAGGACCCATTAGGCTTCTGCCAGGACGCATCTCCAAGATGTGCAGAATGGGTCTGAACATGAAGTTTTTAGAAGCAGCCACGTGTCTTGAAGCCATGCTGTCTACTACATCTACCTCTGTCCAGTAGGAATTTCAGCCAAGGAGGGGTTAGTAGCCTGTTTTAAGCACTTAAGGAAATCAGATGGCCTAAAATATCTCAGATGTGAGTCATACCTCTTTATGCATTTTTGCAGGTGAGGTATGTTCTGGCATCTGCCTGTCTGCTGCAGATAAGTTCTCCCTATGCCAGTGCCTCTGTGCCTGGGATCTGCTGTTCTGAATCCCAGGTGGTGATGGCTCTGGATTGGGGTTGTTATCCTCAGCCTGTTGCCCTGATCAGCTTCCCTGTAAAAAAATATGATGCATATCAGTTTGTAACAGAAAGCTTCCCAAAAGAATTAAGTTCTCATTTTTCTTGGAGGCATTGTACTTCTGAAATTATGGTAGCTCACTTTGTGCTTTCATCTACAACCTGTCACGAGAGTAGGCTTGCACCACTGTGTTTGGCTGCCTCTGTTACAGATAAGAAATTAAAAATCAGTAAAGCAGTATGCAAGTTATTGGAACTCTATTACTGTTACTGGGAAATACTAATTGATGTTTTCATAATATCATGTTACAGCATTCAAATTAGAAAGCAAAGCTTTTCTCAGGAAATGTAAATGGATTGAGTTGATTGTATGCTAAACATTTTGTTAAAACATTTTGAAATCCATGTTCATAATAAATCCAGCTGTGGAAGATCTCAAGTTTGCTGTCTTAGATACTGACTTGGCTGTGCTACCAAACTTTAGACAGATAGGTCACTATCCTTACACTGACTATAAACTATGTACCAGAGAAATAAAATATATATAATTCCAGGAAAAAGAGGGCTAGGAAGTAGGGATTCTGCAGTTCTGCAGCTTGTAATTTTTTTTCTGTGTTGCCATCTTAATTTTTTTTTTTTTTTTTTAATACTGTGGTCTGTAATTAAATATATAGTCAGATACCATAAGGGGAGTGGATAAGGATGAAAAAAATAGCTAAAGATACTGAAGTGGTTTGCAAATTAGTCTAAGTGTTCTGAATGTTTGGTTGTTTTGGTTTGTTGTTGGTTTGTTTGTTTTTCTTATGCTCGTAAGACTGAAGTTTCTTGGGCTACCTATGGATTTATGTTGGACTAAATTATATGAAGGGCTGAGGTTAGGTCCCTGTACTGCAGTCCCTTTTGGAGCATTAGAGTTTCTTAATTGGAGCTCCCAATTCCTACTGCAGTGTATGAGTTGTAATATAACCCTTATTCCCCAGCTTCCTACTTTTTATTAAAAGTATATGCAGTGAAAATTTGATCCCTAATCTGAGGTATTCTTATCAGTTT
>VZSV01000252.1:423819-436461 GCA_013398735.1 Nothocercus julius | reverse complement strand
TTACATTGACATGTTCATCTCTCTCTGTTCTGGTTTGGAAGTTTACAAAGAAGCTTTCAATTCCTTCCCATAGCCCCAGGAATGAAGTAGAATCAAAGTCTTTGCTTCACAGAGTTTACAGTCTACGAAGTCACTTGAACTTCTGTGTGAGTATTCCTGCGCGCAGCAGGGATGTCAAGAGGCAATTGCTGAAAATCAGAAAGGTAGTAACAGCAAGAGATGAACAGCCAACTGTTTGCTCTATCTTCCCCTGTTATTTTGCATGCCACTTAGCTTGTGATGAAAGCAGCAATAGTTTGCATCTCTAGGTTTGCTTACTGCTTCCAAACACGTAGCCTTTTTTTTTTTTTTTTACTTAGTTTGTTTCTTTATTGGTTTATTTATTATGTGGTGATTAAGCTTTTCATATGCTAAATAAAAACTGGGAGCCTTATAGCTGGGCGTCTTAAGATTTCCACAGAAAGGGCCTTTGCCTTCAAAATCAAATCCACTTTAAACTGTGGCTTGATTTAAAAAAAAAGAAAGCAATAAATTCAAGCAAACAGCATGACACTTTGATCTTTTTCCTCATAGTTTCTGGCCTTGAGAGATCAAGTGTTTCTTTCGTACTTCCATGCCCTATGGCCTGTCATAGAGCAAGGAGAGCAGAGGTAATATGGTTTCAGTTACTAATACTGGCATAAACAGCACCTTTATTCCATACTGGACCCGGGAGCCTGGTTTTCACATTATGCCTTCCAGTGTAAATCGTGGTTAGCTTCCTGCCTGAGCTGCTCTCCTCTGTTGGAGGTAAATATTTCCCAGATTCGCTCTGAATTTCAATCCAGGAGGTGGTGCTGCTTGTTGCTTTTCTGTGTCTCTATTGTCCTATAAAGACGAAGTCTTTCCAGTCACGCAGAATGGAAATCTTATGAGATTCTCAAGACTACCCTTTTGGACTGTGGCTCCCCAGCGTTTCTGTGGCCTAGAGGCAGGCAGCTCCCAGGCGAGCTTTATCAGACTCAAACTGTCCCAGCCAGTTCTATTCATATCTCTGAATAAGAAGTGGATGTGTCTTCACAAGGACCAAAGTTTCTTTTGTGGCTTCTGGGAGTTCAGCTTTTTAGAAAAGCTAAGTGAGGATCTCTGGCAGCAGAAAGAATAAAGGGAAGGCAGTTTGCACAGCCTCGCTGCATACCGATTTTAGGGTTCATTTGCAAGACAAAACACCGTAAACCTCGATAATGAATGCAGATGAAAACTTCGTAAAAGGATAAGAAAGAAAAAAAAAAGACAAAATTAATTGCTAAGTTATAATTATTGGGTATTATTGCAAGACAGTAGACAGTCATGGGTCTTATTTGGTTGTCTGTATTTAGTAGTATTGTCTACCATCCACACTGGGGTGAAAAAAAACATAACTACTAGAGTCCATTTTTCACAGACCTGCTATGTTGTCATGTAACTTGTACGCCCAGAGCGTGCCGGGCAGGTTGGCACCCGCGGTGTGGGCTGTGGGTGCCTGTGCAATGGCATGGTTGGATAAGGCTTCTCATTTGTTTGTTGTTCTGTTCCTGTTTTCTTGTTTACCTTCATTTCATTTTTTGTTTTCAGTTGACATGTGGTCAGTAGGGTGCATCATGGGCGAAATGATTAAAGGTGCTGTGTTGTTTCCTGGCACTGATCGTATCCTTCCTAGCAGCCTGTTTGGCCTCAGTAGGTACTTCGGACCCTCTCCCCTCCAGTCCCTTTGTACTAGATTAGTGCTGATTTATTTGTACTGTACCTAAAAGGATGGGTTAAGTTCTCCTGCAAAATCTTTGCAAGCCAGAACTGTCAATAAAACATGGCTGTGTCTCAGTAAACATTTGACACAGCCACAGCAGCCACAGCATGAAGAGATGGAGCAATGTCCTCCCTGGCTTACCAGAATCCCCCCCTGCTGATAGCCAGTGACCACTTGTTCTTAGGTTTGTTGTGCTATAAATGTCTGTTTATTATTTGGATATAATTTTGCTTCCTAAAGGAGTGGTCATATGTTCAGGCTGTAACGTGCATTAGGGGCAAGTCGGTATTCACTTCTGAGTGCTGTGTGAGAAGCCCTGCAGCGTAGGGTGGTCTGGTACCTATAGCACGAGCTTGGACAAGTGCTTCTATTTCAAGCAAAGGTTTGTTTGCAAGTGGTAGGAAAGTAGGGAGAGACTTCAGTTTGGGCAGTCGTCTTTTTCCCATTACTAAATAATCACTTAGCTGGGTGGCAGTTTGATGGATCATATGACAAGGGTCATATGATCCATCAACTCCTCAGCAACTATTGTATGATGGACTTCAATCTGGTGCACCTTGGTTTCAGTAAATGCAGTTATTGTGTGAGAGCAGAAGTGGTTTTCAACATCAGCAAGAAGTGATTGGCAGGTAAATTGATTACATCGGTGGACATCAGATCTTAGCAGACCAGGTATACACATATATAAACAGTTCATTTTGCACTCACTGCTGAAACAGTCGTCTTTATTTTTTAATCTTTGCTATGTATTTTTAGTATTTTAGTATTTATTTTTTAGTATATTAGTAGACTGTGAAAATGACTTCCTGTGCACAACGGCAACCTAAGCATTGTGCATGCCAGGTCTAACACCTATAATTTGTGCTCAGGAGGCTTGCACAAATGAGACACGTAGATAACTCATTTCCCAGCTTTGCTTCTGATTTAAAGCCCAAGTTTAAATAGCTAACAGAGGAATTTCCAGGCGTTTTTTCTTTTTTTAAATGCAGCTTTCTCTGAATGTAGGTTTCTGTGTGCTTTTTATGTTGCATACTTGGGTGAATACATTTTTACTTTCCTTTTGGCCTTACCCAACTCGGGCACTTCAGTGCCTTGATTAAAATATATAAAAAGTAATATCTGAACAGCAGTGAGTGAGTGCAAGCAAGCAGTCGTATCATTAATATTTATTTTCAGGGTCTTGTCTTCAGATACTCTGATTCCAGTCTTGCCCAAAATGTTCCATGGTCATGTGCATGCTGAAATGAATGCAAGAACACTCACAAGTTTTCACAGGATCAGGAACACATCTCATCTGCATATGTGAGGGTAAACTTTTCACTTCTATGTGTTGATGCAACTCATTAGCACTTACTTGTGCTCCACCAAGCTTGGGCCTAGGTTGTGTTTATGTTTTGTGTGAATGTGCAGTGAGAAG
The DNA here is from genome assembly GCA_013398735.1 of Nothocercus julius. NCBI lineage: Eukaryota > Metazoa > Chordata > Aves > Tinamiformes > Tinamidae > Nothocercus > Nothocercus julius. The sequence continues at coordinate 433,279 of VZSV01000252.1, read as the reverse complement.
TGTGGGAGTTGGTGTCCTTCAGTGCTGTAGTCTGAAACGTTTTTAGGTTAATATACTTCACTTTTGTAAGCTTTTACTTAAAAAATCCCCCAGTAAGGACCAAACTAATCAAACATGTCCTGTACTGTGCTTTAAAAATAGGTTTTTCTGACATAACTGCATGCTTATTATTAAGAGATCACCCAAAGTCTCCATAATGAAACCATTACATGCAGTACTCCTTGAAAATTGGCATTTGCAGCTCCTGATTTGTTTGGAACTATGCTGCAGTTGAGTTTGCGTTCTCTGTTTGTGTTTATAATACATTTCTCCCAGTCTCCAGAAGGATTCTGGGCAATGGGAAGCGGTGGAGAATGTGCAAGGTCAGGCCTGGTTGAGGGCCTCACACCCAAGTGCTCCCAAATGTTTTTTTAGAAAATTTTGGGTGTTTTTTTAAAAGTTATGCTTGGGAATATTTCTTCCTGGGGTGTGCAATGGAGATCTCATCTGTATCGTTCCGTCAGCAGGGACTGAGAGCCTTAATGGCTCCAGGGCGACATACTTAAGTGTAGAAGGAGCAACAATAATTGGAAATTGTTTTTTAAAAGAAGAAGGCTTCTGCTGCTGCGTAAGATGGAAGCAGACTTGGGTAAGACTGTGAATGGACTAGAATTAGTTGTCAGGGCTCTTGTTCCTCACAGATAGTGCTTCATTACTTATCATCATTTGATACTATTTCCATTTGCCAAACTCACTAGTCCATACATCTAAATGAACCAACTTCTGTCATGAAACAGAAGGATTGTCTGATCTAGTTGTAGAAAGTACACTAACAGAAAAATAGGACACATCTAAGTTGGGTGCTTAGCTTTTACAGCTCTGTTTTGCTGCTGTAACTCATTTGAAGGCTTAGGCAGAGCTGAGAACAGAATTTGGCTGTTACTCTTCTCTAAGCGCCAATTCTGAGTGAATAGCTTGCAGTGTCAAAAGTTTAGTCCTTAGTAAGCCACAGCATTTTAATATTTCTCTATCATTTTTGGTATATGGATACGATGCAACTAAATGTGAGCTAAAACCTTACTGTTAACATGAGATAGGCTTTTTTCAAAAGAATACTGCCAGCAACAGTGCTCTTTAAAAGAACTTATTGTAACGAAGTTTGGATCATATTTTTGCCTCAGGCAAGGAGAAGAAGGCCAAGCTTGTGTTGCCTCTGGAGCAATTTGGAAAGTTAATTCTACCCTCGAGTTGACTCACTTGTTTTCCTGAAGATTACATGAGGGAGATGAGGATTTTTCTCTCACCCCAGCATAAATAATCTGAACAAGGACTTAGGAAGATGCCCTCTTCCTTTGTAGTTTGTTGGTGTTGTGAAAGCAGGAGTTAGACATGGATATTGTGTTAAACTGCTGAAAGCATTTTTAGCAAATAAGGAAAAATGCGCCTTTATAAATGCTGTACGTGGAAATTCTTACCGGAAAATTGGCATATTCAGTAGGTGGAAATAAGGCCACGTGGTATTAGGTTCTGCGCCCATGCAGCCTGTCACTAACTGAGCCACCTTGTACAACAGCAATCATATCTCGTGTGTGTCGCAGAGAGTTGGTGTTACATTTTTTCTTACGCAGTGTTCAAGTTGTTTTAGAAAGTATTTGAATAATGCTGATGGTTTGTTTGTCTCTTGCTAAGCTAGGTGTGTGATCATCATATATTCAGCTGTGCATGTTACAAGGCCAGTGTGTCATGTATGTTACAGAAGCCTATATATGGCCTAGAATAGTGTTGGTAGGTACTGCAGTGAGGAATCCATGATGTCTCAAAATGATGCTGTCCTGAGGACAAGGTTTTAACCCTGTATTGTGGCGTTCAGATTGTTCACTAAGTGATTGCCTTGCTTACGACTGTGTAAGCAGAGATATCTGGGCACTGAACGAAGTGCTGGGGCGGGGGGGAAAGAAAACTGGAGTTGAACATGCTAGAAAAGGTGTCATGATATTATTTATGCATCAGAATGGTTAATTAAAGCTACACAGCCTAACTTGATACCATCTCCCAACTTGCATATGACTGCTGGTAATTTTTTTAAGACCTTTTATGTGAGTAGTCGTGTCGTACTATTTAATTTTATTATCACTTGCTCTATTATAGTATGCACATAGCAACTACTCTTGTTAAAATTACAGAATACTTTTTACTGTGGCCTCATTTTTTACTAATGCCATACTGTTACTTGGACACATTTCAAAGGGTTCCCTGGGCATAAGAGATCTTCTAGGCACACGTTCTGGGCACATGTGCTGTTTTCTCTTTGTTTCTTGACTATATTGTAAATTTTGTTGACATGGGCTTGTAAAGTATGGGAGTGTGGAAAAATGGGGGCTTCCACCGACATTTCCCGATGGACTCATTTTTGATGTGCTTGTTTTTTGAACAGATGAATGTGTAATAGTCTGATCGTGAAAATGTGTGGTGCTGTTGACTTTACAGTCGAAGGTACAGTTTGGTGGAGCTGCCCCAGTGATAATTTTATTTTTGAACATTCTGAGGATTGCATGCTAAGCCATGCAGGCAGTTTTTGTTGATGGAACCTTCATAAGGAAGGAGAAAACTATGAGAAAGGGGGTTCCATTATAATTTGAGGTCTGTAATAAGATTGCCTTACCCTGTCTGCTCTGAAGGAAGCGGTTGCTCTATGTTGCTCTCTTTCCCATTATGCCTTCATTGAAAAAAAGATCTGGTAGGCCATAGCTTAGCCATCACTAAAGGAAGCATTTAACCAGAAAGAGCAAATCCCTCTTCAGTACATCTGCTGTGGAGGCTTTTTTGCACAGGCTCTGTTTTGGCTCTGTTTAATACGTCAAGAACGTGGTTGCTAGCACGCTGTCCAGGGAAGCAGGCTTCCCCACCCTGCTCAAACCTTGCTGAAGCTTGAACAGATGAACGTTCAGAGGTTTCACATGGTTGCAAGAATGGTCAGTCAAGAATCTTAACCGTCCCATGCATCATAGTAGGTTGTTTGTATTGCAGTAGTGCTAGAATATCCTCCTATAGCAATATCTCGTGATGGAAAGTGTGGCAGTTAAACATCAGAAAATCCGTTCTTGACTCAAAATATCTGTTACCTAGGGAAAAGAGGAGAGGAAAAAAGAAAATTATTAGCATTCTGTGGCTAGCTTGCTTAAGCACAAAAACACTTCTATCTGATTTTGATTTTTTAATCATGATCTATTTCTCTTATCAAAAACAGTTTTTGTGCGGCTGCAGAAGTATTTTCAATTAATTCATAATTAAAAAAAAAAAAAAAAAAAAAAACTTGCAGGTTTTTCCTTACAGTCAAGCTTCATTTCCCCAGTTGTTTGAATATTTTGAGGGATTCAAATGAAGGCTGTAGTCCAAGCAAAGGGACAAAAGGTAGTCCTGAGAGCACAGTTGTGAAATACTAATCACAAGCAGCATTGGTGGGGGATAGGAGCAAAATTTGTGTTAAAAATGCAACTGCTGTTACTAAACATGGCTTAAGATGGCTTGACTGTTAAATATATTTTTCTCAATATAAATATTTTCTTGTACATTTGTTACAATATATTTATCTTTAGAAAGTCTTGTGCATTTGTTTTAGAAAAATACATGCTATCTCCTGTAGTTTTTATAATTTTCTAAGTAAGTATTCAGAAAGAAAAAGGAAAAAAAAATCTTAAAAGGCTGTTACAGTGCAAAGGTAGTGTGTAAACTTGAGGCAACTTGAGGCCTCACTCAAGAGAGGAATCCTCACTCAGAATATATAAATTTTAGAAATGTATTTTCTCAAAGAAGTTTCTTGGCTTTAACTTTGTCTTGCCAGGCTAATTTTAAGAAAAATGCTGCAATATTAGTGCCACTGACAAGTAATACAACACAAGTAATACAACTGGAGTAGATGGTTTTTTCTGTTTTAAGAATTTCACATAGTTGACACGTTGCCTTCTTTTGGGCAAGGGACAAAGAGAGGCATAACTGAGGTGATGCAAATACGTACACATTTCAACATCTTAAGAAGTTTTGGGTTGTCTTTTGGAAGTCTTTACAACTTGTAGTCTTTCTCAAAAATACAGTAACTATTTAATTTAGGGAAGGGGGGGGAGTCTTCTTTTAGTGGAAGCTTTAATTAAGTTAACCGTGACTGGAAAATTTCTGCTTATATCAGAGTTGTGGCAGCATAGCGTGGTAGTACCATGTTTTCAGTTATATTTGTATAACATATAGTCATAATCATCCATTGCTTGATGTAATCTGTCTTAGTCTTTGAATCGCTTAGTGGCGTTAGGTCTGTTTTATATTAACATTTGTATTCCACAGAATTGATGAAGGTAACTTTGGCCACCAACTGGAGAAAGCTTTTCAAAAGCTTTGTCTCTTTCCAGTAAGTAGTCATGAGATCTTTTGAGATGTGAGTTTCTAGATCTTTTACCATGGCACAATGTGATCTCTCACCATCACAGTCTCCACAGACGCGTTCCGGCTAGTAACTGTGCGAAATGCAGTGATCAAACGGAGTCCGAGCAGTGTTGAACAAGGGTGGTACTGCCCGTAGGCATCGTCGGGACCTCGCAATATGCTAGTGAAGTCTAAGTAAGTGGACGCAACTCCAAAAAGAAAATTCAGGTCGAGTCAAGGCGTGGAGATGGTGGCTCTGCCAGCTTTCTTGACTTCAGCTGTCTGCTCTGCACTGATAAGTCATGATGCTTCTTGCAGCTCTTAAAACGTTGCAGTCACGTGGGGTAGCCTGCTTGGCTATTACTGAGTGCCTCTCTGGCAGCTTCGACTAAGTCACTGCAGGAGATACGGGCCCTTTGTCAGGGGAGTCTCCTACTCGCTGTCAACACCAGTTCCTACCACATAGACCTTACTTTTGTCTTTTTGTTTTGCTTTGTTCCTTTTCCACACACATCCATAATATCTTGCTACCTTTTCTCTTTCAAGAACACAGAAGGCCCACTGCAGCCTTTGATTCCTAAAGGCATCCCTCTTGGAAACCTTCAGTAAACACTTGAGAAATTGTTTCCAGCGATGGCTCCGTACCTTGGCTTTCCCTCCCATGACAGTACAGGATACATGTGGCTACAGAGTAGAGGGTTGTTATTTTACACAAACGTTGCATTAGTTTTCAAAAATCCAAGTTATTCATAAATTCTTTGTAGACCGTCATTGTTTTTACCAATTTTTTCCTTGGAAATTTGAAGAATTCAAAACATCATTTCGGCCTTTCTCAAAACACAAGTTTAAATGAGTCGGTTGTCATTCCTTGAAGTATTTTGATTAGCAAAGCTGTAATTGCTAAATGAATGTTTTTGTTTTATACAAACAAAATATTTCAGGTGACCCCAAATTAAATGTCACTGGAGGTTTCAAGTTATGTGGAATTACTAAATTTCCATTCTTCACAATTAGAACTTCTCTGAAGCTTGGAAATTACTGCTACAGCAAAAACGGGATTTTTGTCCAGCTTAATTGGTTGATTCCTTGTTATTTTTCTGCTGTCCTGTCCTGACTTCTCTCCTAAATCTCAAGGACATGTCTTTGCCATTTGGAGAACTCCTGCACAGATAAGCCACTCAGGACAGCAGTAATTAACAGGAATTAATTAAAAAAAAAAAAACTTTTTGTGTTTAAGTGCTCTGAATGCTGGTCTTGTTCTAACTTTTAGTTTCTGTTAGGTTCTTATGAAACCCCGATCGCTGCATTTCTTAGTGTATACGTTCCCACGGCTGTGTGAGCTCTTTATTTTTGAAGGTTGTCTTTGGTAGCACTGTGCATTAGGGAGTTCGAGGTAGAGATGATACTGGTGATACAGGCATTTGCTTAATGTTATCTTGCCTTTTTAATGGTACAATAAGGCTTGTTCCAAAAATGGCTGGAAGAGCTACATCTCATCCATCAGATACATAGCTGTTATCTCAAGGAAAGCTAGAAAAAGAGCAGCTCTGTACAAATTGCCTGTAATGCAATTTCTTTTTAAGCGTGAAAACCTGTTTCTTGTTTGTCAGTCCTAGTTTTGCAATCTAGCCATAATATTTGCAGATAAAGAGCAACATCTGACTATACCTGAGGCATCATTTTGTTTGTAGAGAATGCACCACATAATCAAATGTGGTGCCTGCTTACCAAGATTTTCACAAATGGTGATGGGGATTGTTGATTTTTCTTTAGGAGAATTAGCACCAGTTAGTTACTGGAGAGATGAAAGACAGGAGCATAGAGCAGGCAGGTTAAAGGTGACATCTGTCCCATGCAGAGGGCTCTTCACCTCTTGTTAACGTACTGGGTCTCACTTTAAGCAGACTGACCAGACCGGGTGTGTGACCACAGCCTTCTGCCTTGCTATGCCCATGTAGTTTATGTCAATAGAAGGAATTAACAAGGATGTGAAGGAAGGCAGCACAAGCCATTGGACCACCAGCTAAAATAGAAATGGTAACGACTGTCACTGACCTAGACAGGAAAATCTCTCTCTTCCCCTGTTGGTTGTTGCTGCTGCTGGTTTTATACAGTGCGTACAAGTAAGATTAGACATGTGAGAGGTTTTGCCCTTGACAGCTTGTAGGGCTCCGAGGCAGAACGCCGAGCAAAGAGAGTGACTGCAAAGGTATTTGGGAAATGGACTTAAACACCTCTGAGGATTCCTAGAAAACAGTCATAAGGAAATGTCAGGAGATTGCACTGGGGGTTGGGGGTTTTTTTGTTGTTGTTGTTCTTGTTTTTTTCCTTAACTACATATATTCAGATATTGATCAGTGGAATAAGGTTATTGAGCAGCTGGGAACGCCCTGTCCAGAATTTATGAAGAAACTACAGCCAACAGTACGGAACTACGTTGAGAACAGACCCAAGTATGCTGGCCTCACCTTCCCCAAACTTTTTCCAGACTCACTCTTCCCAGCTGACTCAGAGCACAACAAACTCAAAGGTATGTGGTTCACATGTGACTGCTGCAGTCTTGTATCCTCATTTAATAGTGGTAGTTTCAGAGACTTCACCGTGTTTTTTTAGTGCTTAGACAATGAAGCGAAAATAATTTAAAAAGGGGTGTCTAGGGATTGGGAATATACAAGGACTGTGGCTAAGGTATTTGCAAAGCTGGAATTCCATCAGATATTTACTTGCAGCTGTGCTCACTTGAATGTGAGGGAAGTAGGAGAGGAAAAGGTGAGTAATACTTGTAGTGAAAGGTTGTCCCTGTGAAAATGATCATGAGTGGTCTCTATCAACACCATGAGCCAAAACACTCTTGATGTAGCTGGGGTTTAGTAGCTGTCGTGGGTGGAGCTGTTATTTTGAAAAATACTGTAGCTCAGTTCTGATACATGAAGCATAAGCACAGTCCTAATTACTGTGGGATTAGATACACTGTTCTCCATTATACGCTGTGATATGAGTGCAAGGATTTTTACTACACTTTGAAGCTGTGATTAACTTGATCAGGACACTGACCTTCAGTTGGGAACAGTGATTCATGTGTGCGTTAAGTATAGAAAGGATTTCTAATCACAGCTGTGAAACCTCTACAAACTCGTGTGTCAGTTCGGTACCCCATGAGTACTTTGCATTTCCTATTAAGGTGACACACAGTGTTTTTCAGTTGCTTGCAATTTGCATGGCATTATGTTACCCAGAATATACTCTCGGTTACTATTTGATAGCAAGGCTGAGCTCAGGGATCCAAGTGAAAGGCCTGAGCAAATGCTTTTGATTACAGAACTGACTAGTGGAATTATCTTGGCTGGGGACTATTGAGCAGGAATTATAGTCAAACTGTGTTCAGCTCTTTAATGCAGGAAGTACACCCTTGTGAGCACACAGAACACCAGTTTTTAAGATACAGTCAAAGAGCAAGGAACAAATGCTTAAAAAAAAATCTGCTTTTGCACTAGTACATCTTCCCATCCTTCCCACTTAAATATTTCAATGCATAACATTAACAACTTGCTTTAATATTACTTCTACTCACCTATGTCTGAAATATGTAATCATATTTAGTACTATTAATCTTTTAATTTTTCTTTCATATTCACTATTGCATGAGGTCAGGTGAATTATTCCAGACAAGGAAGAGCTTAGATACTGCATTGGTAGTAATACTAGATTTCTTTAAAAAAGGACATGGATTTAAATCATGTTGTATTTGTTACAAACTCTTGACAGCAAAAAAGATTTGGAGTAATGAAAGGATCAGTTTGATTGCCACCATAGGTTATATTATCAGGTAAAATAACTCTATGCCACGTCACAGAACTCAAAGTATATATAGCATGGTACATCTTTGTAGGCGTGGATAGTTAATTAATTTCCACTTCATAGTGTGAGACAAGCAGGACTTGGCCTGTTCTGTGGCATATTTTATATGGTGCTGAGTTGGACACCAGCATCATGGCTCAGTTGCTTCTGGTACATGACCCACCTACCCTGCGTATGCTGCATTTCAGCCTGCAAGGGGAAGGTGCCAAGGAGCTTAACAAGAAATAAAACATCTTCTGCATGCCAGGTTACAAGGAGTGCCCTCACAGGAGGCCCATTCTCTGTCATAGAGGGATCTGCTTTCCAAGACATGGAAAATCTCTCTCAACTGAGAGAATACTTTGTAGCCTACTTGGTCAATAGTGACCATAACATTCTTGAGAATTTGACAAACCTCCAAAATTTTATCCTTGGAACTTGAATTGCTTTTTCTAGGGGAGCCTAGAAGTGTGTATCCTTAGTAGATCTGGAGTGGAGCAGAGACTCAAAACTCAGCTTTGTTGGGGCTGCTGGAGAGTGAGCAGCCGTCAGCTGAGATCTGAGCATGCTTGGTCCCAAAGGGGAACTTCCTATTCCTTGCTTACATGGCCCGTGTCCTTTTCCCTACTGTTAGTAAAAGTGACGTAGTTGGCAGGGGGGAGGAGGGCATTGTACCGTGTGCTGATTTTTTTGCCTCTAATGAGTTGCTCAAGGAATGTCTCACAGGGGGCCAAGTTAAAGACAATGAAAACATCCCACATTTCAAAAAGGATTGTTGTTATGTTTTACGTTTGAATAAGCTAGATGTGAGTGACTTCCACAGTCCACAGACTGCCTTTGAGATCTCTTAAAGGATTGTGTCTATTATTATTTTCTTAACTGAAGTAACCTTGCTCTGGAGGTAGTGATTTTCTGCGCTAATACTGTGTTTTTCTGATTTCATTGCTCTAGCCAGCCAAGCCAGGGACCTTTTATCAAAGATGTTAGTCATTGATCCAGCCAAGCGAATATCAGTAGATGAAGCCTTACAGCATCCATACATTAATGTCTGGTACGACCCAGCAGAAGTGGAGGCGGTAAGTGAGATGGCTCTTGATTTCAGATTGTAAAATGCAGATATGATTCAGAGCTTCCCACTGTTTTACAGCAGCTTGATACTAGGTATGCCATAAAGAAACCATGTTGTTATGAATGTGATGGTCTAGGGATTTATATAAATGAGGTCTGTAAG
>VZSV01000252.1:412705-423689 GCA_013398735.1 Nothocercus julius | reverse complement strand
TTTTTTTTTTTTTTTTTTTCCCTACCTGTGTAATGCTGTCTGATGAAAGATACTTTCTTTCTCTATAAACCTGTCCTTGTGAAAAACAGCAAGCATTATTTCCCATATTAATGGTGTAGAATATATGTGGAGAGAAGAAGAGTCAAACAAAACAATATAAAATCTTGAGCTCCAGACTTGAGAAAAACCTTAGTGGAACATAAATTCTTCCTTAAAAGGGGGCAAGGACTAAATGGTTTCCTGGATCATGGTTTAGTGCTCCGTGTTTTCTAGGCTGTGTGGGAAAGGAAAGGAAGTTTATCTTATCCTCCTGTTAAGCTCCGGGGACCTACCTGGGCACGGTAACGAGGCAAGGACTGGCTGATGATACCAAGAATTAATGCAACCTATAGGTAGGAGAGGTTAGACTAGGTGATCTCCAAAAGTTCCTTCCAGCTTCAGCTGTTCAATGGTTCTGTTCTGTGACATGGTGCAATACATGTAGGTATATAGGTGTGGAGGTTCCTGATAATATTAACAAGTAATAAAAAGCCAATGTAATAGTGAAATTTAAACTTTGGTTTGGATGACCTTTCTCTTAGAGAAGGAGAATAACCTGAAGTTAGCCTGAAAAATGATCTTTGTCCACTCACCCAGAGGGTACTTCATTCCTTCCTATTCTTCTTTCCCCTCTGGGTAGTGAGAGAAAGGGAAACAGAATCAAACCAGCCCAGAAAGATGAGGATTTTTTTTTAACTGTTATTTCTTTCCCCGCTTTTCTGCCACTGAAGTTCTTGTTCCATTCCTTCCTTGCAATGCTGAATGATATGCTGATATGTGCCAAAAATCGTAAAATGCAAAAAAACAAGTGTAATTAATTGCTTGCTAGTGTGTTTTCTTTTTTTTCCTGTTGTTTTGATTTTGTTTTCCTGTGAAGGTAGTGCCGTGTGGTTTCAGGAACTTAAAGGGGTGGCTCTATGTATTTCTTCTGAAGTACTGCATGTCAAGGTGGTTTGTGCTGCTGTTAATTTCTCTTGACTTAGTGCATCAAAAAACCTAAATGGACCAATTTTGGGATCAGAGAAGTATTTTGGGCCTTTTTGGGATAGAAAGTCAGAAAAAGTAAAAGCATTAGAGAAAATTAGGTTGGTCTACATAAACTCTGAACTTGGCAGAAATTAATCAGTGCTGTTTAGGGAGATGCGCAATCCAACGTACGTTCCATTTTAATAGAGAAGCAAGTTGAGTGCACAAACGCTTAAAAAATTTAAATTGCTTGCTCTTTTTGGAGTGTCTGTTCCTTAAGAGGTCTTCATAGGACTTGGTTCTTCAGTCTAGAGAGCCTTTTGTTTTTATATCCTCTTTTGTTTTCTCCAAAAGTTTATATATAAATCTGAAACACCAATGTGTGGTATATTGCTGTAATCCCTGACATGGGATTGTTTACTCCCGCACATGCCTCTTGCAAGTAGTACACTGTTGTCCAATACTTTTCTTATATTTCTGTATTTCCATGCATTTCTTGTAACTGGAAAAAGAAGGAAGTGTTTTTGAAAGCTTACGAGCTATGACCTTCCAGCAATCTGGAAGAAGTCTCTACCTAGTGTTTTTTTTTGGTTTTGTTTCTTTATGATTTTTAGGTTTTTTTTGTTTTTGTTTCTTTAGATCAGGTCTCAGGGGTATTACTGTCTTCCCTTGCTGCATGCTTACTGCACCAATTTGCTTGGATTTTAGAACACTTTTAATGTTGCAAACACAAGGAGCAACCACAGTAGGTAGAGAACATGACAGCAGCTGTTGATGCAGTTCTGCTTTTTGCCCTAATGAAGGTGCGCTTTCAAGCAAGTACATCTCTTCAAACGTATCTGTCATTGCAGCTGATGTTGAACCTAGTATCCTTGTCCTCTTAAACTGACCAAGATTAAGGGTCCCTCTGTGGTTCAAGAGACCTAGGTTCAATTTGTGATTGTACTATAGAGCTCCCATATGATCTAGAGCAAAATACGTCCTTCCTCTGGATCATGATTATAAAACAGGGATAATAATGACTGTGTTTCCTTGCCAGAAGAATCGGCTGGAATCTAATGAGCCCCGTAAGGCTCTCAAATGCCCACAGTAATTAGGTTCTAGTTTAGTCATCTCTGACCTCCATCTCACGTCGCAGTAGATAGCTGTACAAAATTGGTGCCATGTGTTATCGAATCACATTCCATGCATTTTTCCTGTTGCCACATTTTATTACTTGGGAAATGACTATTGAAGGTGCAAAGCAGTGGAAAACCAAACTGTCATTGCTGGCATAGTACCTCAAAGAACAGCGAAAGTCCTGTGAGAAAGAAGCAGCGCCTTTAAATGTACATCAGTAAAAAAGCTGGCATTGACCCAGTTTGTGGTTTGAATCTTTATCTATTTTATATCTTTCTAGAGACACTTTGTTCTTTCCACCCACCTCGTTCTTCGCACGGTTGTCATGTAGTTAAGAGTGCTTTCCCCATCTGTCTTAGCTTCTAAGTTTTCTCCTCCAAAATATGCTATATCTTGCCTATACCACGCTATAGAATTGTACGAATATCTTAGCAATAATCACCTCAACAGTGAACTGCTACTGAATTGCTGAGATGCTGTTCCCTCTGTGGTGTGGAGATCCTTCTCTCTGGATCGCAGCAGGCTCTAAAAAAGAGGAAGGGTCAGGCTGTGTGCAGTGTGACTGAAATAGGAGAACATGGGGTGAATGAATCTTCATTGTGTTTTGTCAAAGTCCTAAGAGTTACCGAGAGAGCTTAGCTTGCTTAACACTCTTTTTTTTGTCAGATCTCATTTTCAGAGGGAAAGTTATTCTGGAGGCCCCTTTTTTTCACTATTAACAGCTTACTGATTTCTAAATTTCCATGTGCTCATGCTGACACACCTTCAGTGGCTAGCTGTGAATCATTTACTAATTATTTTCTGGAGAAAGCTTCTCTCAGCTGGATTTGGTTTGCTGCTTGAGTCAGCTGTTCAAGTGCAGTCCATCCCTATTTGTCATCTGCATTATCTTGATGAAGGAAGAAAAAGTTTCTGAAAAGGATTTGTGGGAGATGTGTGACACTGCACTGGTAAGAAAGCTTCACTTGTGCTGGTACCTTCCATGTTTGAACTTGCAGTTCCTGCCTGAACACTTGACATGAGATGGACTGTTGGTTCATTCAAGGCAGCAAGGAGCCAGTACATGATGAGCTTCACTGGTGGTAACTCTATTTAGTGGTTCAAGGATGAGGTAACTTCTTAGGTCTTGTTTCCTGTTTAAAATTTGAATGCAACAAGTCATTTTTCACTTCCTTGGGAGACTTCTGTTCATGCTGATGGGTGCTATCCAACAACTGCACTGCCACATTTTATCAGTGATTCTTGTGCAGTGAATCCAAACGAGTAGATCGGGTGGCCCAAACTCAGTTGGTCCAGCCACTCAATTTTGGAGAGTGGAAGTGAAGTTTGTCTGCCATTGTATCTCTGTTCTGCAGATGAATCCTGCTTCCTAGGTAGGAACGAAAATACTACTGTAGATGAAAACACTTTGGGAAGGGTGCCATGAACTTCTTGCACTGCTAGTCTGCATTTGTTTTGTCCACAGACCAAAACAGCACAGTTTGGGAAGCTTAGGAAAATGCCAGTGGGAAAGGTAAATAATGTAGCCTGATTTCGTGCTTTGACTGAATACAGTTAAAAATTACTCCCAGCGTGGTCTCAGGGTTTCTGATTACATGTCTTAAACTGTGTTTGGGGGCCAGCTTTTACAGATGAAGGCCAAAAAGCTATGGAAGACTCCTGCCTGAAAGAGTTGATTCACACCAGTTAGCCACTTCTTCTTTGTGAATTAATCATGAGCACGATCAGAATCTCTGTTCACTATTGGAATTAGCTGACAAATGCTGTATGCAGACATATAGCTGCTTAAGAATTTCATATAAACTTTTTGAGAGTGCACTGTTGCAGATTTTTTTAATCTTGGTTTGTGATTAAGTTACCTGATCTTGCCTGTGCTCCCAAAGATGGAAGATTTCCAGCTGGCGGATGAGTTTTTGTGCACAAATAGACATAATGCTTGATCTTTTTCTACCAGTTCTGCAAACTTGCATAATAATAAGGTAGTTGAATAGGAAGATGTGTAGCACAGTAGCCATTCTTATTCATACTAAGGTTTTTACATCATTTGTGCAATTCTTGTCTGTCTCTGTTCTCTCGTATTTTAATTATTAGGAGACCGGACAATTCTAACTCTCTGCTGTTTCAGTTACTTGATAAACCAGACAATGAATTTGGCTTTTGCCCTCTCTGAGTATTTGGGTTTACTCTTGTTTTTCATTCTCTTTGCTCATTTTACAATTAAATTTAGAAGTTTAGAAGTTTAGATGTCTTTAACCCAACATCAACAAGATGCATAGATTTTTTTTTTTTTTTTTTTCTTCTGAGAATCAAGCTTTAAAAACAGCAATTCAAGCGAAGCGTATTTGTCCCTGATTCATTAAAAGCTCCACACTTTCATTCTCTGTTGTCAGGATTGTGACCTGAACTCAGTAATTTCACTCCGTGTGTAATGAACAGGAGGATCAGAAGTTGTCTCCCAGGCTGAGGAGCACGTTAGAGAAGCTTAATGGGTACTAAGGTGTTCTTCGTCTTTCCTTTCATCATTTACACAAGGCAAGCCATTGTACTGGGTGATGCATCTGGCTCTTAGTTTTCAAATAATGGCTTTGTCGCTTTGGAGCAGAGGGAGAGCAAAAGCTGAAAAACAGATTTTTGCCTTCCGACTTTTCATGTCCGAGACACCAGTACTAGTGTTCTTTGCTTTGCCTTCTCCCGAGCTGGCCCTTTCCCTTCATAGAGGGCACCTCACCCCACTAGATTGGCTTCCCTTTCGAGGACTGGGAACCTTACCTGTGGCCTGCAAAAGTGGCTGGAGGGGATGCACTGGCAAAGAAGTAAACTTTGCTTCCTTGGGCAAAATTTGCCAAGGACTGTCTCAAGCATTAGTGAATTCTCCTTCGGAGTTTGCCCCGTGGCAGCCTTTAACGGCCTCCCTACTCCCATACGGTGCAAGCCTGCTCTTCCACAGGCTTCCATGCTGAGGCCAGAGACCTGGGAGACAGTAATGGAGCTACTTACCTCCCCTGGGAGAGCTCTTGCAAGCCTTGAATGTGCTTTGGCCAAAGCCAACTACAACAAAACAGAAAAAAAATAATTCCTTGAATGTGCTAATAAAGTTGGCAGTAACTTCACTGGAGAGATTTTATTGATAAAAGGAGGGTGATAATTTGGAAATTAGGGTATTAATCTGAGCTTTAAAATACAAATGCAAAAAAAAAATTGCACTAATGCGCAGGCTTCTCCTCTCATCTTCGTAAGCCTGTAAGACTAGGATTCATTTCACTTGATTTTAGCTGCTCAGAAGGTTAACATTTATTTGAAGCTGGTTATCTAATCCCTGTCCAGAGGGAGTGGAAAGAGGCAGATGCCTCCAAAGAGCAGTTCTTTCCTACCTTGTGCTCATCTCCTTTAACCAAACTTGGAATGCTTAATTGTAATTTTTTGTTAGCTGTATTTTTCCGTAGATTCATAGATCATCGATTGATCATAGGTAAATAGTTTTGATTGAGCCTGCGTCCCATAGTGCATAACATTAGGATTCCTCCCACTCTCAACAACTCTGGATAGTAGAGATAACACTGAATTTAGGAGGATAGAAAGGTAATATAAGATACGATGTTTCCAAGTATAATAGCAAAAGAGGAGGATTTAGTTAACTTAAATACCTGTCCCAGTAAATTAGTCCATGAGAAGCAGCCAAGTGTCCAGAGTGCAGGTTTCGGGAGGGCCAGGAGGAAGGGTACCCGAAAGCATTTAATGTGACAGGGAATTTCCAGGTGAGCTGCTGCAATACCCAAAAGTGTCAGCGTATGTTGGGGAAAGCAGGGAGGAGCACTGGAGGCAGTGCTGAGAGAAAGCAGACAATTCGGGTGAAGGTTTTAACTTGGAGGTAATGACCCTCTGTGTGTGGCCAGATGTACAGAATTACATGTGAGGAAGAGATAAAATAGCTCTGTCTGCTTAAAAAGCACACTTCCGTGACAGCCCCAGTCCCTCTTTGTTAAGTTAATGGTCCTTCACAGGCTATATGGAGGCAATAAAATTAGGACATGTTATTCTAATGGGCAAAGACTGTAACATGAATGGGAAACAACAGGAATGCAACACTTGTTTTTCCCTCTCGACGGCAACACTTTTTTTTTCCCCCTCTTTAACAAGATTAGATTCTAATCCTTCATTTTTCAATGTCTAGGTTGTTCCCTAAAAAATAGGCCAAGTAATTTGGGGTCCAAAAATGTTTGCTTGTTTGTTTCTAAAAGAATCTGTCATAGAAGAATTCCTGTTCTTGGGCAATTGCTGATGATACAATCTTAATTTCTTCATCTATAAATGTTTTAGAAACAATTTTCTTTTGGAGTCTTGTGCACATCGCCTGATCTCCTATTGTCTTACTAGTTGGGAGCCTTTGTTTGCCGTGGAACTGTTTTACTGTGCCGTTCTAGGGGAACAAAACTGATCACAAAGTTTGTCACAGGTTGCTCTCCAGTATTTTCTGCTAACTGAATTCCAAATTTTGCTTAGATTTTATTGTTGTTATCCTCTGTGTGTGGCATACACCATCTATTAGAAGAGAGATTTCTTGGTTGAGGTGTGAAGTATTGCAAAGGCTCATTTGCTGTTGTGTGCAGGCCAGCCTGTATGTTAACTTTGAATAACTAGATGCCATTGCCTACAGTGAAAAAAAGAATGGCTTTCTCTTATTTTGCTTGTGAATACTGAACATTCATGGTGACCAAGAAGCACTTCTGGAGTGTTCCTTT
Organism: Nothocercus julius; assembly: GCA_013398735.1. Taxonomy (NCBI): domain Eukaryota; kingdom Metazoa; phylum Chordata; class Aves; order Tinamiformes; family Tinamidae; genus Nothocercus; species Nothocercus julius. The sequence continues at coordinate 416,826 of VZSV01000252.1, read as the reverse complement.
CCAGATGTTGTATGTAACCTCTAGGGTGAGCTACCATAGTTTTTTTTAATGATCTGTTACAGGATTTTAATTTCATTTTGTTTTTGCTCTATGGCAGTGATGCGCATCTGTTATCTCTCAAAAGAAGTTTTCAGCTCTACTTTGTATGTGGTACATAGATATTTTCTCTAGTCAGCTCTATCTACCCGGTTATAGCTGACTAATTATGGAAGCTGAATACAGCTTCTGCAGCAACCTTTAGAAATGTCAGTGAGAAGTAGTAGTTAAAGGAGAAACAGGCATTTATTGGCTCTTCTTCTTTTCCAAACCAAACTCTCTCCAGCTTGTCGTTACCCGTATGTGCCAGCTGTTCGGGGGTCTGCGTGAAGCTGAATAATGTGGACTTGTGCTGCACAGTCTCATTACAGTCAAGAGTGCTCAGGAACAGCTCAGAGCTCAAAGGAACCACAGTTCCTTTGGTGGAAGCTCTGGGCAAAATTTTCCAAAAGGCTCTGCAAAGGATTTGAGGACAGAATGGGCACAGAGGCCTCTCTTCCTCCGTGCCCATAGCGGGACTGTGCCCAACTCACTGCGGACTCCGTAGGCAGTCATGGGGTACAGCAGGACCCTTGCTACTTGCCGCTGCAGTTGAGGAGTTTTCAGGCGTCTGCTGGCAGCGCACCTGTGTCCTTAGGTTTCCGTAACAATAAATAAATAAACAGTAACACAACCTAACTTCATAGCAGAGCACAAAAGGATTTTCATATGATCCCCCTTTAATGGAGATCTAAGCCTTTTAGCAGATTTTTTAACCTCGCACTATTAACTATTAAAGTTTCCATTGCCTCTGGTATTGATGTATTGCTAACTCCATTGTTGCCTTGTATGGCGCTTTATCGCTACCAGTCCCGCCTGTGGTTCAGGGAACAGCTGCCGAATCAAGCGTCCTCCAAAACCAGCTGTGCACCCTGTTGGCCCTAGCTCTGCAGTCAGGGCAGAGAGGGCAGAATTTGTTCAGGTGGGAGCTCTGTCTCATTCCTTTCTCATAGTGGCATCCAAAATAACCCTATCTCTTTTGGGAAATGAAGAATACATCAGCCTCAGTGTATGCCTTGCTTTCTTTTTCTCTAGTCAAAATCTTTTCTTGCTTGGGTGTTGGAAAGATAAGATAGAAATCCAGTTATCTGTAGTAGTTCATCTGCTTACGTGGAGAGCATTAACGTTTCTTTTTCTCCTTTTTAAGGAAAGGTTGTGAAATTATGTGAGATAACCCATGTCTTTGTTTTATCTTTTTCTTTAATTATAGTTACTGGGTAGTAGACATTATTTTAATAATCTATTTGCAAATTGCAAAAAAGAACCATTGAAAAAGCAGTGATTTTCATGTAGACAAAAAAAATTCCTTCCTTTTCTTCCATATCCAAAAATAGATTCTGTTCTTTGTTATTTTTGCCAGTCCAGTGCTTGCAAGTGCATCTGGTGTAGGGACAAAATGGCAGCCTTAAAATACAGCTAGATGCTGCCACCCATAGGACAGATCCAGACTCTGCTTTTGTTTTATCCTAGCTCATCTGCACTTTTTACTTCCTCTGTAAATTAAACCATCTAAGCCTCAGTCTGCATGGGCTACGTGGAGGATTTATAGTAATTTCTAAAACATAATCAGATGTCTGTTTCCCATGCAGAGGCCGGGTACGGCAGCTGCTCGGTTTGTGCCATTGCACTGGCAAGACTTGTGTTACAAACCTCTCCTCTTTCCTCTAGACACTGGTTTAAAAAAAATCTAGCTAGTAAAAGTGGAGTAATTGGCCTGTGGGGATGTCACCTGGTTGATAATCATATATTAGCTCTGTCATTCCCATTAGCATTAGTGAGGATCACAGGAAAATGACTTCAGTGCTGAAACTGTTGCGGTGTTCTCAGCTTTATGCTGTGGAATCAGTGAAATGATAAAGACTTCCTTCCATCCAGGAAGTTTAGAGGGGAAAGCTTCACTGCGACACCGTGGGCCTGGTATGGCTGTTGGTGGAGCTGTGTCAGCCTGTATTCTGCCTGGGCTTCAGAGGTTATAGAACCTGCCTGGGTGAAGAGCAGCGATTTATTCCCGTGACGCTCACCCTGAATATTGGTTACCCTTCACACTCCTGCTGCCAGGAGCTGTTTTGCAGCTCTGTATTTTGCCAGCTCTCAAGGAAGGCCCTGCAGTGCGAGCACCCATACAGCATTAGGACCAAATGAGCAGCTGCAGTTTCTGGCATCCTGCAGTGTGTGAAGTACAGCATTGCCTTCCCCCTTGGCTGTCCTTACTGCAGACAAGGAGGTTGGTAACAACGGAGATGAATCTGGGCTCTCTCCCCAGAAGATGCCTGCTGGGCATGTGTTCATCTAAGAAATGACGACTCCTGCCTTTCTGACCGCCTTTGAAGCAGTGGTGCCTGCCTCAGACGTGGGCTGGAATATTTTAGAAGAGATGTAGATGAAGGTTTTGTCATTCTTGAGAATTGGGGCCAGGAACGTGTTTTTGCTCACTTGTTCCTTTTGGTTCTATACTTGGTGCATTTGGGGGTTAAAGCACAGAAGGAATGTATCCATGCCTTTCTGGTTTGCAGACAAATATGGCTGGCCTTAAGAGGCCTTGAGAGCAAGTTCTCAGCTTTTTAGTGAATCAAAAAACAGCTTGGGCGGCAGAGGCACTTTGCCCGAGATGAAAGTTACTGGAATTACTGAGGAGCAAGTAAAGCCTTGTAGATGGTGTTTCCTCCTTCTTTAGATATTAATACCTCAGGTGTGGAAAGATCTCAGTAGAGTGAAGGAGGACAGACTCCTTGGTGTTTTGACTGGTGCATTTGGCAGCAAACATCAGGAGAGAAAATGAATGCACTAAGCTGTTGTGCACTTAAAGCAGGTGTTGAGGGTCAGAGGATGCTGTTATTTCCATATGTCTCAGTACATTTCAGGATCTGCAATTTGGGTGGCATTGTCAGCAGCTAAAGAATAACAACAATAAAACTTTATGGCCAAATTTGAGTTACTTTGGGTCCTATTTCAGTTGCAAGTACTACGCTTGTTTAAAAATGGAAGCAAGAGCAATATTGTGATTTCTTTTACAGATGTAGTTTATCTCCAGAAGTGTTAATTCCCTTAGTATTCAGCTGCTTTGTGTCTTTTTGTATGTACAGGATGGATAGCAAAGAGGGAAAAGAGAACTTACCTTCACCTAAATAACTATTTGTAATTACTTATTTATAACAAAGATAATCTGCTAGTTAACTTTGTGTCTTTTCTGCAGCCTCCTCCTCAGATATATGATAAACAGCTGGATGAAAGGGAACATACAATCGAAGAATGGAAAGGTAAGCACAGCTTGGAATTGTGTAGGACAGCATTTTTGTACCGTATAAGCCACACGCTGCTACCAAATGCTGCTGTGTAAACCCATAAGAATTTCTTTGACACTATATAGGACCCATAAGCTGGCACTGCAGTAGCAAATATGTAAGGAATATCGTGTTGTCCTTGTCTCATTGCACAGGTTAACATAGGAAGTGCAGATTCCAGTGCTTCATTGAAATCTAAGGATATCATCTGAGAATAGGCCACTGTTGGGCAGCACAGTATGTTGAGGGTTTTTCTCAAAGTAATTAACATAGGGTTATTGTGCTGCTTCATTTCTAGGTACTGTAATATTAAATGATTTATCTCTTCTAGTTTTTTCTGTTTGATTCAGTTCACCTCCAAAAAGGAGAAGAGATCTTAGAGAGGTGAGCAAAATATTTAGATTCCTGGAAATACGGCAGTGCTGACCAAGTGAGCCTATGGGAGCTCTGTGCCAAAGGAGTGACCCCCTCCATTCCTGTCCGGATCAAGAAAAGATGCACCAGAAAGCAGTATAAAAATGAATATAAAAAAATGAAAGCCCAAAATGAATATTTCTCTGAGTAATACGTAGACAAAAGTTGGTTTAAGGGTTGCATTCTGTCAGCACATAACGATCTGGAAAGGTTTCACTACAGTCTCTTTAGTCTATTTTAAAGAATGGGACATCTGGCCTATTTGATTTTCATTAGAATGTGTTGCAGAAGTGGTGAGACCCTTCCCAGTGCACTTGTGGTTTCATTTAGGACGGAGGTGTAATGTGACTC
>VZSV01000252.1:400947-412660 GCA_013398735.1 Nothocercus julius | reverse complement strand
TAATAGCTACATAATGATGCCAGACCTGGAGTACAGACTGTTAATTCTTACAGGGAATGGCAGTGGAAATAAGGATAGGCAAAAGAGGAGGAAGATGAGTTAGTGCAGGAGAAGACAGAACTCATTTACAGTTAATGACATGTATTGTGAAAGCACCATTTACATCCTGTGATTTTTTTCCTGTTTGTAACTGTTCCTATTCTGCCTTGCAGAACTCATCTACAAAGAAGTTATGAATTCTGAAGAAAAGACTAAAAATGGTGTAGTAAAAGGACAGCCTTCTCCTTCAGGTACTCAGCCCCATTGAATAACCTCAGTGTGTTTTCCATAGTGGCAAAATGAGAGTGGAGATAGCTGGAACCCCTTGCGGTAACACCAGTAGTTACTTAGGCCGGGTTCAAAAGTCTTTATGCAAAAGTAGTAACCATAACAGGTTAAGCTTGATTAACTGAATTCCAGCATCATGTTAATACTTGAAAAATTGGTCTACATGCAAGGATGTTGAACATGTTTGGGGTTAATAATGTTTCTTGTTACCAACTCCTGTTGTTAGAAAGCCCCTCCAGGTGTTCCCTTATTGGCATTATGGAAAGCACTCGATGGAGTCTCTGACTGTAAAATTAAGTCATTCGGGCAACAGATGAACTGTGCTGCTCCGGGCTGTGGTGATAAGAAACACAGCAGCTTGGAGCTACCCCTGTAGCTTGGATGATTTGATAGCCTTCATATTCCCTTTTTCCGTTCCAAGTCCCTCTGCCATCCTCATGCTTAGCAAATAAACCTCTCTCTACCCTTTCCCATTGGGCCAAGTTTTGTTTACTTTGTACAATTACTTGGTATCTAAAGGTTCACTTTAACTGACAGATGTCAAGTGCCCTCGTTTTGAACATACCATGGCTGTCATACTTATGGGTAGAACTTCTGCAGTGTCTTTCTGGAAACTCACCATTGTTCATTTAAATGTCTTCTGCATATTATAATTCAAGAAGTTTTTTTTTTTTTTTTTTAACCTCCTGTTTCACTTATCACTGTGCCATAGGAGCTAGTCTGACATTTGAACAAGAAAGCAGCATTAGTAGCGGTGAGACTAAGGGAAACACGATGAGAACAGCAGCCAATACAGTGCTGTCTGGTGATATTAGAGCTTTAGCCCTGCACTTGGATTTTGACTTAGATGAAATAGGATCTGGAAAGCAATTCATTGTGTTCTTGCTGAGCAGCAAAGCAAGTACAGGATATGCAAATGGGACTTACAGAAATACTGTGCCACCATTGAAAATAAATTGGGACTTGACAGGTATCTAATAAATCCTCATTGTTTAATATCACAGCCTATAGAATTGTGTTTGCAATCTGATTTATGAGGCAATAACATTGTAGTTGCTGGTTTCAGGAATTAATTTGTGAAGACTACGCAGAGATTACCTTTATATAGTTCACATTCTTTCTGATGTGGAAGGCTTTCATTATTTATTTACTAATGTGCAATTTTTTTTAAGTGTTTTACTGTTCCCCTTTGTTATTAAATTGTAAAGCAAGTGTAGTAACTATGTAAATTTTGCCCTGAGATTAGTTTGTTAGGTGGCTAAATAGCTTTCCCGTTTTCTGTGAGTTGATGCCCTTAACTTACTTTTATTCAAAGTATTGAAAGAATGAAGGAAAGCCAACAGTTTTCAGCATCCTGTATTCAGATTTGGTAGCAATTCTGCTTGTTAAACATGCTCTAAATATTACCAAAATATGGCTTAAAAAGTTCCAGATGTTTAGCCTGGATTTGTTAGAATATAGGAGATAACAGGGCCAAAGAAAGCAAGCAATATAACACAGCAAGGGCTCAAAGGGCTTTTTACAGTTTCCAGTGCTGAGCAGACGTGGCATGTGCCATTGGCAAGTAGTAACTGAGCTACTAAACTTGCTGTAGAGCAGAAATATTGATGAGCTTTCCTCTGTAATAGCTGTGATGCTTTGGGCTGGTGAAATACTGTGGTCACTGCTGGGAACTCAGATATTTTTCTGTTGACAGCTAAGTAAATTGGCGGAACTGCTCTTTGAATAGGAGGCCTATGAAGCAAGAGCCAGATATGTGAAGTTTGAAGAGAGGGAAGAAAACAGTCTGTGCAGATATGATGAAGAGGCAGGCTTTCCTCATCCCTTCTGAGGATGAAGCTTTGGTAGACAGAATTACCAGACACAGTGTTAGTTGTCAAAGGCAAAGAAAGGCAGTAATGAATATACAGAGGAATTAAGGAGTGCAAAATGGAAGTCTCTGAGTAAGAAGAAGCCAACAACTTTCAGTTGCTTCTGGTCAGGTGATAGAAGCTCTAGCTACTGCTCGCGGCTCATAAAAAGCAACTTGGAGAACACGAGTCTCTTCCCCTTCTATTCCATAGTCTATATTTCCTTAGTTGTTTCTCTGTTATAGCAGGTGTAGCCAGGGTAAAGGGGCAAATTGAAGCAGGAGGAAGAGAAAGATGATATGACCAGCTCAGCTGGTTAGTTGGGGAACATTTTAGAGAAAGGTTTCTATCACGAAGCTCTCTGCTGTGTTTAGACTGCTTGCCTGTCTGCAACACGCAAGTTCGAATAAGGTGACAACTTCCAGTTATTGGCTACTCAGCACACATTGAAGTTGACTGCAAACCACACAGAGCATTGATCCGATGTGGTCACATTCCTGATGAATGACAAACTTCCTAGTGGTCTTACAAACTTTGTCTGGTCTGTTTAAGAGTAAATGACATGAATCTTCAACACATGTCCACTGTGCTTGATCAGTGTTCTTGGCAGGAATTTGGAAGGCTAGGGTTTGGGACTCTATCAATATAGCAAACAAGCAGGAAAAGAGTTTCCATGTTTGCTTGGTAAGAACTTTGGCGGAGAGAGCTGAAGTTGACAGTACCAAGGCTGTTACCCATTCATACTCCAGGCTAGGTAAGTGTCTGCAAACTAGGATGTCTGTCCCTTGGTGCCTCAAATGTGGGGCTTGGGAATCCTGAGGTGTCCTTCTAATCTGTGCTCATGGTCCAAATTAAAAAATCACTTTTGTCTAACTAACTAAATGTCTAACAGAAAACTGTTCCCAGCAGTTATTTTTCCAGTTCTATCATAGAAACGTCTGCAGACTGTCTTGTTCATTCTAAAAAAGCTTTTTCTAAGATCTTGCCTGAATCTTATCTTGAAGCAGTTTAACTGTTGTTTCTTGTTCTGTCTCTGGAGAACATGGGGCACAATTTCCTACATTTTTCTTTCTGGCAGCTTTTAGCTTACTTGAAATCCATTACCACATACCCCATCAATCATCTTTCCTGTAAAGTCAACTACCTGCATCTTTCAGAATTTCTTCCTAGGTCATACTTATTAGACATTTGCTCATTCTTACTGCTTTTTTTTCTTTACTTGGTCTAGTTCTTTTAGGTTTCCTTAGATCACAGCGCCCAAAACTATCTGCGTAAGGCCCTAGTAGCACAGAAGTGAGTGTAAGGAGTTGTCTGCAGCTGTATAGGTGCTTGTATGGGTGTGTGTGACCAGCAAAAGCCTGCTCAAGGTGATGCTGTCTGAAAATAACCTGTGTCCTCACATGTAAGCAAAACGTTCTATGCGTGCAGTAACTAGTGAACAGCAGTTATGAGCATCTATGACTCCTCTGGATTATCCTGGTAAATATATTAGTCCTTGGCTTTCTTCTCCTCTTTTATTCTGGGTACTTTGATCACAATTATTCTGGTCTAAAAAATGGATGTGAAAAAAATCAGGAGGAGGAGGTATCAGAGCATTATGGTGTTAATTGACTTCCTAGGGAATTTCTCTAATTTCATCTACAAGGATGCATGTTTCAGGACACCAGTATGCATGTCATGAGGTGATTAATAGCTACCTCCCATCCATCTATTCTAATAACATACCTCAACTTCAACTGTGGTGCACCTGAGGTTTGAGCAAGGCACCAGCAAAGCACTTCACCGCTCCTGTACTTTAAAAAAAAAAAGTGAATACAAGGACATTTATAGGCAGTGTAAAACCTAAAGCAAAAATGGTAGCACATGCTTTTCTAATACACAAGGCAAACTGTGTAGTGTATATCATTTTGTACTACTCAACAGCTTGGGATAGTGGCAAAATACTTAAAATGCCTATTGTAAGGAGTTGCAATTTTTGGCATGTAACAGGGAGATGAGGAAAGAAAAGGTCTGTCTGTGCAACATATCACAGCAAACTTGGTTCCAAGAAATACGTTACTCAAAAAAGATATTGTGAGGAACAGATTCTGATCTGGAACTGAGAAAACTGCACAGAATGGTTTCTGTGCCTGCAAGTGCACGCCACTGAATGTGAAGTAGTCAAGTGCACATGCACATCTGCACACAGTAGTCAAGTGTAGAGGATCCTGCGCCGGACTGTCTGCCAGTTGTATTCACGTTGGCATATCCATTTTGCAAATTCAGGCTTTTAAATGTTGAAGATATTTCTTGGACAAACACGCTCTCACATATGGGTACCAGCCACGAGTTGGTAAGAAAAAATGCTGTAGAGATACTCTCAACTGTCCAGGATGCTTGTGAGCTCAGCTTGCTGCGTTAGCACCTCCCTGAAGGCCATGCTTTGATTTTCTTTCTTTTTTTTTCTTCGCTTACCTTCTCTCAGATATTCACAGAGAAGTGGCTTGCCAGGACTTGGCTTTTCCTCAGACACAACTTCCACTGCGCTGCTGGAAGAAAACTGTTCCACTTCCTTTTGGTAGTTTCTCAGAGAGTGTTTTGGCCTGACACACGTTTGTCTTGATATTTCACTTAATGAGTTCATGAGCCTTTCAGTTGTTGTCTTTCAGCCCTCACTTCAGGCTAAAAGGGTGTCTTTTTCTTTAATAATCTTTCCCCTGTTCTGCTATCTAGCCATCCTGGTTTCCTGTCACTCTTCTTTTTTAATAGGTGGCGGGCACTTGTCCTCTGCTTCCTAGTACTGTCTTACTGAGCCCGTGAGAGCTTGGCCACCACCCCAGACTTGGTGATGTTCACTTAGCTCTCCTAAGATAAATCGGATATAATGATTGTGACAGGGGAAAGGTTAGTATTTTGTGCGCTGGTTATGGTCTTCAGGAGAGGAAAATTCTCCAATTTCATCCTTATTTTAAAAAGAAAAAGAACTTAGCTGATGTCAGGATGTCAGTTGTATGAGGAGTTCAAATTTATTTATAGGTGCATTCTCAATGGTGTTTGTGAGTTACAAAGGGGAAGCTGGAACAAGGCTTGGAGTCCCATGGCTGAGCCGGGAGCAGCTCCCAAGAGCTGGATCTCCCCTGCTCTGGTGTTTTGCTCTGTGCCCAGAGTCAGTCGCTGGCACAGAGCTGTGTTCCAGTGCAGTGCTTCCTGTCGCACAGCAGAGCCCCAGCCTGGGCTCTTCTGCATGCAGCTCTGTCAGTCCTGCGCTGTTTGGCCTGGCACATCTCCCGTAATGTTTTAATTGCAAATTAGAAAGCAACAGAAATCCTTTCCTTCTATCCGTATCACCATCTATCTTGCATAGGCTATATAGATTGCTAATCATTTCTGTATTAAGAATATTTAAGAATTCTGTATTTTTCTGCAGATTATATTCTATATTCTCCTGCTTATAAAGGCAGTGGCTTTTAATTTGTCTTGTCTAATGTGAGGACATAAAAATCTGTGTCAGTGTCTGTCTTTTGTATAAGAAAAGCCAAAAAAGCTTTTCTGCAGCCTAAGGATGAACCAGCATGTTCCTGCAGAAAGAAGGCCTGGGTGTCCCAGGGAATAGTTCCTGTTTGCAGCCCTGCAGCACTATGGACAGTGCTATTTTTAGAATCATGTTGAATCATGTTCCTCCTCACACTGCACTATTTGATGCCACCAGTTCTTCTGAAGGATCTGCAAGAAAACTGCCATTTTCTGAGAGAGCATGGAGAGTGGGTTGGTGGTTTTTTGTTTTTTTTTTCTTTATTTGAATGGTCTCAGTGGTATCTCTGTGCCCAGCAGACATCTAATTTCTAACTTGAAGAAATGTAGATACAAAATGCAGTAATAAGCACAACAAGAGCTACCTCTTCAAAACAGGCTGGTCACGAGAGAGAATTTCCTGTGAAGATATTTTCATGTTACCCATTGCCTAAACTTCTGTTGTCTTGTGTGGCCTATTTTGTGCTGATGTTTGCAGTTGGTTCAAATGGGCTGTGTACCTACCTGGCCATTGCCGCAGCATGGATGCCCTCGGCTTTTGAAAGCGCGAGAAGTGCTGGAGTTTCAGGTTTAATCACGTTGGTGTTCGTTTTCTTAGCACAGGTGCAGCAGTGAACAGCAGTGAAAGCCTCCCTCCATCCTCATCTGTCAATGACATCTCATCCATGTCCACTGATCAAACACTGGCGTCTGACACGGACAGCAGCCTGGAAGCTTCTGCGGGACCCCTCGGTTGTTGCAGGTGACTAGCCGCCTGCCTGCGAAACCCAGCGTTCTTCAGAGGATGATGTAATTTAGGGGAAAAAAATAACAGGAGTTAAAAGCAAGAGAAATAAAATATACAACGATCTAAAGGAAACAAACAAAATCTTTTCAGCCTGCTTCTCCTGCAGAGTTATGTAATGCAGCTAAGCTCAAGTGTATATTTAACTTATAGATGCTCTGCTTTGGTCTTCTTCCAATGATGCTTAACCGGGGGGAGGGGGGGGCGGATAAAAAGGAGTTGAATCCTTTTTTTCCCCTCTTCCCCTAAGATGTAAAATTTATGTCTGCAAAACCAGCAACCTGCAACTGTCCTTTTCATACTGGCATGACAAGGTGTGCAGTAGCCACTCAAAAATGTGTGAGTTTGTATCTGCCTTCACTCCCTGTTTTGTCGCCTTCTGCCTCATGAGACAGATGGGGATGAAATGTGTTTTTGCTGAGTACACAAGCAGCACGTGTGTGCGCATGCCCATAGCGCTCGGGAAGTGTATGCAGCCGTGCGTCGCGGAAAGGCCGCCTGTCTGCATACGTACTCAGTGTGCTCTGCATAACTCAGTGGCCCATTTCAGGTGAACTGCCTAAGTACATACGTGATACATTAGCAGCATATATTCTATTCGTTTGTTCCACGTTAGGTTGCGTATCTTACACGAGGATTTTGCGGAAGTGAAAATAACCACATGCAACTGCAGCTCCCTCAGACACTTGAAGATGTAGCAACAAAATTTCTGCTGAGAGATGTATATATGTTTTGAAATAATACCTGTTTGTACTGAAAGAAGATGCCATAGAGCTTCACATAAATTTTTTTTTTTTTTTTCTTTGTGAATATTGACACTTGTTATTCTGATTTTTAGAGCAGATAGGCTAAGCTAAGACCCGGTTAGAAGGAAGCACATGTATCTTTGCAAGCTACGGGGAACAAGAATGAAGGTCTTCCACGTATGTCTAAGCCCAGGAAGATTTATCTCAGTGAGCAACCTTTCCTGATAATACTAAGCAAGCTATCCTCTTAATTTGTAGGTAGGCTTGCTCTTATTCTTTGGGTTGTATGTCTTTGTGTATTAAGAGGGAGCATGACAAGGCTGGAGAAAAAGATCGTAGTCAAAAGGACATGCGTGGTTCTGCTTTCTTCATGCCTAGGTCTTTAGCAAGTCAGTCAAATAGAGAAAAGATATTTGCAATCCAGTCCCTCTCAGTTCTCGCTGCCAAGAGGCTGTTTTCCCAAATCATTGTTCCCTTGTAGGAATCTCCCTGCCTAAGAGAGCAGGTCTTTTGTAGGTGCTTTTGGCTCTTCACTTGCCCATGGCAGGTCACCCCAGTCCCCAGAAAGTTCTATGGGCTGTGATGTGTGGACGAGAGTGACCGGGTGCACAGATATAGTACTCATGTATTGGAAATAAGAGCTGGTGCCCTGGGCTCAAAGGGTCTCATCAGGTGTCTTAGGTGGTTTGCTAAGTTACGAAGAATCCAACAATGCCTGAAAAGCAAATGGGGTTTTGCCAGATAGTAACAAGTAGGATTTCCAGTGGTAAAAGATAGCAAGTGTTCTTTTGTTTGTTTGTTTTGTGTTTTTTTTGTTTGTTTGTTTTTTTTGTAATAATCAGTGAATGGCAAGACTAGACACAGCAATGCAGGGCAACTGATGATTTCCTAGCCAGAACATCCATTTTTACTTCCCATTGCAAGAGCACAACCATCTGAGATAGAAATCAAATAAGACCTGAGACTCTTAGCTGTCCTCTTACCAGAAATGAAGTAAATCCAACAGTTTCCAAATGTTGGAAAGAGAAATTGTTTAGAATAAGTTTATGGATATTTTAAATCCAGTGCTGTTAGCTATTGAAACTTCTATGAAAATAAAACTGTTTTGGTAGGTAGCTCTCAAATCTACCATCCTATGGTTAGGAGAAGAGTCTGAGTATGAAGTGATATTGCATTCAAAGGAAAGAAAGCTAATGCTCCTGAGGGGTGGAATTGAAGTTAAATGGGTATAAAGTAATTTCAGAGCAATTTTTCGGACTCAGAGCAGTCTCAAAGTTGCTGTAGGAAATATTTTTTTCCCCCAGGTATATTATCGGTGGATTTTTTTTTTTAATTATTGAAAATAAAGTTAGGTTGACAATTTTGTAAAAAGTAAAAAGCAGTAAAGCAGTAATTGTGAAAGCAATAATTTACTACTGCTAAAAATATTGAGCAATATTTTCTCTTAAGCCATGAAACATCAAGTCGTCGTTTAGTGATGTAACTCGCGGTTCAGAGCCAATGATCTTCAGAGTATTCAAAGATAAACATCGATGCTTTGTGAGTATGAAGGCAATAACACCGAGGGTAACTTCTTAGCAATAATAAAAGGTCTTACTTCCAGATTAAAATCTTAACAGATACATACTAATAAATACAGATAGCAAAGGTCCACTTCACGTGTCCTAGTGTGCACCAATGGGGTGTCTTATTTACCAGGAAAAAAAAAGGCAAGTTTCTCAGGTGAAGTTGTGTGTAAGAAGAGTTGCAAAAATACCATGGAACTAGAACCTAGGAATAGTGACAGTGTGTTGGCAGTGATATTAAGATCATGTGGCATAGGCAAATGGTATTTTTCAGTCTTGTTTCAGGTTCATGAGTGCTAGGGGAAGAACTAGTCACTGTAGAAGAGAAATCCTAGTGATAAGTGCTAAAATAACTCTCAGCCTGGAAGGTATTTAGCTGTATTCTCAAAAGCCCTGATTTTGCAAAGCACCAGTGCATCCATAAACCTTTCATTGAGATACAGGGACGCATACGGGATTTCAGCTAGCACGGACTCTAGTCCTTTGCTTAGTAGTGATAGATCTAAGCACATGCTGAATTGCCTTGATGAAATGGGGCCTATGACAATTAACTGCACCTCTTTTTGTCCCTAAGTTAGTTGGTCTCCTTTTTGTGAAGCTCTGCCTATGGGAGAGACTTGGAGCTGTCCACATTTGATGCTAGGGGAAAAAAAAAAAAAAAAAGCCATCAGTGAAAAACAGCAGTAGTTCTGTTCCTCCCCTTTTATGGACCTGTCCAGCCTGAAAGAGTGACCATCACATAGGAGTCGTACCCTGGGCTCTTCTCTGGCTCAGGAGGTTGGTGCTGCAGGAATGCAAGCACCGTTGCAGTACAGCTGCAGTTAAGGATTGCAGGTACGGACCTTCTTAACTATCGAAGGTTTAAAAAAGAAAAAAAAAATCCAAGAAATGGAGGTCTCCCAGCCTTTTCCTCTTGTCCTCTTGATTCCAATATTCTGTGCAGCGTGATGGAATAGATGTTTTTCTTTTATGTCAACGATCTTTCAGACCTACCTTTTTGTTAAAACCCACAGTAAGAAGTACTTGAAGAGCAGTTTACTTCTCATATCATGAGGTTTGCAATTGTAGGTACAGCTGCCCCCATTGCAGATACATAGAGAATTGGGAACCCCGAGAGTGATGAGAGATCTGCCAGGGCCCCAGAGGGGCAGTCTGCGAGCCTCTGGCTGGTAGTGCAGAGCTGCATATCTTCCATCGGCAGGAACTTCGGAAAATATGCCTAAGATGCTGTCTGCAGTTAAAGTGCCTGAAGACCCTAAGAAATCCTGTCCCATGTGGCTTAAGTCATGCGGAGAGCCATCAGCAGAGCAAGGAAAATGACAGAAGCCTCTCGATTGTCAGTGCACCAACTACAGAAAACAGCTTTGAGAAGATGGAGAGGAAAATAATGGAACATTCTTGCTTTATTTTCAGGATGAAATATTTCTGCATAGTATTAAAAATTTAGGAAAAGGATAGAATCACTCCTATGAGGGGAGAGCCTCCCTCTCTTCTCACTGATAACTTTAAAGCAGTGCGAGCTATGATTTGCTTCATGTGGATGAAAGGTTACACATGCTTTCAATCCATATTTTCTATAGTTTTTGAAATTGGTCTGCATATTCTGGTTTGACTTGGTAGCTGCAATGCTACCTTCTGAGTTTTGCCTACATTCTGTTAGAATGCAGTACATTATTAGAGAAAACGTTTCTTTGACTGGGTAACACATTGTTCTCTGAGAGTTGTACTCCTGTTAGGAATCCTCTCATACTATCTAGAATTCCTTGGCACAGATATATAAAGAAATCTTGGCAAGTTTTTGTTACATGAACAAAAGTGGGATGCAAGTATAGTAGCTTGGCCGAGAAAGCACCAGAAAGCCTCCCTGGGTACTTCCCTAAGGCACTCGTGTGTTTCTTTGGAAATCACCAGTTTCTGTGTGATACAGGTCTCAAGGGATGACACAAACCAGAAGGTGGTATGTATCACTCTTCTAAACTTAAAACCAAGAATAAAGTCACATATATGATTTTACCTTCATATATATTGCTTGACTTTGAAGCTTTGGGCTAAAGAAATTAGGTAAAATTCCTTTAGGGAGACTTCCAGAATACTGCTACTTAACCATTTGGATTGTATTTTCATATTTCTGATTTTTTTTTTTTTTTTTCTCATGACAGATTTTCTTATGAAAATGGGTTGATGGACTGTTTGCCTCAGAAAGTCATTTTCAACAAATCTACCAGTACAAAAAAAAAAGCTTGGTTTTAGTATTCTGATATCATTGTCAAATGTAGTGTTTGAATTTAAAATATCTTGTAATAGCGATTTTTAGTTTATATATCAAATATTGCAATATTTCAAAGGATCAAAGTTGATTTTGTGTACTTCTCTATGCCTTTATGCTTGTGGAGATTTTAAGTTTTGGTCTGAATTCAAGTATGAAAAAAATGAGATCTCAACAAAGGCAGAAACCAAAATAACATGTTTGCCACCTAACTCTACTATGTGTGCTTCCAGGGAAAGAAATATGAAAGAAAACCTGCAGGGGAGAATTAGTGTTTTCTTCTAATAGTCTCTTGTGGGAAGGAAAAAAAAAAAAAAAGTGTTAGTGATTCGCTTCAAGTTTAGGATCTTATTGTTTGGGGGTTTTGTTTTTTGCTTCTGTGTGTGTGTGAGAGAGGGAGTATCCAGGCACATCATTTTTGGAATCTTAGCATTGCATTCAAATGTGACCCAAATTCTCCATGTGAGTCCCATGCTGGGACATGGATAGAGAGCACAACTGTAACGTACTCGCACATCTTCAAGAATCTGATGGCTGTCCTTATTTGAACTTCTACCACTTGGCAAAGGACACAGTGACCTGCCTGCAAGCCCCAGGTGACACATGTGCACACACAGACACGCTTGCGCACACAATCAGTGTGCTGTGGGCTTAAGTAATCCACA
>VZSV01000252.1:377382-400427 GCA_013398735.1 Nothocercus julius | reverse complement strand
TTTTTTTTTTTTTTTTTTCTCTGTAACTAATATGTAATAATGCAGCACTCTATTTCTGTTAGATCTTTTACAGTAAGGCCGCGGTATGCCTGAATATGGTGGACCCCGGACCTTTTTCCCACTCAGTCCTGGACTGAAAAGGAGGGTCCTGGAGGTTTCAGTGTATATATAGAATCTTGTATATTTAGTAAATGGAGTAAGTGGGACTTATGGCCAGTATATGTTAAAGCCACAACACTAACAAAGCTCCGAAGCTCAACTAGCAGAAACAACTGTTCACCTTGCCATGTCCATCCTGTAATAAGACCTAAGTTGCACCTGCCTGTAGTTGTGCATGATCAGACTTCGAAGTATAATTAACAAGGTCTGTAATGTATCAGTGTTCATAAATGTAGATTTAAAAGTAAAGAAAAAAAGCAAACTCCAGACCAACATCCGAAAACCAACAACGGCAACAGTTCAGTGTTAAGACTGGAAGGTGAGACATGTCCAATGTTGTTGCAGGGTTATAGTTGAAAGGGTGAGCCAGCATCAGCATAACTGGGCTGCAGTAGTGACATTTGCTAAGGAATCAACCTTATTTCCATACTGTTTTGTTCTTACTTTGGTCATCTGTTCTTCCCTGTGTGCGGTACAGGGCTGAACATGGCCGCAGTCACCAGTGTTTAATGCGTCAATGTTGCCTCAGTGATTTCTGTTCACGTAGCAATTGCTAAACCAAGGTGGGAATCTCCTTTTCTCCTGCACAGCAAAAGGCATCCTGCCGGAGCTTCCTCACAAGGATAATCCTCACTGCTGTCCTCATTCCTGCCAGCTGACTGACTTTGCAGTGTTCCCAAAAGCAGAGCGCAACACGGGCCACCGTATTGATCGCGGGCGCCGCGAGATGCATGTTGTGCTTCGGCACCCTCCTTGCCGCTCAAAGTCAGGACACAAACGCAGCACGTGCTCCATACATGACGCCTGTTCTACACCATTTGACATTAGGAGGGGGAGGAAACTGCTGATCTTTACCGATGTGGACTTGGACTATGTTTATTTGGGAGGAAAGCTGTAGCGAACCTTGGTTCTCGTCCTCTGTGCTGCCTGGACCCCTTGAGAGCAGCTAAGCGGAAGCTGGCGCAGCACAAAGGCCTTGGCACGCGTCCGGGCGCAGAGGGCTCCGCTTCCTGCCATTGGAATGTGATTGCTGAAAAGCCTGTGTATCGAGCAGGGGAGACCAGGACTGTTCTATAAAGGGTGTTTGTGGTGTTTACTTCGAAACAAGCTTTGCTAATTAAAATAGTGTATTCTGGAATCGTATTTGAATGGCATTAAGGGTGTGAATGATAAAAAAAAAAAAAGTACACTCATACAGCTCTCCTGGCTTCTCCTTCCTTTTCCTTCAGCCCTCCCTAGGGGCCACAGATAAAGCTAGAAGCACTTTTAAGTGGCGCTCCGGTGACCGAATCCTTTTACAGTGCTAAAGGAGTGTAAAGGGATCTTGCTGCCTCTCGGACAAGAAGGTGAAGAGCAGCTGCCTGAACAGACCTGACAAGTTTCTGACAGGTCCTTCTCCCATCTCTTGGCCCATGAGAAAATCCAAACCAATTAAAAAGAAAAAAGGTCAACCATAGTTACTGTTTGGGGCTTGTTTTTTCATAGACACTGAATGCGCTTGCCTTGGTTGCAAGTGCAAAGGAACAAAAAGGGCAGAGGTGCTGGGAGCTACTGCAGGTTTTTTTCTCACTTTTTGCACAGCTCTCTATTCTAAGTAACTTTGTAAGTGAATTAAACCACAATGTGCAAGTTATGTTTTGAGATTTGGATTCCTTGTGCATAGAAAAAAAAAGCCTTCTGTCCTAAACAGTAGATCTGCAGTTGTATTTGAACAGGAGAGACCTCTCGTGCTTTTCAGTGCTGCTGGGCATTCAGCACAAGGACCTGTTTTAACCACAGGCCAAACTGTTCTTTAATTTCTTTAGTCAGCTTGCATTAGAACTTAAACATCACTTGTTTGCAAGTTTGCATGTTACACTGATGAGCTGCACCAGTGCAACCAGAGTTGAAGGAAGGAAGTGAGACCATGTCTGCAAAAACTGCACTTCTGTATTTGCTTGAGGCAAAGGGTTGGAAAGAAGGTCAGTAAACAGCCTTTAAGACCAGTTCAAAGACGTGAGGACAGCTTGTTGGCCGCTCTGTATGCTGTGTATGGCTGCGCTGAGCTGCGTTTTGAGGGTCAACACCAGTATGATGGAAAAGCTGAAGCTTATTTATTCATTTGGCATCATTTGCCAGAGACTGCTCAGTTTGGGCTTTATTCCCATGTGCTAGCGCGAGGAAGCGCCATGTTGGCAGGCTCCATTCACTGCCCTGTAGCTGAGCTACTCTTCAAGTGCATGACAGATAATGCTCCAAAGAAGCATGAGCTTCAATATGAGCTTCAAACCTCCCCATTAGCCGCCCAGCTTGGAGCCTGAGCTGCTAAGCTGGTGTGTCTCCCAGAAAATGTGATTATGATTAGAGTATAGGGAGCCTGGGAGGAAGCTGAGCTGGTAAAATTAATACCGATTTCCTAATGTATTTGTCATTTTAAAATGGACTGCTGGGAAAGAATAAGTGGTGTTTGTCTCCTGGTGACTCTGTGTAATGCTCTATCCCCATTCCAGGAGGATGTCTAAATGGAATAGTAATTTGGCTGGGAGGGAGAATAGCTCTTTCTGAATATGACTATTAATGTGGGCAGACTGAGTCTTTTGTTAAATAAGTCTCATAGGGAGTGGCTGGCTGCTCTGCTGTATGAGAATATTTTTAGCGTTTCTAGCACCATCAGTCTGAAACTAATAATGAGGGGGATTTAATATTTCTTCAGACTAAATTTTGAGCAAGATGGTTCTCACCTCCGCTTAATGCCTAGCACTGCAGAAGGAAGGCAATTGCCTTGGATTTTTGAGGGGATCTCAGAAATTACAAACAAAAGCAGCTGTCTTCTCTTTTCAAAAGCAAACAAAAGAACTAACGCGTTGATGTGTGGCTGTGAAAGAGTGCTGTACAAGTTCGCATCCCTGCTATTGACCCAAGCTGGGTAAAGGCCTGTCTGATGCTGTGAGATTAAGCCAAGGTAAGCAATGAGAATGTGTGTGCAGGTTCTACGAAAATGTCTTTAAGCCTTGATCTGTCATCAATTTATATGCAGAAAGAGTGACTCAGGAGTTTTGTCCTAGGTGGTGTATTTAGGCCCACTTAAATGGATGCTTGACATGTCCTCAGCATTCTCTAGAAGATATTCCTGCTTTTGGAGCAGATCTTGCCTTTTCAGCTCAGCACCCTCCACTAAAATTCGAATTGCTGTAGGGCCCAGGACATCACTGAGGGGACCGAATAAAGAGACTCCACTTTTAAAGGCAATGAACACGATGAGAAATAGTTGTACCTCATGTCCGAATACCACTGAATTTCATCAGAGTTTTAAGCAGCGAGAGCATTTTCCAAATTGCTTTTCACAAGCAGGTAAGAAAGCTTAGTACCAAACAGTGTTTCCAGAGCATGAGTCCCTGGAGATTTTTAGTGTATGTTTTTATGACATGTCATGCAAAGTGCTTAAGATCATTGTGCTTCTCTACACGAAGGAGAACAGTCAAGTTTGGCAGTGTGCAGACTTCCCATCACCGTTTTCTTCAGCAAAAGAAGGAAAGGAACATCTCCTTGGCAGCACGGCAACACTTTCGGATTGCAGGTGGGTCAACAGGAGCCACTTGGCCAGGTTTCAGCACTGCTGTACTCTAAACCTTTATCTTTCTGATGGTTTTAATCACAGAAACACATGCAATGACAAGGAAATGGAAAAGGCAATAGAAGTAGTCTGTGGTGTTAATTAATTTGCCAACACTGACTGCAAGATATCTGAAACATGCAGGATAAATTTTAGTTCTCTTGTCCATATTTTCTAGCCTTAGCAAAATACCAGAATAATTAAGCTGCCCAGAAGTTCTGACATTGGGATGTTAAGTAGCTAGCACAAATCTGAACGCAGTGATCGCTCTCACGTTCACTGGCACCACTGTAACACAGGCTCTGTTGGGAGTACTATTCCACATCAATTGTGCATTGTATTTGTTTCAAGCAGTTCACCTGGAGCGCCCTGTAACTGCACAATGTGCAGTGGTGATACTTGTAGAAAAACACGGGGAAGGATGGCAGCCGTGGTCATTCCCGCTTCTGCTTTGTGTTCAGATCCCTTCTCCCATGTGCCTGCTGCACTCGTGTTACCCTCTCCATGCGGCTGCTTTGAGCAAGGAAGACACAAGATACAGGCCAGGAGTGCCACCTAAAGGCAATAGTGCTGAAGGCTTCTCTGAGAGCACAATTCAGGGAACTGTTCAGCCTGCCAATCACCCACTTGTTGTAGAACAGACTCAAACTGTACATGGGAAAGTTTGTTAAATCTCTCCCCATACCATAGAGGGTGACAGATTCTCAAATGAGTATCATTGAGTCACACACAATATTCAGTTGGGAGTGTGGGTAGATTTGGCCACCATCGGGCCCTTCAAGACTATTTGGAGTCCTGGAAATAAAAAGCCACAAAGAACTTAAAAAAATGATATTTTAGGAATTTTCAACCATCTGCTCTGTGTCTAAGATGGAATTATGCGACAAAACTTCTTGCAAAACATCCTTCAGAGCTATGTCCTAATGCAGATGCTCATATAAATGCTTCCCTTTAGTTCAGCAGTTACAGTAGTAACATAGGATTATACTACCATGCAGGGAAATATTTTTGAGTTATTTTCTCCATAAATGTGAGCTCTAATTGTTTTCTTTTTTTGTATCTGCTTTAATAGGCATTCCCTGATGCCATACCTTAAATATGCCTTCCCCTAATTTTAGTAGTATTAAAACCATGGCAGAGCTTTCTAACTTAGCCCAGGACCTTTGGGAATCTGCAGAACCGTTTCTTCTCTGCTTCAGTTGCCTTACTTAACACAAAGCAGCTCCCAACCAGGAATGTGTTACCTGTCTCGGTTTCCTGTTCTCTGAGGATTCCTCTTCTACCCTGGTTTCTGCCCTGATGGTATGTGGGCTCTCTCAGGCCATTCCAGGTATGTTTCCTGGATTGGATAAAAAAAGAAAAGGTCGTGAACTTGGGAGAAAATGAAAGTATGCATATTTAAAGGTGACTGTTCCCTAAGAGAAAAAAAAAAAAAAAAGTAATCTGATTCTATCACTGAGTCCCTGTTTCCTGTGGCTTTAGAGCCAGACCGTTTTACATCCAGTGTGATGTGTAATGTATTCATTTCTGCCTTGTAATCCAGGAGGAACAAATGCTGGCTATTCCTAGGACTGCTAAACCATAGTAGTATTAATTAGTCCTTTCCTCCACCAACAACTACTTGCAGCAGCAGAAAAAGTCAAGAGTGGCAGGCTCAGGTTCAAAGTGATTATGAGGCAGACATCTCTACTGTGAGCAATACTGATTTAAGCTAAATGTTCCTGTAGATCTGTGCAACTGAACCTGTTGCTCCCATGCATGCCAAGCATTATAGCATTCCAGAAAACATCAGTCTTGCAGAGTTATACCATTCACATCTTCTGCTTTAAGCTTTAGTGCATTTATTTATCAGGGGCTACTCTGTCAGCTCAGTACATAATTAGTGGAGTTCTCTTTTGAAGACTTAATAATTCAATGCAATAATTCAAAAATGCTTAATTCAATGCAATAATTCAAAAATTACTACATCTCTGATTTAAACCAGATCAGAGCTGCTAAAAACTAGAAGAACATCCAAATTCCTGACACATGCCTTATAAAAAGTATATTATAAGTAAAGAGAAAAAAGTCTATGAAGAGTGTGTGTTTGCTGTGAGGAGCTACTGCTTTTTGCACTTGAGATGAAGTGCATTCAAGGAATTAAGGTTTTCTTTGATTAGATGGTGTAAGGTTAAATGGTTATTGCACAGAACAGCTGTATGGCATAGGACATGCTTCTTAGCATGCCATTTAGTCATAAAAAAAATATTGAAACAGTGGTCAGAGCAATAATATCCTACACACAGAAATAGCAACCAGATGAAAAATTTTGTTATTCATCAAGCTAAATGAAAAATATATCCTAAACTTTCTTTTTTTTTTTTTCTTTTTTTTTTTTTTGTATGGAGGATGAAGTAGCCACTCTCTCAAGCAATAAGTTTGTATAGTGTGTTTCTTCAGGAATCGACTAATACCTACTGCTTTCCATGTAACTTAACAAAGCAGGGTGAAACTCTTTTCTCCTCTTTTCTCTCCTTTTCTTTCTCTCCTTTGTTCTATACCAGGACTATGTACCTTCTGTGTACGTTTGTAGACAGTGCAAAAATCAGTCGCATGATGGTAAAGCAGTAGTCTCGTGGTTGCTTTTGTTGTTATGAAGATACGAGTTTAAAAATGAGTGCAGCATACTCCTGTTTTGGCATTTCTGTGATGTTTGTGATAAATATGCATGTTGGTCATAGCACGACATTGAATACGTTCATAGGCTTGTTTAGAAAAAGTAAATTACATTGTGCATAGGTAGCAGTTGCTGTACATTAGTGTGAGCTTTTCAGAAAGTATCATAGGAAGCATTCTGGCACAAATACTTGCTTTTTGCCTTAACAATACAGTGCTGAAATCTGGCCATAGACTCGCCCCCAGGACGCTGCAATGCAGAGGGCGTTTTATGTTTTCTTTTCATGCCTGCTACGTTCTGAAGGGTTCAGCTATTCAAGTAGTAGGAGCACAATGATCTCCTGTAGTGGCTTTTTTTCTGTTACTGCAGTTAGGTGTTTTAGGGATTTTTTGTTTGGTTTGTTTTGGTTTGTTTTTTTGGGGGGGAGGGTTGTTTGTTGGTTTTTCATGTTGAAAGAAAATAAAGCTGGTGTTAAACAGGTGGGACAATAGTTTCAGGCAAGCTGTGCAATTAACCAGGACTACGGAACGGATGCACCCCTAGACTGCTGAGCAGGCAGCTGGGCTGCCAGGCTGGGCCGGGTGCTGCGAGCCAGTCACTGAGCGCGGCGCTGCTTGCAGGTATCAGCCTTTAAGAAAACACGGCGCGCAGCACACACAACAGAGCAAAGCAGTCCCTGCTCATTGGGACCGGTCTGACCTGAAGGCCAATAGTTAGTTCTAATACTGAATTAGACCTTCACCTGCAGCCCACGTGTGAAGTCAGGTTCAAAACCCTGGATGCTGTTGGATTGTCAGGCTTTTGTGACCTACTGTAAGAAAATTACTCCCAGCACAGAGACACACACACACTTCACTACAACGAGGAAGGGAGAACTTGGGGGTGCCCAATACATGCAGCCACACACAGAGACGTGCTGGTTTGGCACAGCCGAGGCAGTGGCCTCCCCGCCCTTTCTGTCCGTGGGAAAAGAACTTTGCAGTTTCTGCACAGTGTCTTGGAGCAATTGCTCTTCTGGGCACTGTGGCCTCTGATGTCAAATAGTTCAGTTTGTGGTTTGAGCTTCAGCTGGCATCTGCTGTCTTCCTGAGATTTGGGAATGTGCACTGGAATGTTCATTGTCACACGGACTAAGAACTAGCCTTTGGTTTGCCCATGGGAGGCCTTTTCTAACTAGCTAGTTCTGCTTTGACCTACTCCTCCGGGAAGTTTCACACTTAAAAAAAAAAAAAAAAAAATGGAGACAGCCCCTGAGGCTGGAAGGAAAATGATGATTCTTTGACTACACAGGATTTAAAATAGCAATTAAAAGAACTAAGGTGAAGGTGATAGAAGTACAAACCTCTCTCAGCCCCTTGCCTTCACATCCTTGAGGCACCCAGAATCTGGTCATCCCCATTCAGGACAAATTCAGTAGGAGCAGGGTTGCAGTCGCCGCCACACCACAGAACACGCGCGTACGGTGCCCTTCACTAACACTAGTGCTAGAGCTCCTGCTCAGCCCAAACCTCCTCCGCCACCAAGAGGAGGTTTGGCAGAAGGTCTCCATCAAGGTCCAACTTCAAACAGATGGAGGTGGAGAATGAATGCGGCCAACTGCTGAGATTAAATGTAGTTCTTACTTTATGCCAAAAAAAAAAAAAAAAAAAAAAAAAAAAAAAAAAAGGAAAAAAGCCCAAACTTTAGCGTTTTTTGCTCGTTTGCTTGTTTTTTCTTTTGTACCTGATTTTTCTTTTTTTTTTTATTTTTGTGATCTTCCATGTTTTTTTTTCTGTTTGTGACTGATCTCATTCTGGTGGAAGAAGGAGGTAACTGCATGGGTGTTCTACAGCAACGCAGTGTAGGAGTCTGACAGCTCCCTCCCTTTCTCAGCTGGCCACCACTATGCTTTTTGGAAATGTATGGTCATTTCAGGAAATGACTTACCCATGTCTCCTGTCCTGAACTAATGATAACTTTTTAGAAGGAAAAAAAGCAAAAAACAACAAGACAGTCAAAATTTTAAAATTCCTCTGTATGAATAAATACTCTATGTATGTGATTAAAATAAAAACATGTCTCGGAAATCAGAATCCAGTGTGTGGACTGCTTCATACACTTTCACCTCTTGAGCCCTGTCTTTGCCGGAGTATTATTATTATCAAATAAGTTATTATTATCAAATGGCGGATGACAAAAATAGAAACCTTTGCCTTGCCATTTAGAGCTACTGGATGTGTTTGTTTTCTGTTTTGTGCAAGCAATCTGTGGGGAGTGGTAAGCATGTGATGTGACAGATCATATTCTGCCACATCTGACCAAAAAAAACAAGACTTGAATAATCCTTTGAGCTGGAACACGATATACCGCCAGAATTAGTTATTTGTTTTTTCTTTTGAAGAAGCATAATCATATATTTTGGTGTTCAAGGACCATATAAAGAAATGAGCTATACGTATCTTAGTGCTTTGATTGCAACTGTTCAGACAGTTCAGATCCTTTACCTTGAAGTATTGTGAAGTTTTAACACCATCAGCATATTTCTTCACAGAAGATAAAAACAAAACCATTTTATACACCAAAGTCCGGAACTCTTTGGATGCTAACGTTAGATTCTTATAAAATCATTTATAACTTTTTTTGTTTTAGGTCATGAACAAGTTGGCTGGCACAAAGAGCATAGCCACAGAGTATCCTGTGGTTTTAGTAATTAACACTTGGTGTCTTTTGTCAGGCTGCCAGGACACCCAGTCCACCCTGTCCCTGTGTTTCCTCGCTGCCTTTAGGGAGCCCGCCCAGGTTGGCCCAGGCTGCAGGAGCAAGTGAGGTGCAAGGTGCAGTGATCAGCACAAGGCTCTCTGGAAGGTAACCTGGACCAGCCTGATCATGTCTTACATTCCCTTTTTGTCCCTTTTCCTCCTCCCTGATTCTTTTCCAAGTTCCAAGGTGTTACTGGTTAATATTTTCTTGAATTAAAGAAGAAAAAGGAATTTCTCATACGCCGTGTGTTTTAATCATTGGGAATAAAAGTTTAGGTAGTGATGAGATTATCCTTAGGTTAGATGAAGGTATATTTTCATCTTTTTCTAACATAAGCCTCAAAAAGAGTGTATTTTCTAAATCCAGTGCCATATATACTGTTAGTATGCAAAATAGGCGAAAGTATTTTACCAAAGTAATGCCACAAAGAAAGAGGGATGAACTGATATTGCAGGAATTCTCTTAAAATAATCACTGGACCAGGACTGAGGTTCACTTTCTGAAAATGTCAGTTCAGCTATAAATTTGTTAACCCGAGGGAATTTGATCCCTCTACTTCTCCAGGATGTCGCAAGAGAAAATAATTAATGCTTGCATGGCAGTTAGCTTCTTGGGAGAGGAATTGCACAGATGTAGGAAGATGATTGTGAGGGCTAAGGATCAACTTTGATAACTTTAATTAGATAGCTGAGATTACAGGTGCTGCCTAGGGGCTTTTGACAGGCATCTCCCATAAAGCAGAGTGAAAGGGGATTTGGCTGTCCATTTTCAGCTTGTTTTATTGGGAGCTATTTGATAAAATCCCCCTAGCAATCTGACAAATCTCAAAATCAAGAACAAATCATGTTAATATATAACCAGTCCAGAAGGGTTAAAGACGTACATAGAAGCTTCCTGTTGTATTTCAGAAAGAGGCACAGTGACACTGAAGACTGTTCTCATTTTAGAGTTAAGTATTCCAGAAATAATCCAAAGTCTGTGATAGAGAAAATCTTTGCTCATAACGATTTATCATTTAAGTTACTGCATTATTTGATTCATGAGAAGCAGTAGGATTATACCGACCTTGAACTGCTGTTGAGATTATAGAGATATGTTGCTGTGATATTTGTCTTAACTATTTCTTTTGGCTTGTCTCCGTTCCACATACAGCTGTTAAATCTTTCTTAATATAAATGAGATCTTAGCAGTCTTTCTACAAGGCCTGAAAGTGGTGTTTTGGAGGGAAATGCATAGGTCTACATGAGTCCAACTGTGTTTTAGGATCTCATTAACTTCTCTTTTTCTAAAGTAAATAATGCAATGTACCTCTATCAGCTTAGGTTGACAAGATCTTTAAGAAGTATGAGCAGAAGATTCACAAGACTATTTGGACTTAGAACCGCCTAAATGGAAATGAGATGGAAGAAGACAAGAGTGATGACTAGCTGACTCCATTACCTTGTCCCATAAGCTCTACAGGAGGTTATTCTCATATGAGTGCCTTATGGATTCAGCAGAGAGAAGATAAAACTTTTAACTGGAAGAATTTGCCACTCAAAGTTATAGATAGCCTAGAACTCAAATCAGAAGACCTAGCAATATTTGTCAGCGCTAAACCTGCCAGGATGGCTCCATTTCCATTCAAAATCATATGCAGAAATCTCATCATTTCCTTCTTTCCTACCTGTTTTTATCAGTAATAAGATATTTTCAGGATTATTGCATATTAATGATACTAAGATGTTACTTAGGAAACCTTCATTATGGTGATGATGCAGGTTTGTTATTATCTTACATTCAGTTTGAATGAAACCTGCTTGGGCCTCCCCATTTTAATAATCTGTGACGTCGACTATTAATGTGTTATCAAAGATAAAAAGATACTGTGCGTTGTTGCAAAATGGAGAAGTGGAAGTAAGGGAATCTTTATTTTTTAACTCATCTATTAATGCTATACTGTGCAGGAGACATCAACAGCGAGAAGGTAAATTATAAAGAAAGCAAAAAATCATGCAAAGAAAATACATCTGTAAATATTTTCCAGTAGTGTAGGAATCTACTGGGTTTTTTTGCTCTAAGTAAAAAAGAGATCTGCACAATGGAACAAGAGGCAAAAATGGGTTGTCTGCTAAAGGTTTGGGTAATTTAAAGACAGTGCACGTTGGGATATTGTACGTAATCTAGTGCTTTCCTTGTACTGTATTTCTGCTTAGTGGCAGCCACCAGAGCTCCAGGCAGTATTATGGACATTATAAGTAGCATTCTGGCCACTCAGATTTTCAGGAGAAACATACCATTTTCAGAAAGCTCTCTGTTTTGGTGTTTTGAAGGAGGAGGAGCTTTTTGTCAAGGGCTCCATGCTGAAGGCACGACAGCTCCGCCAAAAAGGTATTGCGCCCCGAAGGTACGTAAAGAATATTGTAAGAAACATAGTATAATCTAATGCATCCAAGCATGCCCTTGGCAAAACATTCGACAGAGGCAAAGGCTCAGTAATGTGGTAAATCCATGTGCTTTTTCAGACGATAGGATTTTTTGTACATTATTTCTTTTATCAGTCGAAGAAAGTCCAGAGCAAGAGGCATTTTCTTTGTTTTCTGCAGAGCAGACCAGCTGTGTGTTGGAGCACAGTCCCTTGGGTAAGGAATACAATTTCAGTTACGCAGCATGGAGAAGAATACATTAACCCAGTCAGTTGAGTTTTCACGTTTGTTTCCTTGAACAAGTCACTAAAACCATCTGCGCAGCAGTGAGAAGGTACGCATTAATGTGTTCCTAGTATATAAAACCATAGAGTTCAACGTGTTGTTAGTGTTAGCAGGGTACCGAAGGACTTGCCCTTGGATCACTGCTTTGCTAGTGTTCTGTACAGAAAGCACTCCAGTAGTGCAATGAGGAAAAAATAGCCTGTAGACCTTCTCCTCAGTAATAATTACACAAGCAGTGGCACTAAGGACTTTACTCTTGAGTTTTAACATGCAGAGTTAACCCATGTAGCTGCACTGACTTGGGTGTATTTATGGCAGTATCAGTAACTGATCTCACTTGCAACAAGCCCCTTCAGAGGGAAAATGCATTGCATTCCATTTTCTAAAACAAAGTTATTTTTGTTACTCTTCCTGGGTCTGAATGGTGGAAGCTAGGAAGACAGAAGAATTATACTGACATTGCAATAGCCTAATGCACTTAAATAAAAAACTGTTTTAAAACGAGATTTTATGGATAAAAAATGAAGTGGTTGGCGCCATATTTGTGAATGCAACTCCCAGCTAGACCAGGATGGAAAAAAAAGATGGAGAGAGATAGGCAGCTGGGTAGAAATGTACAGGATGTTCAACGTGAGAGGGTGAAACAAGTCTATAGCGAGTTAGGAATACCTAGACAGCAAGTTTTAGAAGGTTTAAAAACGGTAAGAAGGCCTAAGAGCAAAATGAGCTCATCCTGCTTTCTGGAGCAAGAGGGTACTTTTGCCACTGTAACCTTCCTGCAACTGAAATGTTTTAGAAAAGCTGCGAGAGAGGGCACGGTAAAAGGCTGTCAGAATACATGGTAACTGCGGGACAGCATCAGGCTGACAAGACAGGAAATTGCAATGTACTGCTGCACAGAATAAATGTATTTTCTGGAGAGTAGGAGTCACAAAAGCAGATCACATTGCCTCTGCATGGGGACGCCTACTGTGAGTCAGCCGCCTCCAGGGAAGTCTCCTGTGCCGTGCCGCTTTACACTGGGCAAGAAAACTGCGTGTGCAATGTTAGAATAGAAAACCCGTCCTCTGGATTTGATTGCGTCCAAAGGAAGTAAATTTATTCAACCTAAGTGAGTAATAGTTTATTACTGTTGATTCACGGGTGTTTCATTTTTAAATTATGATCTCCTTCCTGCAATGTTGTTGTTGTTTATTCCTGTGAAGCACAAGGGCAACTGCAACTACAAAAGACTCTGAGAAGAAAAAATACCCTCCCACGCACTTTACTTGTGGATGGAATTCAGGGTTTCTTTTTTTTGCTCTTTCCATATTATGTTTTAAGACGGCTGTGGTCCTCCTTTTTTTGTTTGTTTGTTTGTTTTATTTGTGTGTGTGTGAGAACAATTTTATGCGTAGTATAAGGATATTCAGTATAAAGGAATTCAGATTTAGGGTGCAACAAGCAAAGTTTGTTTTTTCTTAATTGCAAGGTGCACCTGCTTTTAGCTCCAAAATGTGGGTTGTCCAATTATGGTAGAGCAGCCGTAGCATGTGGCTGGGCAGTGCAGTCCCACAGTCTGTATTCTACCTGCTCTGAACAAACACAGGCCATCCTCCAGCCTGTGTTTATATCCACAGCTACTAATCAGACCACTTACAAAATAAGTTCACAATCTACATGCAGACAAGTCACAAATCAGAGAGGGCTGATATCTGCAGCTAAATACTTCAGGTAGTTTGAGTGAAAAGAGCTTCACTTCTCAGCCTTGTTGCACTCACCAGGACACAGGTGTTTCCTGACACAGGTTGGCCTACTGTCCAAAAGCGGATAGTCGATTCACATGGAAATTGAGTAATATCATGTCTTCTGCTCTCTAGGAAAAAGAAAAAAAAAAAAAAAAAAAGACAATGTAATAGTTGCATAGTTGCAGCATTGACTCTGGAATAAAAGGTAGCTGTCTCACACAAAAAAAACTTGTCAGGCTCACTTATATAAACATGCTGCTCTTGTTGGTATAAGGCAAACCTACCCGCAGCAAGTAGAGATCTTAAGATTATTTGGAAAAAAAAATACTAATTTATTCCCAGGAATTGTGAAAGGATAAGTCTTTTTTCAAATTCAGTGACCTACAAATAAATTCATTTTCCATAATTCAGGTTTTACTCAGAATCTTAGAGGTCATTTTCTCTGTTAATTCAATATCTAATGTTATTCCTACTGTTATATATTGATAAGTTCATTCAGATTAAAATAAAAAATGTCAGTTATCTTCCTTCATATTTTGTTGCCTGCATGTACGTAATGTATGTGTGCTTTCTCAAGTCTCTACCTGATAAGCCTTTGAGACCATGGCTGCACTTAAAAGTTTTAAAGGAAACAGTCAATAGCAAATTGTTTCCTGTAATAGAAAACAGAGCTTTTCCTGAATATAACCAGCTAAGGGTTTTGGCCAGAATCTGGCTGAACGGTCCATGCCAAACCCCCTTATCATAAGCTTCGTTTTAAGTGTCATACAAACCAGATAAGTTAGTGATAGATGTGGTCAGAGTGCATTTAAATTGTACTGTCTTGAAAACATTTATTTCCAGAACAGGAGATTAATAAATGGTACTGGATAGTTGTTCTTTTGGGGGGTTATTTTTGTTTGTTTGTTTGTTTGCTTGCTTGTTTTCCCTAGTGTTTCTCTCTTTTTCTTCCTCATGGTTGAATGCAAACTGGCCAGTTTCTGTATCCATCTGTGCGAGTTCCAGGTCAAGGATCTCTCCCCATGGTTTTCAAATTCTAATGATTCACTGAAACTCCTACAGTACTGCTGCTTCCCAGATTACCAAGCAAATACAATTTAATTGGGAAGCCTCATAGCATAACAGATATGCGTAGCTTAGTCTTCTTGCGTTTTCCCAGTTCCTCACAGGCTAAGCACAGTCACAGCAGTTCACACCTTACCATGAGCAGAGCCTTCATCACCGGATGACTGCTGTCTACAGCACAGGTTTGGAGCTCTGGGTCTCCAATATCTGTGGTGTTGCCTGTCTAGAGAGCTACTCACTATCAATAGTCTAAGGAAGCGTAGAGAGTGTCTCTGCTAAAGAAAAAGTACTTATCTCCACCTAAATGTGAAGTTCATGGCTGGGGAGAGATGAGGGGAAAAGAAACGCATCCCAGACGTGTGGCCTGCACCTTGCCAGGAAAAGTAAGAGTCATTATGGAAAGGCTCCTACTCTGCGCAAGGACTATAGGTGGAAAGGTGACAGCTTTTCTTTAACGAGATAGAGAATTACAATAATGGGAAAATACTCTATCAATCACATTTTTTCCAAGCCCAGCAAAAGTCTGATGTTCTTTAAGCTGTCAAGGTGTTTCTCCGTGCTTTGGTCCAAGAGGATCAGAAAATCTTGTGAGGAAACATATGCCATTGTTTGGCTCTTCAAATACTGACAATTTCCCAGTCTGACCTCACCTGGATCTATATTTATGTTTATCACAGGGGATTAACCATGTTATATGTAACAGTCATGCAATAGTGTAGTCCAAGTAATAAGAAGGTTATTAATGGAAACTTCTTCCTTTTTTTTTTTTTCCCTCTTCCAGCTTTCGTGACATGATTATGACTTACTAGGATGGCATGCTTTATGATTTGAATATACCCCTCTGAAATGTTTTGCGTTGGTGGCGAGCGTGCCTTCCCTGGGGCAGTATTATTTTCTGTCCCCCTGCAATGTGATGATTTTCAGAGATGAGGACATGAGGGAAAAAATAGATGTCTTCCATTTAAATATGACTGAAACACTAGAAAAGGCTCCTTTGAGGACTGCCATTTCAGAATGAGATTACTCTTTGTAGCAGTGGTAGTAAAAGCCAGATAATGTCACCATTGGAGTCTTCATTTTTTCCTGCCTCGGCTGTCACGGCACGGAGCGGGCTGCCCAGCCCCATAGCAGACACTGCTATTAGTAGAGTCGCCCGCTACCAGCGCCGTGACTGTCACGTACGCGGCTGCCCGCGCAGCGGCTGCGAGCGCGGCAGGCCACAGTGCGCCTCGAGGCTCCTTAGCAAATGAGAACGTGCCCGGCAGCTCCCCGACGTGCTCCTTAGCCTGTCAAACATTTGCTGGGAATTAATGGGGCTATGACAAGGAAGAGACCAGCACATGCTGCTCTAGGTTGTCATTTCGCCCAGTAAGGGATTCAACCATCACTAACGATGGTTAACGATGAGGAATGACTGTAACTGACCGCATAACGTGCATCCTGTGAGTATAAGCTGGTCCTTAGCCATGTAATAAATATATGGGGTATTTTATGTGGGTAATCATTAAAATACAAGCTGCCAAACAAAGAGAATTAGATAAGCTTTCTGTGATAATTGGGTAGCACCACTACACTAGTTAGAGAGGTATCAAGATGAAGATTTCAAGTTCAGAACAAAAGTTACTCAAAAGATTAGAACATTTTTACACTCTGATCCCACTTGTAGGCACTAAATTCTGTTGCAAAGGTAGCCTGAACTTCTCCTTGCTTGTAATTTCTGAATGTGCTGAGTAAACATTTTATTTAAAAGTATAAACCAGTGGTTTCACCATACGGAAGTAGTTTACAAAGAAGCCCTTTGAAATTTATGTAAGAGTAGTCTTCTATGTAATGATCTCCAAAATTGCAGGAAGAAAAGAGTATGATTTAAATTCGCTATAGTACAGGATGTTTTATGAATGGTAGTGAAATGAAAGTAGATGAATTGCTCTTGCTATGTGTAGTCAGCAGAAAACCTATCGGAGACAAAGCGAGTTTCTGATTCCCACTGGTCTCTTGGCTCCTCTGTACGAAGTGTGTGGGATTGGGAGTCAAAACCTCTGCTCTCTGCTTCCAGAAGTTTGCCAAGACCCTCCTGCGTAACCCTGAATATGTCATGTCATGCCTCAGTCTTCTCTTCGTTGTCGTGTCAGTAACTAATATTACTGTTCCGTGTGTATTGTGAGGTTTAGCACACTCATACAGTAACGTGCTTTGAAAGCTTCAAGAGGCAAAAGCTACAGATGTCAAAATATTATCATTAATACAATGACACATGAAAACACATAATCAAGAATTTAAATCTAGAATAGAAAATGAAGGATTTCATAACACTGGACCAAATTGCAACGTCTCCTCTTTGTAGGGTATCGAGCAATAAGGTTTCTTTTACAAGCAGGAAACTTTTCCAAGGGTGTGTTTCTCCTGCAAGCTGTTTTCTGTCTTTGCATGTTCTAAAAGGAATCTATGATCAGAGGATACTAAAGAAATTTATCTTTAGGGCTAATGACTGTTACATGTTCTGTTAAGATTTCGAGTTGTGGAAATATGTAGTACAGCAGCAATAGGAACAATACAAACTGTCCAGCATGCTGCCTCATACATCAAATGTAATTTCCAGTTAACAAAGCAGCAGCATGTTATTAAGAGAAGCACTGTAACAAAGCAAAATAGAACTAGGTAAGAAATTTCCAACACTGATCAAAGTTAGAAATTTATATTCTAATTTTAAATTACTTAAAGAATATTATGTTAATCACCAAAGTAAATGTGAAACTTGTCTACAGATGTTTACACGCAACTCACACAGAAGTGAGCTGAAGTGCCGTATATGTTACTGAAAATAAACTTACCAGAACGAAGGGTTGCCACTTACTCTTATGTGAGGGGTTCTTTTCTTTAAAGACACTTGATTTAAAAGTCATGAGAGCAAAACTGATCAGTAATGGATCACAAAAAAAGTAATACTGCCATGAAAGGTTGGTGATAGTAAGCAATTGAAAATGCAGTTTAAGTCCTGAAAGACAAAATGCCTGCACAAATGCACAGGCAAGTATTGCTATTCCAACAACATGAAAAGTAACTCACTTCAGTGGGCAATGTTTTATGGAAAGGTTGTAGCTTCTGGGGTGGAACTTGAATCTCTTTAGTTTGACAACTTCAATTTTGCCTGATTAGATAAAAATATCTGATAGCCCAGCATGCAGCTCATTTTTCACAGGCTCATCTTTGTACAAAAACTGTGAAGAAATATCCTAAAATAACTCTTATCTAAGAACATAGAGACATTTCTTAGGAACAAAGCAGTTTCTTGGCCAAATGAATTCATATCTTGTTCACATCAAATGTGAACAGAAATGCAAGTGGGAAGAGAAGTGTGTAGTATAAATGGGGGGAACTGTTTTGTACAGAATCAGAATCTAGTCAATAAAATGTCAGTGTAAATCTGGAGTTATTCCACAGATTTCAATGTAGTTACTCTGGATTTACTCCAGTGGACGAGGCTAGGTGATTGGAATTATACCCTTCGGAGATTTGCAGTCAGATAGAAGAGTTTTTGCTGGGTAGAGAAATCAATTCTGGTGCCACTAGAAGGTGTGGAGTACTTCGAAGGCAACAGGGATTTGTTTCCCCTTTTGTCTCCCTGATAGTTCTTCCAGTAGATTTTTTACAGGATCCCACCTCTTTAATTCTGTGACTCTCTCACTGTGTTTCCCTCAAGTGTATCTTTAATGTTTCTCTGATGACTATTTCAAAACATATAATGATTCCACAGAAAAATTACATCCATATCTTCTATCATTATCTCTTCGTCTATGGACATTTTCATTTTTATCAAGCTCTCATTTCACCACCTGTTTCTGAGCCATCTCTTTATGTATGCCTTGCTGCTGCCAAAAAATGTAATGGCCTAGATTTGTCCCTGACAATATGGCACTGTGAATGTAAAACGAAAATGCCAAGAAGAATCTCCTGACAGGGAGAATTTTGCTACACTATTGCTACCATCAAAGTCACCGAGTGAATGTTATCAATGACAAAGAAGCTGCAAAAAAAAAGTATCTAGTTTAGACGGTACTTAGTTTAGACAATGATTCAGCTTCAACAGAGAGAATCAGTAGCAAAAAGAAAAAGCTCTGAAGAAAAAAAAAATGACGTTGTGTTCAATTGTTTTGCATTTCTTGTATTATTTTTGATGAGTTTCTAATGAAAGCACTGAATATATTCAGTTCCCATTACTTCCAATTACATTTAAGATCGTGCATCTTGATATGTATTGACTAGCCAAAATGCAAAAACATGCTAATCTTAAGGATTACTATAAAAATAATGGTTTCCAGACATTTCCACGACTGCTTAGAAAAATGCTAAGTGATTTTGCAAATAAGTTCAGGGGGCTACTGCCTGGTTCATTTTCAACAGCTTTGCCTACAGGCTTCCTAAAATGAAGCTTGAACTTTAAATGCTTTTCTGGAGCTACATGTTAGGGGTTTTTTTCATTTTATTTATTTATTTTTTTAACTGCAGACATTAATTTACTGAAATGATAAGTATGCAACCTTTACTGTATATGACATTAAGACATAAGCAAGGAAAGATCCCCCAAACAATGTATAATTTACCAATGGATAAGCATGTGGGTTTCAGATACTGAAGATCATTACAAAATATAAACCTGTCATTTGTACAAGTGAGATCCTGCTGCACTTGAAGTGAAGGAGGAAGCTCTTAGCGTGTTCAACAAAAGTCATACTCACGCTTGCACATGGGATGATGCTGAGTTGCACTGCAGCAGTAGAACACCAAATCTGCTAAGATAAATAAAATGCTTTCAGATTTCATAGAGAGATCCAGCAAAGGAATATTCAAAATCCCAGTTGTCTTGTCTGGCCTTTCAAATCTGGTCAGTTGAGAGTTAACCCTTACGGAATTACAGAAACTCTCCAATTTTGGGAAACAGTCCCTCTCTTCTCCCCGTACCCCTCCACCCCTCCCCATCTACACTTTGCTCTGTCCCTCAACACAATCTAGCTACTGTTGATGTGAGAGTCTTTTCTTCAAAACAGGCTGTAGTCTGGGACAGTCTTTGTGTATTTCCCAGCCTCAGTAACCCTTCATCTAATTTCAAATCTCAAATAGAAACAACTTCTTTTCTCCTACTCTCACTATACATTTTAATGTCTCTCTTCCGCTTCTCTGTTTTAACTCTTGACTGTAATACTTCCTAACAAAACCTTCATTAAGATAGACTCCAAAGCTGAACGCAGAAAAGACCTGCTCAAACAAGTAGTTTCTGTCTGGGCAAGATTGTTCTCTACCGTATATTTACTACTATTTCAACCAGTCTGTCTTTTTAAGTACTAAAGCTAATTAGCTCCTGTAAATTAGATTTTCTTGAAGATTATCCTGGAGAGCCATAAGTCCTGATGTTGGAAAAAGAATCTTCCTAGGAAAATCTGTTTTTTTTTTTTTTCTCTTACTTACATGCTTCAAGTGTAATTACACTCTCATATGTGTTTCAGGCCTCATTTCTACAATCGTAACCTGTATAGGCCATTGAATGAACTCAAAGCCTCACTTTTATCAGTCTGCCAAAAGGATTTCATTGCAGACAGGGACCAAAAATACTTTCTTTCTCTTGCTGGCATTCAGCCTCATCAAATATTTGTAGGCAGCGTTCTCCCTGTTCCTTGACTGTCATTTAGCCAAAGAATACAAAAATGGGTAACATTTCAAAAGAGATTTGTGAATCCAGCTGCAAAACTTCAGACACCACTTAGTGTGTCCTGTTTGGGCACCAAAACCAGGAGACACTCAAAATTAATTGTCGCTTTTGAAAATCCCAGACAGTCACTGTACTCTCAAGTCTTGATCTTTCTCAGAGATTAAATCCTTCCGGGAACCTATTTCTCTTTGCTGCTTCTTTCTGAACCAGTCACTTCAGTTCCTTAGTCTTTTTCAGGTGATATAAGGACAACGTAATACAGTATAAGTCAAAAGAAAGCATTTTATGGGCCGAGATCTTGTGTGTTATCTACTTGCTTTTTTTTAATGGTTTTCCCATAGAATGAAGATTTAGACTTGCAGTCTTCCTCTAAACTGACATCTAAACATTGCACAGGAGTGTGGCACATAGGTTTTAAGTTACCCACAAGTATGAGATTAAGGGAGGGTGCTAGTTTATGTACAGGTCTTGTCCTAATACGTTGTCAGGGTGTGGCCCGGCACACATCCCAAACCAGGAACTTGGAGGTGTTCCTGAGTCCCCCAGTTTAGACATAGTCACACCTATTAATTAAGGAAGTTTCCAAAAAAAAAAAAAAAAAAGACATGATTTGGCATGTTTGTAAAGTAAAGCCGTGCCATACTGAATAAAAGCTGTGAGTCGGTGATTCAAGATTTTGATGGTGGAGTAAGTGTAGTCTTTTTAGTTGCCAACCATTCTCTGCAGAGGAAAAATTAAACTTTTGTAAGTCTGGTTAGCATGGAAACTTTCTCTGAACAGTTAAGGAGAAAGTCTCGGGAATTTATTAAATTACAGCATTGGCATGTTATTCTTTGCAGCAACTGGACACAGTGTTCACAATACAGTGCAGAAGTACCACACTGACACAAGCCACTTAATTTTTCCAGAGCGGAGACAATCCAAGGTGTCAGTCTTTGTGCAGAATGTCTCACATCTTTCAGTCAGTGAGGTAAAAAGTTTTTAAAGTTAGGGCCATGTTTTCCATGTATTTGCATCGCTGTAAAATGCACGATAGGTGGAGATGGAAATAACTTATTTCAATGATCCTAAGCTCCCTGTTTCCTTGTTTCAGATGTTTAATTAAAAAAAAAAATAGTCTAATGAGATATCTTTTAAGATATTCGCATACTTTTACAAGGCTAAGGAAAATACTGTCCAAAACAGATGTTCATTAGTAGGATGAAGCACAAAGAACTAAATCTTATTTGCTGGAAAGTAAATTGCAATCAGATTTACAATCTTTTAAAAGAGGTGCCATATTTCAGAGGAGGTGTCTATTTTTAAAGACATACTCTGGTACAAGAAGATAATATTTTCTTAGTATGTGGCTTGGGCTTTTGATACATCTGGAAGTCCTGTTTTACTCATTAAACATGCCTAATGTAATACTCCACAAAAAGCATACCCTTACAGAGCGCTCTTTCCTTGCCTCTCTCTCTCCAAATACAGGTAAAAAAAGGCCGAGCGTATCATAACACTGGTTTTATCAACTACATAAAGCATGAAAACAGAGCTTGAAGGTAAAACCTGCTGTAGTTCCTCAACATTCATTCTGTATCCTTTAAATTCCTCTTTCAGCAAGACGCTAACCTGTAGAAACAGGAGGTGGGCTGCTGCCAAAGAACGTATAAAGAAGTATACAGGGACCAAGAAGAGCTCTTGTCTTGTTGCCAGTGTGGGTTCCAAGATATTGAATTCACCTAAAAATGTACATAGATACTTATCAAGTCAAGGAACAAGTATTACAAGAAAACAATATTTAAATTACATAACTAACAGCATCTCAGATTACTGAAGCCTCTTAAAACGTTAATTAGTTCTATCACTCACCTTTATTTTCATTATGACTTGGCCAAAGTCAGTGACACTTAGGGAAGACTCACTTTCGCACTGAGCTTTTAATACTGCAGTGGGTACAAGGTGGGGTTTCTATAGTTTGGGAACAGGTAAAGCAAAACACTGCTTATTCGTTCTAAAGCAATTGTTTCTCCACAAAAAAAAAAAAAAAAAAAAAAAAAAAAAAAGTTTTGAAAATCAGAAACATTTTTTTGAAGCCATCATCCCCCCAAAAGTGGATATTTTTCAGCAAGCCTGAATGGGGGGCCACATCTGTAATGACTGATGGGGATTATGGAAACGGTGGGTGCCTCTTCTACTAAGCGACCCTTTCCTTTCCCTGCCTCTGGCTAAGAGGAGGGAGCTCACGCACAAACCCCAGTGCCTGGAGCCGCAGCCCGCCCTGTGCCGGGAGCTGCCACGGAGGCCTCGCGGCGCCTCCCGCTTTCAGCACTAGCAGAGTAAGCCTGCCACAGAGCCTTCTCCTCTAGCCAAGTAGCCTCCCTCTTCCTCCCCACCGTTCTCCTGCCACGCTCGAAACTGGCCGCCCTTGTGGCCGTGAGGGCTCTGGTGTGTCGCCGTTTGGGCGGCCGAGTCTGCCTGAGGGGTCCGGCAAGGCTCCGGAGGGGAGCTGGAGCGACCTCGGGCGCCTCCGTCCCTCCCTCACCACACGCTGCCTCAGGAGGGGACCCGCGCTGAGGTGAAGGGCCCCGCCTTGCAGCCCCGGGAAGCGCCCGCGCGCCAGAGGCGCCCAAACTGAGGCGATCTCCGCACCAGCCTCGGCGTCGCCGCCGTCCCGGGCGCGGAGGTCGCTCCCGGGGAGGTCCCAGGCGCGGGGCTCCCGGCCGCGGGGGCG
>VZSV01000252.1:350635-376782 GCA_013398735.1 Nothocercus julius | reverse complement strand
GAGCGGGGAAAGGCTGCACAAAGCCCCGCGGGCGCCCTTGGCTTCTCCCCTTGGACTTCCTGCCCGGCCTGGACCGCGGGTCAGAGCGGGACACGCGCGAGGCCCTGGGTCTGCCGTGAGGGGAGGGCTGGTGTCAGCTCATGCCGACAACAGAGAGGAGCGTCCCCCTCTTCTTCCCCCCTCCCCCAACTACTTAACTGCCAGACAAGTTTTTTCTTTACTAATTTTCTTTTGGAGGAACAGAAACGAAGTAGAAACGTATTGGCTGGCGATGAGAAATAGCATAGGTTTCGCTGGCTTTTTTATCTCGCAGTAATCGACACCTCCGCAAACCGCAGGGTAATCTCGCTCCTACTCTAGATTGTGTCATTCCCTTTAAATTGCGTGTTGAGAACAACAAAGACGGTGACTTCATAGGGAACCGCCAAGAGTTGCTCTATACCCCTCCTGTTTACCCGGGAAACTGTTGAGAACTGGTTTGGTTTTGTAGGTGGGATCTGGAGTGCATGTGGGACATGCAAACTACGAAGTTGGTTGTCACAGGTAATTTGTGCCTGGGCATCTTCCTGAGGCGTGAAGTTTGGAGGAGGGAATGTTGGAGTGGTCCAAGCTGGGGCAGTCGTGAGGATCAGCAGGTTTGTGAAGCCCTGATGGGAAGGCAACACATTTTGTGATACTACACGGTGTAACTGGGTCAGAACTGGGTCAGATTTTGACCCGAGGGCTCAACGTCACGTGAGAAAGCAGTAACTGACTGCATGCGTTCCTGGGTGTTTTGGCTCCCACATCACCATTTGTGCTTGGGCTGCTAAAGGGGACATGGTTAATACTGAAAATAATGCCTCCACATTCCATGTTAAAACTGTGTATCCACTTTCTCCATCAGTTGCCAGTGCAAGTCTTGCTTCAAATAAAATGAAGGAGTTTCTGTAAGCGTTAGAAACCAGCAGGATGAAGATACAACAAAGAGTACAATTTAAATAGTTAGGTTCTTGTGCAAGAAATAGTGATGAGGAAAGAGTAAATCTGGGCTTACCATCTTTTGTTTGGTAGCACAGTTGCAACAGATTTTGCTACCACTCCTAGTGCTATCAAACGTAACTATCTTTTCAGCTTTTGTGTCGGGCATTTGTTTTTTTTATATGGAATGCCTTTTTTTTCCTGTTAACAAGCACGTTCCTAAACAGTCTTTGCATATAAGCAGTGTTTTAAGGTAAGAAAAAAATAAGCACGAGAGAAATTCTCTTAAAAAGTTGAGTTGTAGATTTTTGTCTTCCTTTTTTAGGCAATATTTTGCCTCATGACTGGAAAAGCATATAATATATGTTTTCCCCCAGTGGGCTTTTTTTTTTTTTTTTTTTTTTTTTTTTTTTTTTTTGCTCTTGCGTGACTTTAAAAAAGAAAAATCCTTGTGTACTTAAGGGTATTAATATTAATTGTATACTTCATACTGTGTTCATTTTATAATTACAAGCTTCATGGGGAAAGTATCTGTACATTGATTTCAGAGAGCTTTTTTTTTTGTTTTGTTTTAGTGTTGGGAACTATTCCTTTACATGTCTCAGACTAAGCTGCCATACAAGGTCCTGAAGGGTCTGTATTTACACTTCTGTCATTAGGGTGATCAAAAATTTTATATTGCTTTGTTTATTTTGTTTAACTTTATTTAACTTCTGAACATGCAAGTTAACTAGGAGGATTAGGGTTAAAAAGTCAGTAGATAGAAAAGAAGTAGGAAGCCAGCTATATCACAGGGTATCATTAAAGCAGCTTAGCTCTGTGGTGGTGGTTGAGAGGAATTGGAAGCTATGAGAACCGCAGAATCAGGAACACTTGAGCACATGGAACAGTGCGCACAAAGCAGCGAGGTGTCTGTGGGAGAGGAAGAATGGGCTGATCAGTACAGAGCAGGCAGAAACCAGTGCAGAGCATCAGTCAGGGGGTAACTGTGAATGGAGGTGGTGGAATCTAGTAGTCTGTTAGCAACTTCACAGGCCCTTGAAAGCTGAAACATGCAGTGAGAGGGATGAGTGGTAAATAACCACCATAACCAGTCACCTTGCAGTGATGATAACTCGTGCATAGCCCAAGTTCAGCATTGTCATTCTGAATGCCCTGAAGGGAGGCAGTGAGGGATCCTAGGAAAGGGAGGAGATTTGATTCCTGAAGGTGGGAAATCATCAAGGCATAAGCATTGCATTTGCTTGTTTCAGTGGTAAGGAAGGTATTATATTTGACCTTGACGTTTTGATGTTTTTCCTTTTGCTGCTTTGACAGATCTCACCATATTCTTTTAAAGTGGAATAAATATTACAGTGAAGGATTGCAAGCATGTTGCTGATAGCATTTATCTATTGCACTTTTCAAAGAGCACAACAAAGCAAATGTTTTTACTTTCATGTGTGAAGCAGGTTACTGTTCTGAAATAAATTGGCACTGATATTTTCCTCTCAACCAAATGCAGGTATGAACAATAATAATTAGCAGTTGTATAGCACT
Organism: Nothocercus julius; assembly: GCA_013398735.1. Classification (NCBI taxonomy): domain Eukaryota; kingdom Metazoa; phylum Chordata; class Aves; order Tinamiformes; family Tinamidae; genus Nothocercus; species Nothocercus julius. The sequence goes on along the minus strand of VZSV01000252.1, from coordinate 374,283 downwards.
ATAAATCTTCAAAGTGTCTTCAAATCTTAATCAGCAAGCTCTAATAGCACTCTGTTCCTGCAAGAGGGGTAAGTAATTGGATAGATAAAATAGGATTGGGCAAATTCTTAAATGATGCTTATTGTTGAAATGCCAGGCACTTGGACAAAGCTGCTCTGTATCAGTGGAGCCTCTGAATACTGCCATGTGTTAAATGGCTTCAAATATGTGCTCACATATGTAACAATATGGCCCAGAAGGTTGGTTTCACAGACACCCTTTTGTTCCAAGGCCTCAACGGTCAGGGAGGCTGAGAAGTCTTTCTAGTGGCTGTTAGAGAGCACCCTTGAGACCCAAGAGTAACAGCAGATTGGATGGGCTATGAGAAAGAAAGATTCTCTTTGCAGAGATTTCCAATTAGCCCATCTACAGAGGCTAGAACCGTTATTCCATCAATGATATTGTTAAGCTGGATGTTGTTTCCCCAAGGGCTGGTCAAACCTAAGAACATAATATGGTTTGGTCTGGCTGCCATATTTTGAATACTTGAGAGAGACAGTTGGTTAAGAGCCTCTGTCAGTCACTGTTGTTTCTCTCCTTGAAAAACAAAACAGAACTGTACTTTTACTGTTTTAAAACAAGCTGTGAAACAACGAGACATTAAAAAGGAAATTTGGGGATAGTGTGTCATGGTACAGAAAATACCAGTAAACAATTACCCTGACCTGTCACTTTCTTGGACTAGTGCGAATGGAAGGCTATGAATGCCAGAGTAAGTTAATGCTGTATGTCACCAGTTAACTATTAATGAAATCTGTCCATCTGTAAAGAAGGGTGGGACTTCAGAAAGAAGCGTTTCCCAGCCCCACCTCCTCCTCAAGTAAGGAGAAGGAAGCTCGCATTTACAGATGGGATGGGCAGAAGACATCTCTTTGGTGCTATTTTTATTTCGCGTAGACTTCTCTTGCTTCTGTGCTAGTTAAATACCTGGTGAGCAACTAGTCATGTTCTTTATGCATCATTATCTATTAAAATATTTTCATGAAACCTAATGAATTGAATAGACTGCTTTGGGACAACGATATACCTTGTGAACTTGAAAACCAATGACCAGGATAGAGATCTGCTCCGGTTAACTTATGAAATTCCTTTGGAAGAATCACAGAGGTGAGAAGGCTTTGTTCTCACGGTGCAATCTGTTGTTCTCTATCTTTTATGTGTAAATTTAATATGTCAGACTAGCAAGCCACAGAAGAGTCTGCAAGTTGTGTGTCGAGGAGCAAAGGAGACTTGGTGTAAGAACGGCTCATTTTGCGTGCTGATATTTAGTGGGAAGACTGTAGCTTTGCAGGGTGTTCAGTTTTATTAACAGGAATGTAGATGGAATTATAATGTTAGGTTTAGGATTAGGTGTTGTGTCAGCTTATGTTTCCCGCCTCCAACAGCTGACTCTCAAAAGAGATGAAGCAAATGACAATTGGTTCAGAGAGAATGGAGCTTTACGTGCTGTTTCATAGGTAAAAGTGGAACAGAGGTATGTGACTGACCCCAAAATGATCAAAAAATAAGTGTCAGAATGTGGAATTGAACACAAGCCTCTTAAGCTTGTCCAGTGCTTCAGTTAAAAAAAAAATACCCTGAGGAAAAAACATCCATCACTTTTTTTCAGTAGGTGAAAAGGCTTTCAATTTCCCCGTCCTTCTGCCGTGTCAGAGGAAGGGCATGTTTTAGAGGGGGGGCATTCTTCTAGCGCTGGCCAAAGAATTATTTTGATTCCTGTGAAGTTGTTTTAGTAAATAACTTTGATCTGTGTCTTTGGGATAAGTAGGGAAAGTAACTTCCTACCAAGCTTCATGAAATTTTTGCAAGTTACTCTGAAAGTGGTCTTGATAACAGGATGGGCAGTGCCTTCAGTTGTATGTTCAGTATCTCAGAAGTTGTAAAAGCTATTTTGACTCAAATTTTATGTGAATGTATGTGTGTATATATATAAACTGTATAAATATATATGCATGTGTTCGTGCTTTTACGGTAGTCTTATGTAAGTGCAACTTGTATTTTTTAGCAGCCTTATTACACTAATCTCGGTTCCTTCTATGTTGTTCTCTGAAGAGCAGTGCTGTTTGCCGTAGTCTAAAACTACGGATTCTAGTTCTTTCTAATCCTATAGTTATGCCAGATTGCTATAAAAATTGTTGCATGCTATGTCTCAACTTTGCTGCTATTTTAGAAGCAAAATTGAAGAGTATCAAGAGGTTGGTTGTTACATCAAAGTAATGTTCGTGCCTAAGCCACATACTTGGCAATGCAAACTTCTCCAAGTCTTGGTTCCATTCTCTAGTCTTTATTTTTCTCCATTTAATAGCTAGTGCTACATTCTGGCAGTGGGCAGGCCCTTCAAACCTGTTAAAGAAACAATCTAAGGAACTGAGCATAAAGACTCTCCTAAGTTATTACTTAGTACAGACAGAACATGGCTTATCTCATGATCGCAGAGATTATAGACACTCTCATTTGCAACTCCTTGTTAGTGCAGTGGAATTGGTTCCCAGCGATTAATTTTATGTTTTGTATGAGGACTTTTTCCCCTCTTCAATATTCATTTCTTCAGCATCTCACTAGTGTATGCAGATTGACTACTGTATCTACCAGTTTGATGTAGGCAGGCGTAACTATGTAAAAGGCATAAAACCCGATGAACTTGTAACAGTTGTGATCCTAATGCTGTGAGAGGGTCAGCAAGGAAAGCTAAAGGTCTTGGCTTTAAAATGACGTGCCTGCTGCACAGCCAGGGTTCAGAGGCCCTGCAGGACTTTGCTGTTGAAATCTTGTTAACTACAGAATTTCATACTTGCAAGCCATTTTATTTGGTGTTAAGTATGATCTAACTTTCTTGCTGGGTTGTTGAGTTCTTCTGCCCACTGCTGCTATATATTCTAATTTTATAAGATCAAATGGATTAAAGAGGGGACTAAATTAAAGCTTGAAACATATTTTTACTGCTGGAAATTTTTGTGCTTCCTAGCCAAGTCATGCTCAGTTTCAATGATTGGGGTTTGCTCGTTGCCTGAAGCAATGGGGGCTTAAAATTGTAATATTTAGGTTTTTATCCATGTCATATGTAGATAGTTAAGCAGTATAGCAATTTTCTGCCTAGAGATTGCTCATCAAGATATCAATACTGTATAGTATCTTGCTGGTTCTTGTTCTGCTCTGCTGTTGTAATTTATCAAGTGTGGCAGTTTATTATTACTGACTTGAATGAATGAAAAAAGTCTCAGAGCTTTGGAGATAAGAGTAACCAAATAAAAAAAAAAACAAATAAAAAAGACTCTTTAATTATTCTATGATGATTTGTCAGTAAGGATTTTCTTTGAAAGTTACAACATTAAAGCTACAACATTAAGTATTTTAAAGATTTATTTGGTCTTTGAGCTTTTTTTTTTTTTTTTTTTTTTTTTCCACCTTGGAACAGTTGCATTGCAGTATCGCTTTAATTAACAGTGTGCCAAAAATGCACATCAGTCTCAGAGGTTCATGTCTTCATAAGCAGAGATTTATATGTTGGGAGACGTTTCTTTCTTTTCATAGTTAAGCTCTTAAGGCTTTTTTAGCTTCCTCGGGTAGAGAGGAAAGGGGAGTGACTGTTTTGCCTCTCTGTCTTTCCCATGTAATCAGTGAGTGGAAGATCCAATTCTAGTGCTCAGAATTGTGGTCAGTGAAATAGTAGCTCACTTGATCCCAGCTCAATATGAAGCTGCATCTGTCGTCATTGAATTAGCTCGGGGTTTGAATGCCAGGCAAGCAAATGGTTGATACAGTGATACGTGTGTTACTTTTATTCTTTACCTCTGAATGTCAATGTCTCGCAGCAGATGCATGAGAGATGATCTCTATAGTATATGTTGCTGACTGGACAGTTGTGCGGTTAAGTTGATGTGGAGTTATCCCTCCAGCAGCTTAATTACAGACTGTATGTAAACTTCCTTGAATAATGTGTTTCAAAGGGTTATAACTACTGTTTTCTTCTTCAGGGGTTTGTCGTTATTGTATTTCTTTCTGATGTCTTAGATAGTACATTATAACTATTTTTTTAATGGTTGATACGCATATTTGTTTGTTGTTCTGAAGCTAGTTTGCTTTCATCCTCTCTAGGGCTCAAAATAGAGCTTGGATTATTTTCATTAATTGGGCTACTAGGAAATAAGTGAGCATTACCTGTCTGTGTGCATTAGCCAGAGATTGCATTTGTCAATAAGGTTTTTTAACACTTTCATTCACAATTAAGTGTATGCATAAAAATGTCTATAAATTGAAAGCAAAGCAAAAGAGAAAACCACAAAGCACAAGTTCCTCATAAGAATAACAGTTCTGAAATAACCATTTTAATCAACCCTTATACACTACTACACACCATTTTTCAAAATCTCCCTGGTGCTATAGTTGGCTTGTTAAATCACTTGTTCCAAATCCAGTAGCCTTTTTAAACACAAAGCACTAAAACATTTTACAAGGGTTGATTAAAATGGTATTAAGACTGTTTTTCTGGCAGTTCACATCGTTAGAAAGCATGAGCACATTTGTGGTGTGCTGAGGAATCTTTCTTTCCCTCTGGTTTGGGCAAATGAGCCCTATCAGCATATCCCTGTCCTCTTGCAAATTTGTGGTGGAGGCTCCAGTGAGCCCAGGCCCTGCCCTGATACGAGTAGGGATGAGCACTCAGGCCTTCCAGCTTGGTCAGCAGTAACAGTTGGGTCCTTAGAAGGCTTAGCAGTGGTTGATGTGTCTTGTTCTGCTGAACTGCGAGTGCTCAGGAGGCTATTCCGAATCCCTGAATCTGACGTGTGCCGCAGGAGTGCAGCGATTCACTGAGTACGAGGCTGCAAACAGTCAGCACTGCCACTTCTCGGGAAACACACAGAAGGTCGGACTGCAGTTTCCTTCGAGATTTGTTCTGGAGCTCTTTGCCTGTAAGTGCACGTACTTAAGAACGCAAGTTTGTCCCTGAGAACCTTAAATTTTCAACAGCTTAATTTCTCAGTGCAATTCCAGTCCCTTGAGTTACCTTAATAATGAATTTAAATGTTATCTGATGATAAAGATTTTCGAGCTGCCAGTAGTGAAAATTTGTTTCATCAGCTCTAATAGACTCGTTTATTGCATGGCTTTGCAGGTCAGTTATCACATGTGTGGCGCAGCCAACATGGGTTTAGCACATGGGCTACTGCATAGAACTGAATTACTGAAATAGCTCTGCAAAGCTCTTTGATGTCTAATTAAAATAGGTGTAGGCACAATATTGTTGCAGGACAGTGGTATTGGCAAAAGGTATATTTCATTTGTTTTAATAGTTTTTGATACCATTGCTTTCTCCTATGAGCAATATTGCTTGCTTACTTTGTTTTGAACTATTTTTGCTGTTTTTCTCGTTTTCCTTTCTTCTTGGAGCAGTTCCATCCTTGGTGAATTTGAGAAATGCAGTATTTAAAAGAGGAAAAACTTAACCCTGCCTTTTGTTGTTTTGTTATAAAACAGTAAGGGAGACCTTAAAAAGCTTATTATCATTTTGTTATTTTACTTGCTTGGTTTCTGTTCAGTAAAACAGAATATATTTTCTAGGCTGGAAAATGATGAATACTTTTCAGCAGTGCCTAAGTAAAGCTGTGTTACTGCAGCCAAATACTATGTGAACTGAAAGTGTAAATGGGTTCAGAAAGGGATTAGACAAATTAATGGAACAGAAGCCATTAGTGACTATTAGACTTGAAAATGCAGCTCTAACCTTTAGCTTAGAAGCTCAATAAACTGCCTATTGCCAGGGAAGATTAGATGCAGGCTGGCAGTTGCTACATTCAGCTTTGGATATGCTCCTGAATAAAAAATAAAGTAGGAGGCACCTCCAAACGGAGAACTTCTCTCAACGTCTTCAAATCTTTTTAAAGTAAAGCTTAAGAAATGGTTTGTAGTGTGTGCTCGAAGACGCTGTGTGCGGGCACAGGCTTGCTTCCTGGAACACACAGAAGCCAAGTCCTTGGAACTGCCCCGTTGTCCCGGTTAGTGAAAGGTTGTGTTTCTGCAGCGTGTTGCTAGTGCAGGGCATATTCTTTAGCTGTAGTATTGAGTTATTTCACTGAAGACACATTTTCTTTTTTATATATGACAGAATAGTGCCTCGTAAAGGTCATGTAGGAGCAGCAGAGGTGGTAGGAGTACTCTGCAGTGTTTAGGACAAGTGGGGTTCTGCTGTATGACAGTCCTTTGAAGTATTTTAATAACGATCCAAATAGAAGCAGAGAGCCGTTGTTTCCTGTTTTACTGTTCACTTAAAGTACGGTTCATTTGACTTCCCCCACGGAAATGGGTATTGAGTTAAAGGTTAAGTCAGTGCTCTGGGTTTGGGATACAAGCAGCTGTCATAGCTCTACCTGGAAGACTGGAGATGTTTCCACTCTAGCTGAATAAACAGGATGTTTAGACACCTGGTTCACGCTGCAGTTCTTTATTTGCCACATATTGATCTCTGTGAGGTACAAAATAATTGCTCATGTATCGAGGAGAAAGAGGGTTTTTATTATTATTATTGAATATACATATACACACCAGGAAAAAACTTGGTGCTATCAGAATCTTTCTGTTGAAGTATTATGTATTATTGAAGAGGAAGGTGAAAATATAGTAATGAATAAGAATAGTAGATTTAAGTAATTGTGCTTTTAAATGGTATCATGTGGGGAAAAAATGTTGACAGGTTGATTTCAGAAAAATGAACTTAAGCTTAGTTACTACAGTCTTAATTAATGAGCCATCCAAAAATTTAATGAACTCTGTAGTGGTAAGTACGTTAGAGGACATGTGCATATGCATGCAGTGTACTGAAGACACTAAAGAGGATTTTACTTACAAATAATCTTACTCTGCATCACTGTATATGTGTTAATTCAGTTCAAGTTAGACGCAAGCTAGAAAATGCAGGGCGATAGATTCTTTTCACTAACTTAATACCAGGTTAGGATCTAGTTTAGTTTTTCTGCTGGGTACCACATGCATCTCACCTAAAGCAGTATTTTGAATTTTAAGAGTTTGGAATCTCCCTTGCACGCCTAGAGAAATTTTTGTAGTACAAGTGGGCATTTCTGCCAAAGACAATTGTCCTACAGAGAGCTGTATGATTTTGGTAGTAATTTAAATAAGCTTAAATAAGCAAGCAAATAAAAAAACAACTTGCGGAGATGTATTTTCTGTGTGTGTTTTCATAGATGAGAAACGTGTTACTTAAGAACTGAAGGGCATTCTGTAACGATAGAAGATGTGTGTTTTGTTCTTGCTTGCCTCAGCATCAGATTCTCCGTTTGTTGGCAGTCGTGTCAGTGGTGTTTTGCTGCGTGTGCTCTTTTGCCATATATGCTGAAAGAAGCATACGGTGGTCACAGCGTTTTTTCAGACTAAATCTTCTAATTTCTTTTTTTTTTTTTTTTTTTAGTCAGATAGTAATGACGTTTGTGTCTTTCATCAATGAAAATGGCAGAATAGAAAGAATAAATTGAATTTCATGTGGTATATGGAATTTTCCACTTAGGCTTTCACAGTAAAGAATACAGCATGCAATATTATAGAAAATAGGTTTTGTGCTTGATATTAACTGAGCTCTTTAATACATATACTAGTTTATACTGAACTGTCTCGCCCACCACGTGTGCTTTGATATTATTAAAGAGCTCTACGTCACAGAATTTAACTTTTCACCCTAATGTGAACTGCAAATTGGGAAGCTGCTGATTATGCAAAATTTGCTGCTTCTCCTTCCCTCTTCAGTGGTTTTGGACAAGTGGAGGAGAAACTATTGCCTGTCTAGACTTTAATAATTTATATAAAAAAATTCTTTTTATGCAGACAGCATTCATTTCAAGGCTTATGATGTGTTTTCAATGATATGTTATAAAAGGCAGTTTAAAAAGGGGGATGGGGGAATGTTGTGGCAAGACTAATATGCATCTAATAGGAGTGAATACTTAAAGTAGTTTTAAGAGCCTGAGGAACACGGCTGTTAACACTATTTCACAGTTCTTTTTCTGCTGATGTGGAACTCTGATTTTTCTGTAGGACAAAATATTTTAGCAAACAGTAGGCTCTTTGGCGAGCAGCTATAAATTTTAAGTGAGCTGTGGTTCAGAAAGGTTTGGGGGTGGGGGGGGAATGTTCCTTCTCCTTCCTTTCTCTTCACCCTGTTCTGGGATGGTACAAGGTGAAGGCTAGGTTAGTGCCAGCTGCCTTCAGTTAATATTTCTGTTAACCCTCCAGATTTTCATGTCTAGATTTTAAAATGCAGCCTCTGAATAATTCTGTGCAATTATTTTCATCCAAATGATTGGCTAATTTTCACATTTCAGGTGAGTGAGTGAAAGAGGGCCAATAATGTAAATCAAATCATGAAAATATTCTCCAAAAATTACTCAAGGAAGAAATGTTTCTCTCTTGTAATTGGCTAGTAGTAATTCACAAGATGCCTCAGGCTTGCCAGCAAGCCTTGGCATCCGTATGGATTTTTACGATGAAAGTTGCTGATGCCATAAACTGCCACTTAGCTCTAAATTGGCTATTTCTTCCTTGGCCAAAACAGTATCTGCACGCTGAATATCTTGTTTATCTCTCTACCCTCTGATGAAGTCTTGATTCCTTTTTCATGCATAGCAGAGTCTTGGGTTCATTTTCCCATTCTGTGTATGCAGTTTGAGGTAAACCAGTAAGGCTGGACCAGCTGTTGCTTCATAATAAAAATAATGAAAACGGGTATCAAGACACGTGGAAGTTGATGCCGTACAGTGTCTGCAGAGAACTGTGATCATTTCGCCGTTATGAAACAAGAGATTGTCCTGCTATTTTCCATTAGTAGTATGCCCAATTCCATAGTTAATGTGATCAATAAAGAGTGCATCAGTTCAGTGTTTATGTTTATTTCAGGTTCTTTTAGTTAATTTTCTTTGGAATTCTGTGAAATCGAGAAGTTACAGTTGCTGCACATTGAATTAGCAAAATAATTTAGAAGATAGCAAAATTTGATAGATTCCTTCATTGGTCTAATGGACTCACCCTGGTCCAGATGCAACTGCAAAAGGTCTCAGGGATGTTGTAATACCCTCCTATTCTCATTCTGCTTAATCCCTCACTGGGCCAGGGACTTCAGAGGTTATTACAGCCTCCCTTTGGCTCCATTCCCGTACCGTGAACTGTGTCCTAAGTCCTGTCTCGTTCACCATTACTGTGAATAAGAACCTTGTTAGAAGGTAGATGGTGCTGTGACTTCCTTTTGTCTAATGGTTTCTTGACCAGAGAGGAAAAAAATTGTGCTAGTTTGTCCTTGCTATCCAGCCAAGGATGCAGTATGGTTCTTTGCTCTTTAAATCCCCTAATATGAAATTATTTATAATCCAGATAAAGCCAAAGTTGCTTTTTTTTTTTTTTTTTTTTTTTTTTTTTTGACAGCAGGTTTGGTGTTGTGTCATGAAAGGAGGTGCTGCTATCTTGTTTTTCCTGTTTTTTTTTGGCAATGCCAACTTTAGCTTGTTCTGTCCTGTAATCTTTCCAAGTACCAAAATATTGTGGAGCACCGGTTACTGTCAGATGAAATCTTTGTGCATTCTAGTCTAGCCTAATACTAGTTAAAGGAAACAAATCTATATCAGATCTGTTCAGTGTCGACTGTCTTGCTGCTCGTCCTTTTATGAGGCGTCACGCAGCATGTCTTGTTCAGATGGTCTTGTTAAGAGTTACATAAATCACTATTGCAGCTATTTCACATTGCTATCACATGATGCTGAAGCTATGCTTTATAGTGATGATGGTTTTTATTCTGCACCATTCAATTTCCTGGTTTAGAAATCGTAAACTTAGTCTGATTTGAAGGTGGGCAGCAGTAACAGGTAAATTAATATTTTAAGGGGAAGAGAAATAACATCTTTTTCGAAGGTGGGAAAAAAAACCCTTGGACATTGAGGACAGTTAAGACCAGAAAAATACCTTTCTGTAGGACTGCATGAAGTGCATTAACTTAAGATGATTCAGAAATGGAGTGTGTGTTATAAATTTGTTCAAGGGGCAAAGGGTTAAGTTTGTTCAATTTAACAACTACTAAGTTGTAAACAAGTTACTGAATCTTGCAATGTATAATTATCTATCTTTTCTGAAACATAATGAACAGTGACAGGCTGAGGGACTCTCTTTACCCAGTCTTGTTCTGATTAACTTAAATAATTTGGTACTGAGCCTTATGTGCTGGGTCAACTAATGTTCTAGGGTAAGATCACGATTTCCTAACCATAGGCACTCCAAGTCTTCAAGTGGCTTTGTCCACTAATTAATTTTGAACTAAAGCCTTCTAATTGCAGGATTTCAACTAGACGGCATAAGCTTCTCAGGAAGCTTCTGGCCACCATAAAGAGATCATTTTAAATGTAGGTGTCTGGGGCAGGTAAATGTAGGTGCTGGGGGAAAAAACAAGTATTTTATGCAAGTTCTTTCAACAAACAAGTATCTTTAGATAGTTTACTGAAAAAGTTTGTGGTAATTATTCTACTGACTACCATTCTCAATATTTATTCTGTATTGCGTGTACCGAGTTGAGTAGCGTTTAAGAAGCTGGGCAAACACTAGGTATGAAATCCTGATGTAGATGTTTGAAGTTGCAGACAGCAGATGAACTATGTTTAGTAAATTCTGGACCATCTGCCTTTGAAAACAGCAATATTTACTGGATTTTTTCAAGATGGTGGCAAGTAGCATGCATGGAAACCTTGGTCAGCTGAGATGTAGTCTCAGCTGAGACCATAGACAACTTGAGAGCTCAGGTAATAATGGAATATCGTCACAGTAGGAGATGTTCAGAGTTTGGGGAAATCCTATAATGAAACCATAGGAAGTAATATCCTTCTTATACAAAATGCCTTCCTTATGCTTGGCAACTGGTTTGTTTTGCAATATAAGAGTCCATACTGCATGTTGTCTGCTCTCTTCCTTCAGGTTTTTATGATCTACTTTGCAGAAGGGTTACGGGATATGGCATGTGTGTGCACACGGTGTGTATACCTTTGTTATTAAATTAATTTCCGTGTGTGTGAGTATGGAATTAAATGCAGAAAGAAGGGAACTGCAATCTGAGAAAACCAAGTGATCACCCTAGTTGTCAGGGACTGTGTGCTCAGGCTGAGCACAGAGTAGTCTCCCTGTTTGCTCTGTGTGCCTTGGAATGAGAGGACAGGTATCTTCTGAATTACCCAGTCTGTTCTTTTCCTTAGCTGGCTTCACCAAATAATGTTTAATACTTTGACCTTACTGCTAGTTCACCTAAATTGTGTTACAGTGTGAGGTTTTCAGTTCCTGGGTGAAGAAAGCAGACAGAGTCCAGTTCAAGGATCATGGGGATGAACTCCTAGCAGCGTACTCTGTAGCCCTAGGTAGGGAAACATCTTTTGTATTACTTTAACAGCAGTTAAATGCTTTCAAGAAGTAGCAGTTAAATGGGTGGATCTTTCTCTGGAATACCAGTCACTTAGAGAAGAACTTCCTGGGAAGTCTCTTAAGTACAAACAGATGATGAATGCCATTGAAATGCAGGTCCAAAAAGACTTGTTGCACTAATAGTATCATACATGTAGGATGAAAAGCTTGTCTCCAGATGAAGCACTGTTTCTACAATTGCAGCCCATCTGCTTGTAACAAATCTGCTTTTAAAATGCTTTCAGAACCTTTCTCTAAAGCTGTGTGGTCAGAACCCTTAATAAGCTTTACAGACTCTCTAATAAGGCCTTCAGGTAGTGGCTGGTGCCTGCAAGAAATAGGCCAGGCTTCCTCCCCCTTTAAAACTCCATTTGTTCTTCACAGCTTTTTCTCCTATTATGTCGCAGAAACCAAAAAAAAGGACATGCCTCATGCTATATATACATGCATGTGTGTGTATTTCTCTCCCTAAATTTTGCATACTGTGTTATGCTCGCCTTGAATTAATGTTTTCTTCTGCTTACAGATAGATGGGATGAGGGTGTCTCAGCTTATGCTTTGGTCCTGAAAGTGCAGAACTCCTTGCGTATATACGTTTTGACAGCTGAATGTTCTGTCTTGCCTGTTTTTCAGGGCAGAAATTCAAACTTTCACAATGAGAATTAGTCATTTCTTGTGTGGGCAATAGCTTTATTCCCAGACAGGTGAGTTCACAGATAGATAACAGCTATCTGTAATCCTATCTAGCAGCAGAACTCATGATGTTGTACTCCTTATATCATATTTGCCTGCCGGTCTCCGATCAGCCAGCAATGAACAGCACAAGCTTATACCTCTGAAAAGGCAGCACCCCTTGCTGCAGTCCTTCTGATTCTCTGGATTTGGCTGTGCTTTTAGAGCATATGAACTCGTGAAAAGGTGCTTAAATTTTCAAGAAATTGCTAATATTACTGTCTTGAGCCTCGAAGAGTAAAGCAATGGTGCTACATAGGCGCTCTGGATGCTCTCAGACTATTAAAGCTTGTAGTATTTATTTATTTATTTATTCCTTTTGTCAAACGTTGTTTTCTTTCCAGGCAGATGGCAAGTAGCTGTTAGTATGGTCTGCCCTCCTGAATACTAAAGACCCACCCTAGTTAAGCACTCAAGGTAGGTTCCTGCCAGTAGATCCCCTCTTAATGAGTATGCAAAGGTGCTGCTTTCAAACTGTCATTAGGAAGCACAACACACTTGTCTGAGACACTGATACGTCTCTCCAAATGCATATAAGTACCATATATGTTAGATATATATAGATATAGATGCATAAGTACCATATTTCAGATTGTTTCAACTGTGGGGAGACCATTTTGGTACTCAGGTACTCAAGTACAAGGAACTCTTTTGCTAATATCTCAGGGACTCAGACTTTTGAGACTGCGGACTTTTTTTTTTGTTGTTGTTTTTTTTTTCTAAAAAGGGATAAAAAAAAAAAATCTAAAAAAGAATTTGAATCCTGTCCTCCACCCACAACAAATGCAAGACAAATCCATTTGTTGGACATTTGGATGTGAATATACAGATTTAAAAAATTAATATTGAAATAACCCATGGCGGGGGGGAAACAGTCTTAATATGAACTTGTTGACTTGAACAGAGCTGCTCTATAAATATGCAATTATATTAACTTTTTATCCTTCTTAAAAGATAGCATATTAATGTAATTATGTTTCTAAACCTCTCTGAAAGTCAGCAACTGAAGAGTGAAAGCATGTAGAGCTTCATGAAGCTAATTTTCTTTTATTAGTGCTGCGCCGAAGAAATCTGAAGACTTTGTGTCTCTTGGAATATCATACTTAGGTCCTTGCTAATCCAGTTGTGCTGCCTTCATTTACTCTGCAAAGAAGGGCTGTCCTAGAGAAGAGGTATTTTATAAAGCACAGTAGCATTCCCCAGCACTAAGAATGGAAAGATTCTTATCTAATGGGTTCTGAACCCTGCAGCGATAACAAAAAAAATCTAATATAGTTAACATTCACATCACTACTCGCTATTTTTCTGATTAGTGACATTGGTTCAATTGTGCCTCTTACATTAGCAAAACTTACTGTGTAGAGAATTAATCAGATTTTAGTTTGCAATTTGTGTTTTGATGTTATCTGATTTTGCCATATAGGTCTCCCTACTTGCTTACATCATAGCCTCATCTTACTTAGAGGTCCCTTTAAAATGCGCCCCCAAGGCGGAAAACAGTCTTGTTGAGTTAAAGCTTCCCAGTGAGGCCACAGCGTTTAAATCCTGCGCCCAGCGCTGTTCTCGCTCCTCCGACAGTAGTTCGTGTTCCCTCTTGGCTGCACGAAGAGCTGCGGGTGAGTAGGGACTGCCCTCAGTCACGACCTCGGCGTAGCACGTGAGGAATGTGGGGCTTTTCTGTGCAACAATGAAATAACTGCTGGACTAAAGCTGGAGGTGGCAGTGTGGTCTGTCCGTGCCGTGGTGACAATACATGTCAGCAGCGTAGGCCCGGCAACTGCTACAGTTTGCGCCGTGCTTCATGAGGAGCACGACTGCTGCTGCATGCCAAGAAAGAGCGAGGTGGTAGGGTGCTGTGGAAGAGCACTTCCGTAAGGAGGCTGCTGCATGATCTCGAGGTGGTTTGTGGGCACCGATATGATACACAGTTCATCACTACGTCACGAAGCTGCCTTTGCAGTGTGTGTTTTGGCATGTAGTTTCTTTGGTTATACGCAAGCGTGGAGGTGATGGGTTCGTGCACAAGTGGAAAAGGGTTGTTACTGCCAGGCTGTTCCTGCAGTCCTGAAACTTCTGCTTTTCCATTTCTAAGGTTGGTATTAGTCAGAGGTGCTCTGTTCCTACTTAGCAATTAAAATGAAAATTGCAAGTCTGAGAAACACACTAAGCAGACATGCCTCTCTGAGGTGGAGCTGATCAACAGCAAAATAAGGGAGTTGCCCAAGGATCTTAGGCTGACAATTACACCGAAAAAGGGATCCAAGAGTCATGCCCCGATTTATGTGGATTAAGCTGACTTTGTAGTGATAATTATATAGTATTCTCAATATGATTGTAATATCAGATGTGAAACATCAGCTACCCTGATGTATAAAAGCACATCCTGCAGTGAACTAGAAAACAAGACTTTCATGATTATTATTACACATTTTGGACTGGATTTACTAGTTTGTCTTGCATGAAGCCTCAGATCAACTAGTTTATCTGGTTCTGGTGATAGAGAGATGGAAGAGAAAGAGAGGGAATATATTGTCAGCAAGAACTCTTGCTCGTTTTCCACTGGGAATTCAGTCCAGGGCCGAAAGCTGATCTCTTTTCACCTTCCAGGAAAGAAAGCAAGTGCTTCTTGAGGAAAGTAGGCAGTGCTTGCCCTGGAGGTACAGGCCGAAATCCTAAATACGCCACATTGTTCTGTCATCCATTCTTTGGAAGAGGGGATTGATTTAGGGCACTGGAAGGAAATGCTTCTGTTCTATGTATTAGAGTGAGTGTGTGAGCATCACTGTATGGGTCAGAGAGAAAACTCAGCAATGTGTTATGCTTTTGGGGTATGTGGAACCTCAGTTGTCATCTGTTCTATCACCAGTTTTGACTGCTATCTTTATTTCCTGCTCCTTTGCCTAGGAGGTTTAGCAGCAAGCAAGCTATCAAGCTAAGAAGCAGCAAGCTATCGCTTGAAGAGATCCATTTTTAGAGAGATTGTCCCTGGAGCATGGGATGGTTTTGCTGCTATTTAACTTTGTGTTTACAGAGGAGAAACTAGTGTTTAAACTGTTTCACCAAGTGTTGTTATTAGGTGTCTGATTGCATGAAAAGCAGAAAGAAAGTGTGTGTGATCTTGGAAACTGTGATCCTTTCAACCCCTGGAAGTCATTTACACTGTTAAAAAAAATAATAATAATTAAAAAAAAAAAAAAAAAGGCGAGGGGGAGACTCCTTTTGGAGCATGTTTAATGTTCACCTTGGGGGGCTTTCCTCTATTATTGTCTCTCCACATGTACAGAAGTGAAAAAAAGTAAGCATGGCACATGGGTATCTTTCTTTCTTCTCAAGAAAATAAATGGGAACTTAAGTTACTGCCCTTAATTCTTAAGGGGAGGATTTAAAAAATATATATAAACACAGTTTGATTTGATTAGCTTGTATATTTACTGTACTTGCGTGCTTGACTTTAATAAAAACAGATGGTCCACAAAATAAGACACTATGCAAATGGAACCTGCAGCTATAGGAAGCCACATTTTTATGTGCACACATCTAAGTATGTACGTGTTGAAAGTGAGGTGGTGCACCTCCAACTGAAAGTGGTGCACCTCCAACTTTCTCTCTTGCTCCAGGGTTCCTTGCGTAAGGACAATTTCAGCAAAAATATTATTGGGGATAAAACTAAATGACAGGATGCGTTCCAGATATTTTTCAGGGATGTAAGATGTGGGTCAGTGTAAATAAATAGGATAGGTGCCAGCATTCAGAAATTACAGGGCACGATAATAACTCCAGCTGCTCAGGAGAGGGAAAGGAGAGGCTAGAATTTCGGAGCTATGCAGGTACAGGCCCAGTTGAGCTTCTTGAGGATTTGCAGAGGTCAAGGGCTTCCCAAAAACCAGTGTTGTGTATTTAGGCAGCTAACCGTGGTTTTAGAGAACTGACTTTTCAGATCTTGTTTTGGACAGCAATATTTTATGTCAGGATTTTTTCAGGGTGTTGCTGCTTTCGAACACTGCATCTATCAAGGAGAGAGTGTGAAAGGGCTCCTAGCTTATCTGCTAAAGAAAAGGTGCTTTCCAGAAATTGCCATTTGACACTTAACTGTTGCAGTACAGCAAATGGATATCTAGACCATTTCCAAATTTTAGGTTGTTTTGCTGCTTGTAGCCCATTGGACGAACCACAATCAAAACACAAAGTAGTGCTGAGTTGAAGCTCTTCAGCCTTTTTGCCTTTTGGTCTAAAGTTTTTTGGGAACCTTTTGACCAAATTGCTCATATCATTGTGCTTACTGAACACAACTGCAGGAATAGCTTATTATTATTTCAGCTGGAAAGAGGTCAATAAAATCCGGAAAAACTAGGCAGTTAAGTTTTCCCTGGTTCTCAGTTGATGTGGGAGGCTTTTAGTTTCAAATTCAAAACTTGCCAAGGAGAAAGGTTAATTGTTGGTGGAAAGAAGAGTAACAGGAGCTTTGACAAGTCAGCTTCCTGTGCCACCTACATGAAGAAATGAAAAAGCAAGGTATTTGGAAAAAGTTGTGCAAGGTTGTAGGAAGCAGAAAAAGTGCACAGCCCTCTCAAAAGCAGAGGGGAGTTAGGGCAGTGTCAGGCGAAGAGGCCCTGCCCGCTGGGCTTGGCATCTCACCGTGCCCCGAGAAGGGTGCTCTGTGTTGGCACAGCTCTAGGTGCTGCGCTTTGCGCAGGGGCTCGTGGGTGGGCTGGCTGCGCAGTGTCTGGAAGGGAGGTGACTGAGCCGGCTTCACAGGGAAGAGACCGAATTCCCCATCCTGCTCATCAGGGAGTGTATGAGCCATCTGCCTTGGCGGGAGGAGCTGGGAGCCGGCCCCCAGGAGGGAAGGAGGATTTTAGGCGGAAGAGTTGGCAATAGGGGAGAGGCTTTGGACCTGGGCAGCCTTCTGTCTTGAACTGTGCTGTTTGCGTGGCGCAGGGCTGACTGGCATGGAGGGTGAGAAATTGCACTCGGGCTTGTTGATACAAATAATTTACACCTGAATTTACTCTCATGTCCTGAAGCAAGAAAGAGCTGTCTCAGCATGATGCAACTGCTTTCCTGTGGAAGTTGCACTCCCGTATGGTCTGAGAGTAAATTCCCTCTCAGAGCAAGTAACTTGAAATTAATATTCATGCATATGTGCTTGCCACATCAACTGCTTTAACACATCCATGGTCTCTCTGCATTGTGTGTGCATGTATGTCACCTTTTAAATGTAACTTTGCGGCTTGGTTCCTCGTGTGTGATTCTGGGTGCCCAAAGAACACTCGCCTTCAGTTCACGCAGAGTTCATCCCCACAAGCTCTTGGACACGTTTGCTGGTTAGGCAGTGCTTAGACCTCTCCCTTTGCAGAGCGAGGTGCAGGAACAGGATCATAGAATCGTAGAATACTTAAGGTTGGAAGGGACCTCTAGAGATCATCTAGTCCAAGCCCCCTGCACACGCAGGGTCACCTACAGCATGTGGGTCAGGACTGCGTCCAAGCGGGTTGGGAAGATCTCCAGAGCAGGAGACTCCTCAGCCTCCCTGGGCAGCCTGTTCCAGCGCTCTGTCACCCTCACTGTTAAGAAATTTTTCCTTAAGTTCTTGTGGAACTGTTGGTGCTTCAGTTTGTGGCGGTTTCCTCTAGTTCTGTCAGTGGCCACCACTGAGAAGAGGCCGGCCCATCCTCCTCCCTGCCTCCCTTGAGGTACTTGCAGACACTGATCAGGTCTCCTCTCAGCCTTCTCTTCTCCAGGCTGAACAGGCCCGGCTCTCTCAGCTTTACACTTGCAGCTTACACTTTGCAGCCTGCCAATTCTATTTCAGCACACTGTGTGGCTTCATGCTTTGATGCTAGTCAAGTGCTGCCCCGAGAAAAGAGGATATGAGCCCATCCTTAGAAGGTACCTCTGTGTTCTTCAAGCTGATCATTTTTGCCCCAAAGCATTAAGGGGACAGGACACAGGATGCCAGCACAGGAAACCTTGCTGTGTTGTATGAACAGAAGACAGAGAGAAGAGGAGTTGTTGTGAGCAGCTGGCCTGACAGGAGCCTAACTAAGAGCATGTAAGGAATTTGACCTATGTATCTGGATTTCTTCGCCAGGCAGCTTGACACTGTGGAAGACACAGGAACTGCCAGAAGCATATTAGAAGTTGGAAGCTGACTAGTAGGTACCATTTGTACAAGAAGAATTTTTTGTTTATTATACTTTTAATTTTTGGGTGCTGTCACCTTGCTTGAAATCCATTCTTTCATGGCGACTGAGATGAGCTAAGAATGTTCCCTTTAATAATGAGAACTCTTCCTTACCTCTCTTCCTTTTGATACCTTTGAACAAATAGTTCTTCTCATTTTTGTCCTGTTGCTGTCACCTAACTTCCCTTCTTTCTTGTGCTTTTTAGCTGTATCTATCTGAAAATACATATTGAATGGAGATTCATTTTTATGGAGAAATGAATCTTATAGACTGAGGACACTGCTGAGATGTGAGGGTAAAATGTGAAGCTAGACAGTCCCTCCAGTTCTCATACATTATTCTACAAGAACTTTGTGTGTTTTCCTCTCATATACCTTATATGGTCATTACGTTGCTATTTATCAAAGTACTTAGGCATTGCACAAAAATGAGAAGTTTTACATAGATTAAGTATTTAGAGCTCCCAATTCTGCATTTGCAAGGCATCGGATACTATAGAGGACTCTAAGAATATGAAGAGGCAGTGGAAGAAAAACACATAATCATTTTACAGATTCCTCCTTTCTCTTTGGAAAAGAAAAAAAAAAAAAAAACACAAAACCTAGGAGTGTAATGCATGTGCACAGTGACCCCAGAGAGTTCAAAATGCACTTCCACATACACTTTATTCTTGTTCTGAACATTTCCAGGGTTACAAAATAATATAAGTAGGTCATCCCAACTGGAAGAGAAGTGGGGGAACTTCCAGCATGATTATCTCCTTGGTCCTCTGAAATAGCTGAGGAAAATAACCATTTTCCACGCTACATTTTTGCTTTTGTTGTGTTACAGTATGAACAGCTGCAAAGTTTCAAGCCTTTGAGAATAACAACAAATGGACAAAATAGTCCTGCAAGGGGAGGTTTAAAAAAAAAAAAAAAGACACAGATGGTGCTAGAGCAAAACTTCAATATGATGAAGAGAAACAGCAGCAGAGAAACAGGAAGATCTTGTGGAGTGACACAGGCAGAGGCAGGAAGGGGCATTGGAATGAAGATGCCCATTGCAAGGGGAAGACCTGGGCTGGGAGTCTGACACCATCAGCTTTATTTGGAGTTAGTGCACTCTTACCAGGTGGGCTGCACAGATGGGGAACTCCAGGCGCGCGCTGGCCAGCCAGTGCTGCCCCTGCTTGCTCTGACTCGTTCCTTAGGCAGATCTTTGGGGCAACGCGGCTGTAACTGTGGCCTGCCTTGCTGGAGATTCATATACTTTGTAATGGAGAAGTTATTTTCTGTGGCATTCCCATATGCTGAGGATATGCACATGTGTTAGGAAACTGAAGAGATGTGCTGGCTACCTCTGTAATGGTGTTAAATAGGTGATAGGCTTGTATCTGCTACAGAACAGCCCATGTGGGCTTGTTTAATCACAGGTGAAAGGTGTAAGGATTTTGCAGGATGGGGAAAAAGGAAGTGGCAGAGGAAGATTTTTGTTTTTAATGCTCCTGTAGTGTTCAGCCTACTTTTGTTATGATATTTAGCACATGCAGGTTCTGTCTGAGGAACATGTATTTTTTAGCCCTTAGAAAAAGACTGAATCTCTACATAACCCAGTTAGATTCTAGACTTAGATACTGAAATTTGATACAGTTCCATGAAGTCACAAAATTCTCTGGTGAGGGCTGTGTGTGAAATGCAGAATGACTGTGAAGAGGCTTAGTTCTGGCTTTCCGTTCCATTGACTGCATGTCTGTAGTGGTCTCTTTTTTCTCTTTTGAAAGGTATAGTCATTTTTCTGTTTGGAGTTTCAGATTTCATTCTTCCTTAACATCTTTTCCCTCATCAGTTCACCTAGTGACTTTTTAGCAGCAGTGGGAGAAAATATATCTGGCTCTGTAAATATGCCAAGTAATTGAGTGCTAGGAACTGGAAAGATGTGTAGTAAGGAAAAATAAGCAATAGTAAGGAAAAATAAGCAATGTCTGTGATGAAACGCAGCCAACGATGTGTAATCTTCAATAGCAGTGAAGTGTAGCTTTCTAGCTGAAAAAGGCTGTAGGTAGTACTTTAACAAGCATCTTAGCAAAGCTCATGTTTTTGGATAGAAATTAGGAGAAATTGAGCCTTTTCTTTCTTTTTCTGGATGCACATGGTGATATGCATATGAGGCTGACTGGCTGAAAGTGAAAACACACAGAAAACCTGGAGCTCTGCAGACAGCTGAGACACTAAAGATAGCTAGTCAGTCTGTTTCCCATTCCCATTAGGGGGTTAGTTTCTGTGCATGTGGGCCAGCACTGTGTGCAGGTGGCCATGCTCCGGTGGTTAGAAGTTCTGATTTTTGCATCTTAGAGGAGGCAGGGGATGCAACCTTTGACCTAGTGGGAATGTCTCAGGAGGTGTTCTTCTGTTTTCCAAATTGTTCGTGTTTTGTGTTTTTGAACAGCTGGACGCCATATTGTGGGATGGTGAAAGAAAGAATTTAACTTACTGTAAGATGTCAAGTT
The DNA here is from genome assembly GCA_013398735.1 of Nothocercus julius. Taxonomy (NCBI): domain Eukaryota; kingdom Metazoa; phylum Chordata; class Aves; order Tinamiformes; family Tinamidae; genus Nothocercus; species Nothocercus julius. Next base: position 353,409 of record VZSV01000252.1, on the reverse strand, counting down.
TTAAACTCTCACCTGGGGAAAGAATTCTTTTTTTTTTTTTTTTTTTTTTTTTTTCCCCTAGGAATACAACACAGATAGCACTGCTGACTGGTTTTGCTCTTCTTTTATGCTTGAAAATTCTGACCTGAACAGATACAAATTTGTTTAGTTTAGAATTGGCCGTCTTGTTTGAAGGCAATGCATCTTATTATTTGGTTGTGAGATGATACAGAAATGTAGCAGGAGAAGGAGATCTGCTTTGCCTCATAGCAGCTGGCCTTGCTTATCTATCTGTCACACTAATATTAATACGTTTATTAACGTAAACCAGCTGAAGCCATTAATCTGTCTGTCAAGTTTTTAAACAAAACAAAGTCTTGCCCTTAATGTATGGATAAAAACCACCATGTTGCCTATGCTAGTTTAGTAGTCTGTAATAGAAATGTGAGTTGTGGATTTTTTGTGTTCCCCAAAGCTTTTCTTCATAACAGTGAATGCTCTAAGTTTCTTTGCGCTGGCAGTGAATTTTTTGTAGCGTGTATTTCTGTTGCTGTCTGTTCATGTTAGAAAAGTTTCTGTTACTGAGCCTGGAAAATCAGTTATTACTATTTATGTCCTACTTGCAAGGAGAAAGTATCTGTTAAGTATTCTTCAATCACTTCTGTTTTCCAGGTAACATGCATGTGTCACTGGCAGAGGCCCTGGAGGTTCGGGGGGGTCCATTACAAGAAGAAGAAATATGGGCTATTTTGAATCAAAGCGCAGAAAGCCTTCAGGAATTATTCAGAAAAGGTAAGCTTCTTGCTCAAACAGAACCAGAAACAGCTTGGTTATGTTTATATGTCAAATAAGTCAGCTCCATGATTCCTTGTAGGCCTTAAATACACGTACTGATTTGTTCCTGGCTTATCTTTTAGGGTAGATGGATTATCTTAACTCCAGCCCACAAGATTCTTTCAACCCTCCCTTCATGCTATATTGGCACATGGAGCATGCATGTGTGCCTTCAGTTCCATGCAGTGACTGTGTTGTTTTGGGAGGAAGCTGTTACAGAGCTATGGCATGATTTTACCAGAAATGGCACGATTTTCATGAAAGCTTTCCTATTAATTTCAATTGCATGCTAATTTGCAGAATCAGTTGGAGAGTGTCTTTAGAAAACATGATTTTAGTTGAGTTATGATGCCAGGTGTCAGAGGAAAATTTCTCTGTCAATATGCAAAAAAAGTTTTACTTAAGTTTTTTACTTTTAAAAATATGAAACCACTGCCAGTGCTACTGTGATACAGAATATTGGCTGTTTAATACACAGTTAGCTTAGATGTGTACATTCATTTAAAAGATGGACACTTTAACATGTTGATTCGTTTGCGAAGTCTCTTAGCAACAAAATTCAAAATATCCATATCCTTGTACATGTGTTTCTGGAGCCTCAAATACAGTTGTGTTGTTTCTTTTCAAACATAAAGTATTTTTATCAAGTCACCTATGTAATCTTTAAGCCTTTGCTCTTTTTCTTCTTCATTTCTTTCTTTGTCCATGACCATGCAAAGTAGGCTCCGAAGGAGTTCCTCGTGTTTTGGGGCAACACTGTGCTGATAAACTCTACTGCTTTTATTTCTTACTCCAAAGCTCTAGGTTAAATGGTTGGTTGGAGCAGAAACTGGGCATTGACTGAAGAGGTATCTTGCATGATTATGGAGTTTTACATTACAGAATCAACACCTTGGTTCCACCTTAAGTAGTGGAACTACTTAAAAAAAATCTAGACGTAAGACACCATGCACATAGAGTCTGCCCTGAAAATGAGCTCATTGTTCCTTAGCCTCAAAGTGGTGCAGAAAAACCTTATCATAATGAGTGTGAAGGCTGTGTGCAAGCCCTGAAAATGAGAACGTAAGCAGCGCTTCTTCAGCAGGAGAAGAGATCCACATGAATCTGTGTCTTGGGACTTGTCAAAGATGACTTTAAAAGCATATCTCGAGACTGGGCAAGATAGCAGAAAAGTCTGAATTTCTGTCAGGGAAGACCAAAAGGCAACTGCAGATAAAATCAGTGCTAGAAGAATACATCTCCTGTTCAAGCTGAAGTTGTTTTATTGAGTTGTTTTCTGCTAGGCAAGCAAATTATTTTCAGTCACATGCTACTAATTAAAATGGGATATAGCCCTGTGGTAAAATACACTTTAAGAGACACCCAAATGTAAGCGCTTTACGATATAACAGCTGGGGACAACGGCAGTCTACTTTGTCCCAGCAAAATTAGGAGAGACAAACAGTCTTTTAATAAAGACTTGGCTTTACTGAAGCTTTTTTTGGTGTTCTGGAGTATCAGTTTGTGTGCTGACCTGGGAGGACATGCTGCAGAGCTGCGTGACCAGGGGTTCCTGTGGGCTTCCTTCTCTGACTCAAGTTGGTTCCTTTTTGGGGAGGACTTTTAGCCTATGACGGACTGAAGAAAACTCCACTCGTGGGCAGAGGATGTCAGAGCAGGTTAAGAGCTCTTGAAAGGCCACTGATTGCTCAGCTGTGCTCACGCTAAAGGATGCTCTTTTCTTTGCATAGCTCTGGAGTCCCCAGGTAAATTATTTTGAGACAAAATACAAGTTTGATTGCAGAAACAATTCTGAGTGTTTTCTATAGCAAGTTTGTAAAAAAAAATCATGTGTAACACTGTGCAGTTCACCTCTTTTGAAATTATGAGGCTAAAAATGTCTATAAATATTATTATTGCTTAAAATACCATCTATTAGCAACCTTTCCACACCACTTGAGCCATGACCTACACTCGTAAGT
>VZSV01000252.1:340292-350514 GCA_013398735.1 Nothocercus julius | reverse complement strand
TGTCACTCCATCAAATGAGAAAGTTTCCTTTTGTTAATTTGTCATTTAGACTAGCTCCAAAAAGTTAGGGGAAAAATGGCCAATCCAAGTTTCTCTTAGAAATTTTGATGGCTTCTTGATTTTAATAAGCTTTAGAATTTTGTTCAGGTCTTACATGTTTTTCTGTGCAAGTACTGAATAGAAGAAATGCTGAATGAAAGCCATGCCTTAATTGTTGATCACAGCTCACATGATGTCTAAATCAGTGGCTGATCCATAAATACGTGGAATTTTGTGCTGGTTGATGTTTGCTGCTCTCACAGGAGTTGAACTCTTGACAGATGGATTTCTATCATTAGAAGGTAATGTAAAGATAAGCTGGAAAGGTCCAGTTGTTAATCACTAGTTTAGAAAAACAACTCTGAGAACTGTCTTGTCAGCGTTTCCTAAGCTGTTAAATGGAGGAGAAAAGCAATTCAGTACTCATGTAGTTGCAGTCTGACATCAGTCGGAGTAGCGATGTTCAGGTTAATCTGGAGATTTGAAAAGGCCGATACCAGACCTGCCCTTCTCTTACATCTGTTTAATTATCTGCAATAACTCTTTTGTTGTTTTGAGGCTGTATCAGCTGTTTCAGACCTGCTGTATCTTGCTTTCAGTGCTCTCTGAGGTCAAACGAAACAAGTCTTTGAAGTGAAGCATCCTGAATATGAGTGTATGAGTGTAAGGAGCCGTGCTGTGCTCCCTGCTGTTCAAAAGAATAAACCAGCCATTCCTTTAATTTAATAAGTTAAGCTAGAAAAAACTCATCAAAACACCAAAGTGGGAAAAGCTTTGTATGTCACTTAGGCCATTCCTTCACAAAGCGTCATGAGTTTTAAAAGTTGTTTGATCTTGTGTTGCAAAACAAACAACGTGCTTGAAGAGAGGGAGAACAGAAGGGCAAAATCAGATTCTCATAACGAAAAGGCAGTTGGATAAAGAAAGAGGCATTTTACAGATCAGATGTCTGGACAAATATATACATGGGGAATGATTTACATTAAGAGAAGTGATAGAATCTAAAAGTGGATGTGAATACAGATGTGTTTGGAGGGGGGACCAGTAAATCTTGACTAGACTTGTACTATGGCACCTGTTTGGCTTGAGTTAATACAAAAAGAAGACAAAGTGTAAAGCAGTCTGATAGAAAATCATGGTGTATCTTGGTAACTGTGGAGTTAGTAGAGATGCAGAGAGAGTTTAAGGGACTCTTTTGGTTGACTAGAGGGAAAACTCAATATGAAAACGAAGCTTTCTTTCCAATCACCCCTTGCTAGCAGTTGTTAGAAGATTGTTTTTCCCCTTTACCTATCAGTCTTGAAAGACTTTTTGACAGGTGTGTTGTGTTGTGCAGACCTCTGAGCATCTTGGAAAGAATATGGGTGATGGCAGCAATAAATCTTTATCCCAGTTCCTTGTTCCAGAACAGTGAAGAATTCAGTAGACCTCTTTGAACGTTTCTCCCTCTGCTGCTGGTTTCCAGTGGTATGATATCAGGCCCGGGCTTCCTGCTCCTTCCCAGCCCTTTGTGCCCAGGGATGAGGATGCCAGGTTTCTGCAGAGCTGCTTCCCCCCACACACAGGATGTGCAGGGACACGCTGCATCCGTAAGGAGTACGGGAGTTAGGGTGTCACCAGTCCCTTGCACTGGCATGATCGTGACCTGTCAAGGGACGTGCAGGTGATTGGACTGCCGCCAATTTGGCCTAAACAGAAAAAACACAGGATCCCTTGTATTGGGAAAAATGTTACTTACTTCAGTGTCAGCAGTGTCAGCTATGAAGCAAGGAAAAAGAGCTGCAACATCCTGAAGGAGCTAAAACGTACGTTACTTCTCTTACTAATGACTATGAGAAATAGGAGCAGATTCAACTGAAGGAGCTTGAATTGGAGGTAAGGTTTGGGAATCCCAAATTAAAAACCGTCAAGATTGTACAATTGGGTCATTTTTGAAGTGCTACCTGAACTTACGGTATCTTTTAACATTTTGATTTTATTTTGGCTATCTATATGCCATTAAACCATGTAAAGGGCAGTTTTAAAAGTGTATTTATTTGTATGGCAGACTCCACATAGCTGAATAATCTCTTAGCTTTTTATTGCCTTTAAAACCAATTTGCTGTCTCCTTTTAAATGAGACCACACTATTTGTCAGTGTCTTGGCACTGCCGGATAAACTGTGCTCTCACAAGTGTTTTGTTACAGGCTTGCATAGTTTGTGAGTGAACTCAGAAGACTGGCAGCTCTGTGGCCCTTGAAAGCCTCCTGGATATCAAGTTGACCAGGAGCCATACCCTGAATTCCTGGGTTTTCAGAAAGAGAGATTTGCATGTTAGTTTCCCCTGTAATTTTTCTCTGTATTTGGGGTGAAAGGAAGGGAGGGAAATGTACCATTCTTGCAAATTCTTCAGGAAGTATGAAACAGGAGATAATATGAACATTATATTTGGCATTTTCTATCAGTTTTTTTAGTTTGGTCCCTAGCTATTGGATTCATTTTGTTTTCCCCCCCGTGGAACAGATGCACACAAAGGAGAAAAACAGTACTTAAAATTCTCTTAGAATAATTTTGCGTAGTAGGAATTTGGAAGCAAAGAGTTGTTATGGTTTGAGATAGATGCCTTAAGGAAGGAATGTGGGCATTAATTGCTTTATTCTCATTCTTTATAAAGGTAGATTTGGATTGTGGAAGTTGTGATGTAGGCAGTGTGATCCACTATACTAGTTAAAAGTCAGTAAAGTAGAAGCTAAGAAAATGGTAACAAAGCAAGCTTGGCCAAATCATTCCTTTTTATAAGTCGTACAGCCAATCACATTCATAAATGTACATTGCATAAGCTATTAATTCCTGAAGATTGTTGTGTGTGGTAGGAAATATTTTAACCTAGATCATCTGTAGGTGTCACGTGCATACTGCAAACTTTGTTCAGCATGATATTTGCAAGACCTTACACCAAATGTCTTGTTTTTATTTTTGTTGAAAACTGAATAGCATTCTGACCTCTTGTTTATCTCTTCAATGTGTGTTATGTTTCAGATGATAGGGAGTTCATGTATTTAAAGTCTTTGTGGTACACATGGCTAAGTTAGGGATGAAGTCATGGCTTAAGTTCCTGAGCTGAAGGTTGTATTGTAATATTTTGCAATATTTTAAAACGTTTATATCACTGGTGTGTATATACATACAGGACTGCTGTAGTCACAAGGCAGTGATTATAGGCAGCTTATAGTTGTGGGAAGTTTGTGGCCAGCTCAAGTTTGCTTGCTAAAAATGCCTCACTATAGAATGTAGTATTTACTTATGCATGTAGAATAAGAATGGGACTTTCACTTTTATGCTTTTTTTTTTTTGGAATCTAAATGTGCTGCCACAGAGGTATAATCCTGATTTTTAACAAATAAATTCCCTGAAACGTTTACGCGGTTTGCTATTGATAGAAAAACTGTTTGTGCTCCTGAAATCCCCCAGGTTAGCTGTTTAAGTCTGTGACAAGAGTGCTTTGGCTTTCTTGGTGAACGCTAGCACTTACGTATAAAGTCTTAGGCAGGTTTAGGGCACGGAGTCAGAGATATGTTCTACAGCAAGTACTTATTTCCTTTGGATGCCCAGGAGAAAGCCAGAGCAATGAAAAACATTCCCCTGCGGCAGGACGGCTGAGCCATAAAAAGCAGGAGAACAGGGGAAAACCAGTTCAGCCCTGTGAGTGCTTAGCTTATCACCCTGGCTTTCAGCATAACCTATTGACCTCTTAAAAACCATTGTACATATTTTAGCAAACTTGTTTTAGATTTATGGCAAGTTACTGTCATGAAAAAACATGACTCATAGCACAACAAAGCAGTCTCCATCCCAGGTGTTCTTGGCTTTGAGTGTTTTAAATGATTCTTGAATGTGTGAACTTCTCCATTATATCTTCAGTGTGTTAAGGAGCAGCCCAAAGAATGTGTATGTTTACCTTAAATGGAAGGAAAATGAATTATCGGCATATGTATTGGATGATTTCTTTTGCAAACATGGATAGGAGGGGAAACTTTCTGAGACTCAGAAGCTAGAAGGGATATAAGGATATAATTCTTGATAATTGGACTAACAGTTCTTAAAATATTTTTTGCTTTGGGTTCACATCTTGTTGATGTCTAAAACCAATTCCTTAGCTGGAATTGGAGGAAGGGGAGTCAAAGAAACTGAAGGACTTGCTTGGTAGCTCTTTTTACACCTGATATGGGCCTGCAGTAACTTAATACATTTCCTAGGAGATGGGAAAATTCTAGATTACCAGATAGTTGAACAGCCTGGGAGCCAGCACTGGAGGAACATCCTGAGCTGATAGGAGAGTGGAAAATGTGCTTAGTGGTAGAGCCGATACAAGAAATGATTATTACACTGTTATGTTGGTTATTGTAGAGAGGAGAAAGGAAGCCCTATCCTTCAAATGTGTTTTTCATGTGTGTTTTTTTGATGCATAATGTAGGAAAACGATAGAGCAACTGTCCCCTTGCAAAATCTATTGAATGAAAGATCACACTCGGACTGCACATTTGTCCTCTGCCCTCTTCTGCTGCTGCCTAAGACTTTTGTTTTGTTTTGTTTTGGAATTAACTTCCTTTTTTAGGCTTGGAAAGGGTTTTTGGTCCCCCAAACTTTTCTGTTTTATCCAGCTCTACCAGCTATCCTTAATACAGGAGTACTTTCTCTCCCCACAGATTTTGTCTTCTCTTTAGACCATTGCTGCTTCAGCAGTGCTACAGTGCATAGCAATTAATTCCAGCCTTACTGTAGGGATTAGCCTTAATGGTATGTGCCTTATAGAAAGTGGTCTTTTTGAAAGGCAATTCTGTTTTAAAAATCAAATAACCTGAGGACAGGAGAGACTAGGAGAGATTTTAGCAGCCTTATCGTTGCCTTATAGATATGAGTCAAAGCACAGAAATGCAAAAATAAGTTAGTGTTGTTGTGTGATAAAATTGGGATTGTTATTGTGGTTATGAAGCAGAACAGGTGGAAAAGGAAAGCATGTCTCTATCCCATTAATAATACATGGGCTCATATTAATCTTGTCTTTGAATAAGTAACTTCTAGCAGTTAATGGTGAGAAGTTTTAGAATGGGCTTAAAACACATAGAGACACTGAATTAAAAGTTTGCTGAAAATCATAGTGTCATAAGTTTATATTGGCAGCCTCAATGAAAAGTAGATTCCTCGACAAGAAGACATGTGCTGAAAATACTTATGTTCACCCTGGACTGTAGAAAAAAGTAGATGTGATACTGGCTGTAGTTGTGACACTACCTCTCACTTTTAAAGAAGTCAAAAAAAAGTTTTATGTGTTTTACCTTTAAAAATCATTTTAAGAAACATTCTTATGTTTAGAAGAGTCCAGTTAAGTATTACTTTGGTTTTCTAAGTTAAAACAAGAGATACTTATGTTCATATTAACTGATTAAGTCTGGTGAACTAATTGGTGTTTCTTTGTTTTGGAAGTTGCAAATAAGACATGTCAGAATTCAAGTCCACCCTTTTTTTGAATGAACATTTGAAGACATTTCTCTGGAGTTCTGTGTTTTGGTAACATCCGCTGCTTTTGTGTCACTTTTTAATTTTGTGTCACTTTTTCCTTTCAAACACAGCTGATCATACCACTCTGGGGTTCATTATTTCTCCATGGTCTCTGCTGCTACTCCCTTCTGGCAGCATCTCCTTTACTGACGAAAATGTTTCTCAGCAAGACCTGCGAGCATTCACAGCACCAGAGGTTCTGCAGAACCAGTCTCTATCGTCTCTCTCAGATGTTGAAAAGGTACCGTGTCTCTTGTGCTGTGGAAGACTATTGGTGTTCTGCTGTCAAATTATTTTACCAAGTAGCTTTAAACCATTCATTTAATCTCCACAAAGCTTTGTTTTGTGTCATGAATTGTTGATTTGCTTTCAACAATTAATTACCTAAATAATTAATATTCAACAGTTAAGGGCCCTCTTACTGGGCTTGTGTTCAGAAAATTGGAGGAGTGACTGTAGTTGCAGGTGCATGTGAGGAGTTGTCTACATGCTTGTCCCTGGTACGTTTTTCGAATAGCAGCTGATTGGGCAGTGGCTGTTCTGAGTGACCTCCAGTAAAAAGCAACACTTCCTTGCTTTTTTCAAAGACTCCAATAACATCAACCATTTGAGAGTTAAACAGAGAGGCAAATTAGAGAGTTAAGCACAGCAGTTATTTAAGCAAGGCAGGATTTAAGAGGTGTGTTTCCTCTTGGCCATAAAGAAAATATGCATTTGTTTTACTTATTGTATGGAATTGTTAGTTGTGTGCAACGTTGTTGCTTTACAGCTTTCTCCTCCTCTTCCCCAAGGGTAGGTGTTCACATAGGTCAGGTTGTGTATGTGATCTGCTCCGGGTCACTGATAACGCGCAGTCCAAGTTACTAACTTCTCTAATGTTTTCCTGTGCCTGGTTGCCAATGGTAATACTTTCCCTAGAAAACTATCCCCTTGGCCTAGTCAAAGGTGTCTAGATGTGGGAAGAAGAAGGAAACTGAGATGTACCTCCAGCTTCTTGTCTTCTCTGGATCAATACTGGCCAGAGAAGGAAGCCAGCTGTAGCCAGCCTTGTCGTAAGCTGAGAACAAGTGCAGCAATTGGCAGCTCTGCTACAGGAAGAAGAGCAATGTGCTCCCTCTCCAGAGGAACATGGTATTGGCATGGATTGCTCTTATGTGGATGAGGACTTCACACATTTCAGTGGGTTGAATATTTTGTGCATGCAGGATACTGGTGTTTCATGTGTGGTTTTTTTTCTTTCTTTTTTTTTTTTTTTTTCTCTGAACCTTGTGCATAGACAGAGTTTTTTGAAACCATATCAAATAAATAGCTAATGAAAAGCATGGTTGCTTGAGTTCATAGACCTTTAGATCTCCATTTACTCTGTGGCTTGACAGGAATTCATCATAAATTAAAGCATGTAGCTAATCTGATCTGTGACAGGACTAAGCAATCAGGGAGATGTCAGATGAAAGTTTGAATAGAACTAGTAAAAAAATAACACTGATATCAGTGAAAGATTCAGGACCTCTAAAGTGGGATGTAACTGCCAGACTTGGAGGCCATTGTATTGGAATTGTTGTTTCAATCTTTCTGTCAGGAGAGACAACTCTGTTGAAGATGTTAACGTTGCCTGCAGTGTCAGCTCTAAAATTAAGATACAAAATGTGCCCTAAAAAGAGTTTTCAGATCGCAAATTTGTGACCAGATCACATGTTGTTCTTCTGGGCTGACTACACTCTTCCGATTCAGCGTTGTTTGAAAGCAGCTATGTCAAGCCCTTTCACTTTTGGTATTTAGCATTAGCATTAAGCCGAAGCTTTATATCTAGAACTTGAAATTAGTAACGTGTTTTTTGGTTAAGCGATGCTTGATTTCTGCAGGTTTGTTGTACACAGCAGAAAAAAAGAATGTTGTGATAAATTGACATCCTTTTTTATCTGGTTGTTTCCCTTGGCATTTATATTAAATAGTATGTAGAACAGTACACTGGTTATTTGAGCTGATTTCTTCCCTTTGTGTTTTTAGGTCTTACTTTGCACATGCAGATTACATTAAGCTTTACCTCATTTAAACTTCTGTGTTTGTTTGTTTGTTAGATCTCACTGTAGTTTAAGTCATTCATTGACAATCTTGGTTTTTTTTTGTTTTTTTTTTTGTCTCTGGTTCTGGAATCAGACCATGTCTGGAAGCAGCTGAAAGCAGAACAGATTTCTGCTTGTTAGAGCCTCTCACCAGGCAATGACAGGGTTGCATTTTTCTCTGAATTATGACTCCCCCCCCTGCCCCCCCCCCAACACAAAGAAATAGTGTATTCAGTGATAAATATTAGACAAAATGATAGTCAGTCAGTGAATGCCCATTTGATTCCATGGCCTTCAGGCAGCTGCAACACAGAACAAGTCTAATGTATTTAAAAGCTTATTGGCAATACAGTAAGCAAATAGTTGGAGTCCAGAAATGAATTTGGTGTTGATTTCTGCATTGGGGAACTGACAAATGGACTAAAATTCTTTTAACAAATGGTCTAAGTTGTTAGACGTGCGAGATATTGGCACTTGAATTGGAGGTGATGCTCAACCGCATCTGATGAGTTTTGTCTCATTTTCATTTTCTAGCAATTCTATATACATTTTATAAGGCGAAGAATTTGTCTTCATTTCACAGGTTTTGTTGAGTTCGTCCCTACCTTTGTTCACCCAATTTACTCACAGCTTTAAAAGCTGGATACAAAGGACCTAAGCCTGGACAGAGCATATCTTTCGTGTTGATATTAATTGTTAATTATACACATAATGTTTAATGTGTGTGTATTTTAAAGAGGCTGTTGATATATTAAGGTGACTGCTTCATTCTTTGCATCTGTCTTTTTAATATTCATTAACTTATTTCCCTTTGATGCCAGTCTAGGGCATGTCTTGCCAAAGTAGCTCAGTGTTTGAGTCCTATTAAGCTCTGCCTTGCCTTTGGACTAAAGTTCTAAGGAGCTTTGCAATCTGGGCTCAATGCAAGGTGAATCAGCTGGGTTACATGTGTGCCTGGCTTTAATTGGAGGTAAAGACTTAACTGAGCAGATAGATTAGAGGCAGAGAAATTGGAGAGTGATTAGATGCACTATTTTTTGTCTCCGTGGGATTTGTTGCGCTGTCATGACAAAGGAGAAAAATCTGAAAGAGAAGACCTGCTCGGATTAAATGCTGAGAATATATATAGGCAAAATGATGTGAAGTTAGCTTGATGAGCTGACAAATGTCCTGTGCTTTGTTACAGATCCATATTTATTCTCTTGGTATGACGCTTTTTTGGGGAGCTGACCATGAAGTTCCTCAAAGCCAAGTAAGTTTTGATTTGTTTAGTGTCAGAGCTTCAGACTAGCTCATGTGGCCAGTGCTGCATTTGAATCGCTAAGGCACAGTATCATTCTGAGACCTGAAGAGCACGTTGTCTTTCCTGTGCTTGGAGTTTTTTCTTGTGGTGTGCTGATTGTTTGGGCTTTTTGGTTTGGTCTGAAGGGCATGATGAAAACAATGCAGAAGTTTTGATCACATATCACTTATGGCAGATGATCTACTTGAAAAGATTTGATTCCACTAAAATCTTCCAGCACTCAGTTTGTCTTGTCATCTTGAAAGAGAGGACCTTTCCTCTTGTGACTACGTTATTGTGCATATGGAGGAGACTGGCACTGGCTAAACATGCTAAAAGGAAGGTTTCCAGTAAATTTACTTCTAAATATTCATCTCTTCAGTGTTGCTACTTAAACCTAGATCATTTCAATTGCACAGAGGTTCTCCTGTGCTGTACAAAGCTTTGTTTCCTTAGCAGTGTTTCTGCCCCTTGAGTCTCTACTTTTGTGTTGATTATTGATGACATAGGAAATAGAATAGAGAGGAAATATGGGAGAAGTAGCTTTGCAGGTAGAAGTTCAAATCTGAAGGTCAAATCTGAAGGGACTGTAATAAAGATGAAGGTGAAATGGTATTTCACCACTGAGAAGATGGCTTTCATGTAAGTACTCAAGTAATGTAGACCGTAAGTCTACGGAATAGACATTTCCACTGTTGAGTGTGGTGGGTTTTTTTTTTTTTCTTTTTTTTTTCCTTCTTCTTCTGTGTACTTCTCAACGCTGTTAGCACTGATTCTTCACTTCCTCCCATTTTTTGTTTCTAATTAGCCTATCAAACTTGGAGATCATCTCAACAGTATCCTCCTTGGCATGTGCGAAGATGTCATTTATGCCCGTGTATCCATACGGACCGTTCTGGATGCTTGCAGTGCCCACATAAGGAACAGTAACTGTGCTCCTTCTTTCTCATACGTGAAGCAGTTGGTCAGACTTGTTCTGGGAAGCCTCTCTGGGGTAAGTGTTTATAAGCAGTTGAGCAGTAAGGGCGATGAGCAAAAACAGAGCAAAGGTGCTTTTTCTGGGTCACTTTTCAGTCATTCTTCCTCTTGTTTTTCTTGATTGCAATTTTGATTGCAATTTTGATTGCAAGGGGGAGTATTAAAAGGAAAAATTATGAAATTGAATGAGGAGAGATTTGCTTCTCTCGCTTTGCTGAGAATTTGGGTACTTGATGGTTCTTCCTGGAATCCTTTACATTTGATCTTGCTTAAGAAGGTCATTTTCAGCAGTGGTTGTCTTCAGTGGAAGAAAAAATAAGG
>VZSV01000252.1:299307-340172 GCA_013398735.1 Nothocercus julius | reverse complement strand
AGGTTCCTGTATTGGTCTAATACTCAGCAGAAGCTGACGCTCACAAGTTCTAACTGCAATACTTGGACTCTTCTGCATTTGCCAAAAGGAGCTGCTCTATGATTCAGTAAAACAGGGCCTATAAATTAAGTTTTTAAAATTAATAATAATAAAACAGATCTTGATTTAGGCCTTGAGCTATAGAAACGATCAGTGCGGTAGTTAGCAGTCTTCATGTTGTTGCTGGTCTTGCCTGCTTAGCACATTTGCTGCTTTTTCTCACCTTGTCCTTGTCAGCAGGCTTTCAAAGGCAGTCTGAGGTTAGTGGGACAGATGAATTTAAACACCATAGTAGCAGGCCCAGCTGTGTGTCCTGAAGTCCAGATGAGCACTGAATCCAGGGACTCATGTCTACTATTCCATCTCAATCATGAGAGGGCAGAACTAGTGGTGGTTCTCCAATGCCAAAGTTCTGCTTATCTCTTGTATTGATTAAAAAAAAAATAAAATTTACTAATGAGTGTAGTAATACTTAAGTTCAAGAGTTCTTAAAAATGCATTAACTGTTACAGGCATAATGAGTTGTGTGAGTTATCAGTCTGAAACTATCACATACAATATAGCTTTCGATGGTATGTAGAAAACTTGTCAGACCAATCGTGTTCGTGTTCCGTTCACGGAGCATTGGAAGTTTTCAGATGTTCGTCTCTAGTTTGTTGACAGCTGTGTTTGTTATATGCATGTACACTTATTTGAAAAAGGTAGAGCAAATGCGCGCTGAAAAATGTTGTATTGGTAATATAAGTGTGAATAATTCTAGTGGAAATTCTCATAGATAATTCTCTTCATCCTCACCCCCCTCCTTTTTTTTAAATATTCTGAATTTCCAGTGTGACCTTGTACTGAAATGTTTGGTACTAACCTGTGTTTTCCACACTGGTGTGAGTTCTTTTAATGTTTGACTTGGTGTTCTGGCCTGTTTTGCAGGTGGATCAACTTGCTTGCAACAGAGATAGAAAGCTGCAGCCAGACAGAAGCCAGGCTATTCGGGACAGGCTGAGGGGAAAAGGTCTCCCCACAGGTAAATGCTTCTTTGAGCTTCCTTTCCTCGCAGCTCTGTTTGCCATAGTCTCTTTCCCTGCTTTCTGGCCAGTCCTGAACTCCAGTTTTTGCAAGAAAATAGGGCAAAGATGTTTTCTTGCCCCTGTAGCTTCACATTGCTGAAGGGCTTGAGCTGCTTCTCTGTCTTTTAGATTTGTGTTTTCTAAAAACAAGCAGCTGTGCAGAGAACTGCAATAGAGTTGTCAAAGGCAACAGCAACTGCAGAAGTTGGATATGATGCCAGCAAGGCATTGCTGCGCTTCCTGTGCTGACTCCTTGAGGATTGGTTCCAGTTTAGGATACTTATTCATGTAAAATACTGATTGCCTGTTCTCCCAACTTGGTAGAGTAGACTTAGGAACAGTTTCTGCTACAGACTGTCTTCTCATCTTCCTGCAGAAGTGTTCTGTTCTGATCATGTCTTCAAGGGTTGTTACAGTTTTCATGGTGTGTGGGTGTTGTTTTTTTTTTTTTTTTTTTTTTTCTGGAATATTTCTGTAGCCATGGGAAAATCTCTAGGAATACAAGGGAATGGGACTGAATTCTATCCTCTTGCTTTGTAAACAAACTTAGCTTTTCTTATATGAACTCCTTAAATTCTGCCTTACAAGTAATTCCTTTCCCTTCCCCCAGTTCTATAAAAGTTGTTCCAAAGGCTTATTTTTCCTGATAGTTTAAGCACTCCTGATTTCCTTTTCAACCTTGTTCCTATTAATTTCTAGTTTAGTCATATTCACAGTTTCTTTCCTCACCCTTGTTCTTGTGCTAGTGCAAACCCCTTCGACATTCCTCAGCTTGCACTAAGCTTGCTTTTCAAAAGGATCCTCAGCATCTTCAGTTTAATTAATAATATGCTCTATAGCATTATAGAACTTGACTGGAGCACGTGAAAATCTGCTTTTACTTGTGTCTTGGTTATTTCCGTGCCAGGATCCCCATTAGCTCTTCTATTTTTGATCCCATGATCATTATAAATTCCCTGTTTCGAGAATTTTAGCTTTGGAGCCATGGCAAGACTATCTTTAAACTCTGTTGTCTTTATATTAACATTATTGGATTTTCTTTTCTTTGCTCTTTTCAACAGTACAGCTGAAAGGTCTTTTATGTTCTGCTTTTCATTTTCTTACAAAATCCCTAGCTTCTCCTCTTTCTTAGGTATTTGTATCCTTTGAGATTTTCTTCTTTTGTTTGTTTTTTCACTCACAATTTTCTGCCTCATCTTTTGAGCAGATTTTTTTTTTTTCCCAGAGTTAATATATGTCCCTGAAGTCTTAACTGTCTTAACAACATCCTTTTGTTTGGCTTGTACTAAATTTTGCAGATTGATGAGGTTGCTCTGGCCAGTATCTCCATGGATTTCTGGCTTAGTGCTAGGGTGAATATTATCTGTTTAATGTCTGAAACATTCTCTGGGGCCACTGCTTTTTACTTACAGGGTATAGACCAGGCAATCTTACTGTCATTTTCCTCCTGGGTCCTCTGACTTTATTTCTAAAACGGCCTTGCCAGAATCATATTTCCTCCTATTCTTTCTTTGAATCATTTGGTATGTCTGATGAAGGCTCTGAGATGGTTGAAAGGCATTGCTTTTCATTTTAATTAACTCCAAGTTCAGTTAGGCTGCAATGTCTGGAGCTCTGAAGCTCTGTGGAGCTCCAGTTGGCTGCCTACTCACTTGCCTTCTGCCTTTGCCTGGGGCTTCCTCAGTGCCAAGCTGAGTGGGTCCCCTACAGCGCGTGCAACGTGGAGTCACTGGGGCCGAGGGCTCCTCTGAGACGGAGGAGTCTGCTTGACTCAACTGCTGTTAACCAGCAACTTCAATATGTGGTCTGAAATGCCCTCCCAGTCTCCCTCAGTACCCACTTAGTGATGCGTTCCCCTTTTTAGGAAACATCATATTGTTGCATGAGACCTAATTAACTATGTCCTGTCAAATAATATTTGTGAAATGACGTGTACATGATAGCTCCAAGACTGAAGATTGCTCAGTATTCTTCATCCTCTGCCTCCTGTTCTTCTGGCATTCTGTGCAAGTGCTTGCATGCTTTGAGTGTCACAGCACAGGGAACGTTTGTGCATGATGATGCAGTGCAAGCATAATTTGTCTGCATCTCTCTAGCCCTGCTCCCAAAGGAGGAGATGATTGAATAGATGGTCTGGAACGCTTTTTCCGATTCTGTGAGGATGAACTGTCAGCCAACAAAATTTTCTTTCAGCTCTGCCCCCCGCCCACACACACACACACACACACTTTTAGGATAGTTTGATGCTACTCTTCCATCTTCTCCCCATCTCTAGAGATAGAAGTAGAAAATAGTGTTACTGTTTTCTGGTATTTTGAGTTTGCCTTCAGAGAAGAACATGCAGTGAGTCTTTTCTTTATTTTCTATATTTGCCCAGTCTTTCTTCTCCTTGGTGTTTTCTCCCAGTTCCTCTATATCTTGCTCAAGGGACTTATAGTCTGTCTTCTGCAGAGTGTTTGCAACCCTCTGTGCTCCCCTGAGCCTCTCTCCCCTTCTGTTCCTGGAGCTGGGCCCATTCTGTGGTACCTCTTACCAGCACCATCTTAACTCCGTCTCCTTGTCCCTCTTGGATGCTTTCCTTGATCCCCGCTGCACTCAATCGTTGAGGAATATAGAGTAACAGTAAGAAAAGACAAAACAGAGGAAAACAAAATCTAAGCCAGAACTGGCTGTTTTCAGTTCCGCTTAGTGTATCTGCTGAGTTAACTGTTGGAAAGTTAGTGAGGGGTCAGTGAAAGGGGTGTCTGATAAGTAAGGACTGGCAACTCATGCTTGATTTTATGCAGTTTAATGCTTTATTATTCCTTCCTTGGTAGCAGTGTGCAGGTTGGCTGGTGCGAATCCTGTCAATAGCAACACAGAGCAGCTATCCTGGGGGCACAGCTTTTAGCTTTCTGGAAAAGTGAGCTGTGGAATGTAGTGCTAATTAGACTGATGATAATCTCATAAACTGAGGAGCCACAAGTAGAAGGCATGAAGAGTGTTAGCAATAGCAATAGCAAAAGAAGAAGAAAGGAAACCAAAAACAAGGTCAAGCACTGAATCATCTTCCCTTCTCTTTGATACCCTACTGTTCTTCAGCTGGGTATACTTGAATTATATTCCTAGTTTTGCAATTGCAGAATTGCATACGTTTGTAGCGGTATTAAGTTGCCAGGCAGTGTTACAGTACTGAGTGAACGCACTTTATAATGAGTTAGAAGTTAAACCAAACGTCTTTTTCCTAATTGCTTGATTTCCCTTTTTCTGAGAGGAGATTTTGGGTCAAGTTTAGCTAGGGGACACTTTTAGGAAGCCTCACTGAGGTAGATTGTTTTGCAAATTTTGGTTTAGTCAGTGCTAAAATCATATTTAAAGAGGGTTTTGAATGAACAGAATATCTGTCATATAGTAAAATAAGCATCTTACAGTAGCATTTTTATTAGGAGTAGGAATATTAAAATATTATTAGTAGTGTCTGACTTGTGCTTGCTTGAAATATCATGCCATATGCGTGAATGTAGAGATGGTCTAGCTGAAGAGAGATGTGCTCCCAGTTGGAGTCTAGTAGCTTACTATTTTAAGTTTTTGCGGCCTTTGAAAATGCTAAGATTTTCATTGTTATTGTTTTCATTGTTGAACAGTTATGAAATGGCTTTTAGAGTATGAGTTTGAGTTTTGTGAGTGAAATGAGTGAAAGCTTGCTCATTTTCTTGCTGAATCCAAGCACGTAGCTTTTCCTGGAGAAAAATAAAAATAAATACATAAAAAACAGCAGAGCACTTGATTCCATTCATTTGGAAATCTCACATCTGGCAATATCATCTTTTTGTTCCTATCATCCTCCATACTTAAAAAAAAAAAAAAAAAAACACAGAACCGAGGGGGTGGAGAATAACTTCCTGAGATCAGCAAAACAAATTGGATGCCAGATTAAAAAAAAAAAAAAACAAAAAAAAAACAAGGAAACTTCTTTCTCATAGTTCAGAGATCAGCTTTATTTTTTGCCAACAGGCATTTCTGTGTTTATATTCAGACAGAGTGGACTGCGTTGGGAGAGGTCTTGTCAACCCAGGTATCGTTGTTGCTCCTTTACTTATCCTGCTTAAGGGAAACTCAGAATCTTTGGGATAAAAGCAGGGGCACAAAGTTAGTGGAACTAAAAGGAAAGAGTAAAGCAGAGATGTAAAATGCTGCTTCTGTGCAGAAATGCCTGAGCTTCTCCTGGGGTGTGCAGAAATCCAAGAACAGAACAACAGGGTGGTCTTTTTGCCTATTTCCGTGAGATATGGACTGAAATGAGCCCAATAATTTGAGCGAGAAAGAGCCCTCATGCGCTTGCTTTGGCTACAGAGATCTTGGAGAAAGGAAGCAGTGAAATGCTAGACTTAGGAAGTGCTGCTCGGCTGCTTTCACTACCACTGTTCTGAACAAGATGCCGAGTTCCTCGTTTTCACAGGGGAGCTGTGCCAATGCAGACCAGAACGTGTACCGTTCCAAAGGATTTCCAGCCCTGCCATTGCAACTCACAGCACTTGGAACAGCCCTTGTGTCCAGCTCACTACTTTTCCCACAAGAAATGCCTTGGTTTTGGTGCAATTCAGTCTGAACTTGTAATTTCTTAACAACAGTTAAAGACTGAGACCAAGTAGGAGGTGCTGTTTCCAGCAGTCAGCCCATAGGCCACATCTGGCTCCATTATCTTCCCTTTGGCTCTTAGCCTACCCTGAAGGATTTGCAAATCCAGCTCCTGCATCAGCCACCCACTTGTGTTTGGGAAACCAGCCACATTGTTTGGGGATAAGGATTTTTCTGTCCTTCTGTGTTCTGCACGTCCAGGGTGTGGGAGATGTTTTTTAAACTGAAGTATAAACACTTCCTCTTCTCAGACCTTCCAGTCTGGCACTGGTGGTGTATGCTTTCTTGCCAGTACCTCCTCTCCATCTATGAAGGCAAATACATACATATATACATACATACATACATATATATATGATATATATCACCCAATACAGAACCTGTTTTTCAGCTCCTGGGCAACCTTAGTATATGTGTGTGCGTGTGTGTGTGTGTGTGTGTGTGTGTGTGTATGTATGTATACATATGTATGCATCTCTAAGCATTACTAAGGTTGCCCAGGAGCTGAAAAACAGGTTCTGCATTGGGTGAGCAAAAGAAGGGGAGGATGAGGAAGGATTTTCAGGAGTTTGAGCCACATTTACTCAGTAAAAATGGATGTAGTCTATAGGTGCGATGACAATGTTTGCACTTGTGAAATATTGGCTCAATTGCCTGTACGATTAGGTTGGCACACAGGTGAATGCGGACACCCTGCATGTGCTTAGGATCAGATTGCAACAGTTTCTGTTCGAGGAAAATGAACAAGATGAGTGGCGGTTAAATGAGAAGATGATTTGTGAATACTGCTGCTGGCAAAGGGTACATGGTTGTACCACAGCTGAAGACCCCAAAGGAAAAAGGAAGATTGGCTGGTAACCATTTAGGGAATTTAACTTCTGCCCATTGGAAGTATGAGGAACAGTAGCGTTTCATCTAAGCACCAGAAGGGTTTTTGTTGTGAACCCTGAGTGATTAATTGCTTCTCTTGTTGTAGATATTCTCTTTATATATTGTACTTAGGAATCATACAATTACTATAATTGCATTTGAATTATTTACAGCAATTATAAATAATTGCAGAAATGTAACATCAAGTAGAGGATAAACACCCAAGGGCACCACCTGAAATCAGGAACCAAGATGCTATTCTGGTGAGCACGAAAGAGAGATGACTAAAGCAGAAAAGGAATTGGGAAAGGGGAATGCTTTTTTCTTGCTGGCACGTAAATATTTTAAATAGTAGCATTAATTGCTACTACCTTATGTTACCACTGTTACTGGGATTTAGGGAAGCACTTCTCTGTTCCGCTTTACTGTTGGGCAACTGAAGCCTGGAGCAGCTCTGTGTGCTCTTAAGGGAGATATTTAAAGCCTTTAGTGGAGCCAAGAAATTTTGGATAGATACCCAGAATTTCCGTTACAATGCAAGCCTTCATTTTAGAAAGGCCACGGTGTGAAAGGACTGCAATCCTTGATGACCTCTCAGTGTATTTCATTCCTTGGTAATATTTCAGTGACAGCCAAGAAAACCTCCGAAACATTTGGTTTTGTGTCTTTTGAAGTCTGTGGAAGTACTTGGGGAAGTAAAGAGCAATGAGGACCAGTTGCCCTGGACAAGAGTCAAGTATGGATGTGAGCGCTGCTGCATTGCTAAAAGCTCCCATTGGCAGCACAAGTCGACGTGAAGATGGTTTCAAGGAAGATCTTTCCACTCAGCAGAGTGGAAGAGCAGGGTTCTGTCTGCTTTAGTTTATATCTTTGTTCCACGGGGCGCTCCACGGAGCATCTGCCCCATGCCTGCTTTCCTGCTGGGACAGCTCCTCGTGCAGTGAACTGAGCGAGCGGTAAAGCTACAGCAACGAGTCCTCTCCCAGTCGCTCTGCTGAGGTGCTGCTCAAGGCGTGCACTTCTTCCTCGCAAGGAGGACCCAAGGGGATGGCCGATTTGGGAACAGAAAGTGTCCCTTGCGAACTGAGGCAAGGAGCTCTGGTCTTTCCAGCCTCTGCCCAAACGGGGCACCCTGGCCCTTGGGGCTAGTGTAGCCGCTGCTGCTGCTTTTATCTTCATCTTTAATGCCTGAGTCGAAAATCTTGCTTAATAATATCTGGCCCTGATATATACATGTATGAATATGAAGTTTGTGTTTACGGAATGGCTGTTAGCACACGGCATTGAATAGGTAACAGGACCTTTATGGTGAGCGGCTATTTTTAAGGCTTGTTTCTCTAGGGTCTTAAAGCCACGATGGGGCTAATGCTTTGAGAAAATTTTATCCCCAGGCTTGCATTAGCATCAATTTTATTCTAGTGACAACAATACGATCTTGTTCAGAGCACATATTTCCTTGGTATCTTGCTACCTCCATCTGTTTCTTTTATCCTGAAAGTGATTTCACCATAGGAGGCAGGGAGAGATGTAGGTATAGATATAGGTATAGATCTTCAGTTTGGGCAGATGCAGACATGAAGTAAACAGGCTCCTGGAATCACCTTGACCTTGGAAATTTTGTTAGTCTTTGTCTCAGAGTACAGTGCCCCTTCAGTCAATCTGTCATCTTCAGAAATAGTCATTGCACCAAGACTCAGGATTTTTAAAATTCCTTTCTGTACAGTCATCCTTCTCTTACTACTGACACTACTGTGGGGCTTCTGAGTCTGGAGAACAAACCTGAACTTGTCATAAGGCAATAAAAAATGTAGGTTGTGCTTCTGGTGTGAGACGTGAAAGGAATGGGTGATTTGAAATTAATCATTAAGCAGTACTTCAGGTGATAGTCCAGACTAAGTAAAATTAAACTAATGAGCAAGCAACTTGCAACATGTATGTGGTAACACCTTTCTAATGTTAATGCTGAATTACACTAGACCATAAATTATTTCCTGAGCACTTCAGAAATAAACTGCCTGTCAGATATGAACTATTTAGGGTTACTCTTTTTTGACTGAGGCTTCCCTTCAAGCAACCATCCCAGTGTTTTGCTTGAGAAAGTCAGTGCTGAAATGTGTGTTTAGTGTTTGCTTGAAAAAGTTAGTAACTTCTGTTGCACAGCTGTATATGTCCTGCGAAATTACATACATGATAATTTCTTCTCGTTCTAGTAAAAAACCTGATGGTCGATCCATCCGACGGACACAAGCCTCATTTCTCCCAACAGATCACGCTTAACAAAGGGCTTAGCAAATCTATGGGATTTTTGTCCATTAGAGGAACGCAACGTGAAGAGGAGTTTTTCCAAGGTATTTCCACAGATTACAACTCGGGACAGGAAGATGCTTTCTGTCCTCATCAATGTAAAACCAGTGATTTTGAAAAAAAAGGTCACCTTCACACAGATGCTACTCCCAAGCGAAAAATCTGGGCTTCCTCCACAGACTTGCTTTGCGCAAGTGACAAGGCAGCTGAGAGGGACCATGTTGGAGACTCCCACAGACACAGTCATCAGTGTGAGACGTTTATGATACGGACTTCTGCTCCGACCAGAAACAAGGAAGCAAGGTATTCTGATGGGAGCATAGCAATGGATGTCTTTGGACCCCAAAAAGTAGACCAAACACGTCATGGGCCTGAGACATCAACTTCTGCAGCAATATCCAGTGCCTTTGACAGGATAAGAGAGAGACAGAAGAAGTTGCAGCTTCTGAGAGAAGCCATGAATGTAGAAGGTGAGTAAAGTTTTTGGATGTTCTGGTAACTCCAGTCATTAAACAGATTCCTCCTTATGATAATTTTAAGTTCTCATGTAGCAACTCATGTCACTACTGAGGTCTTCGCTTCATCTTATATTTTTAGGTCAAGTGATTGGATCACTTCTCTTAAGATCTATGCCAGAAGATATATCTGGGTCATTTATCTGACTGTGTTTCCAAGCCGTGCTTGTGAAAACTCATCACGGTCTGGCTGTTGTATGACGAGCCCCATGAAATTTCAGCTTCGATCTAGTTTTCCTAAAGCTTAAGCATCTCCTTGGGAATATTAGAGAGAGTTAACAGAGCCTTTTATCAGGGTTTGGGTTTGAAAAATTGTTCTGTTAATGCCCCCTATGGCCATCCATAAGATTCCTGCATTGAAATAGTCATGGGAAGTATATTCTTACTCTCCTGCTGATGTGATCCTTTTGTTGAAGAAAGCAGGCATGGTGCTGAAATGGCATGTGACAGTTTGAAAAGGTGCTGTTATTCCTGTTCCAGTTGTACAGAAAAGAAATCAGGGATTGTTTTGTGCTATGAAATAAGTACCTTCTGATGAGTGCGACATTATCTAGTGAAGGAATGAAGATAGATGGGAATATAACCGTGGTTTATCCAAGAGGGTTTATCAAGAACCTATAATGATCTACTGAGGGATCTGATGGGGTAGAGCCAAGTTAGTTGTTACTTTTTTGTGCTTTAGGAGTCTGAAATTGAAGGGGACCATATCAAGAATATGAGTCAATGTGGATCTTTGAACACAGGCAGCTCACAAAGGCAGCCGCTCCCTGCTTTGGGAAAGATAAACAACCTTGTTTAGGAGAGCTACTTCATGCCGGCTTACGTTGCACAACAGCAGAAGCAAAGGTTTGGGCAGGCTCATTGATGAGCAAGGCTTTATCATTCCCACTCACAAAGGTGGGGAGGCTGCAGAAAGCCTAACATGCCTGTGTCCTGCAAGCTGAGATACCTGAGCTGGGTGAGACTCCTGGGTTCCTGTAAGGGATGGGTGAAAGTGCAGTTCAAGTGAAGCAGGGCCTCAGAGGCACAGCAGCCCAGTGAAGAGTCTGTATAGGCAAGACTTAGGCAGTGGTTGGTGACTCACTGCCCAGCCTTCTGAATTTGCAGGAGTTACTTGTACAAAACATTGAGATACTTTCTCAACAGAGAATGGGGCTGTGATGTTCCTGCTTTTTTTGAGTCCTCTTAGAGGAAGGAGGTATGTTCCATGCTGTCTTGGAAGCTAGAGGCAATGCTGTCTGCCATTTATCTTGGTTTTCCCATTTATTTCTCAGTTAACCAATTAAAAGGTTGGGGCTGAAATGTGTTTGTGACTGTGAATTGTTCATGAGAGCCAGTTCTAAGGATTATTAGTAAGATGGGGAATGCTTTTTCACAGAAGAAGTCATCACTGTTGTGTGAGACTGAGATATCTTGAGAAACTTGATTGAAAGTTTCTTATTCCACTTTAATGAGCAAAATCACAAACATTTCTAATGCATCAACTCTGCTACCTCATGTGACTTCTTCCTTTTCCTCAGCATTAGTGTTGTATCTCATTTTCAAGTAATTAGTGGGTAGGCAGATCTTTCCCTACACTGAGCATTGCCAAAGGGTGTGGAGCTTCTCTTCTGACATAAACAGCTCAGAGATGTGAGGAACTGTGTGAAAAGCCACAGGAGAATATCCCCAGCCCTGACGAAGGCGGCACTGTCTGGGGCTGCACTGTATGCTCCATGGCGAGTTGCCCGCCCACACTTGGGCATCGTGTAGCGGACAGATGGGACAGCACCTACGAATGGAGTGGAAAAGAAGCCCAGAGGAAGGGACAGCACCTCCTGCTCTGTTCCCTGCATCATGACACGTGCCTTGGAGGCTGGCGCAGCGTGGCCTCCAAGGGCACGCGCTGAAGGAGAAAGGGAGGAGAAAGAAGAAGGTGTTTCGAGAGCTGCTCTGCTCAGAAGTAAGGGTTCTGTTCAGATGGCCCTGGCAGAATGGGCAAGGACTCGTGGGAACTAAGTGGACTTGGTAGAGAACATCTGTCTTTCCCGTTGGTAGGCTTGGAGGTTCCTTAAATTCAGTGGAATGCGGGTCTAGGTTACATTTAATTACACATTAGCTGCAGTAATCTGCTTTTAACTATTTACTGCTTGCGTTTTTTTTTTTTGAATTGTGAAACAGCATTGGCCTCTCTGCATACTGCAGAGGAGCTTGAGTGACACGAGGCTTATTTCTACTTGAATTTCATTTCGGTTAAGCTGGCAAACTGTTCTGTTATTCCTAAAACCTTATGGAGTTGACTGTCTTGGAAAATGTCCCCACGCAGAGGATCTGGCATGCCATGCTTTCACTCGGAACAGATTTTTACAACCCAAATTATAAACTCATGAAAAGTAGGGTTTATCGTGGAAAGAATGACAGAGCTTTAATTACAGCTGTACCGTAATGGGGTAGTTGGTAATAAGCTACAGCCCATCCAAACTGCATTATAATCTGCTTCTGGAAGGGCTCAAATTTAGTCTCTGAAGACTTCTAAAGATGCTGTCATTTTAAGTGCCTTGCTCATGAACTCAGTATCTTGTATGTTTTTCCACTGGGTTCTTTCAGGGTTGTGGTTGTTTATGTGCTGCATAGTGAAGGAAGTTGGGGTCGCAGTCTGAGGGCTAAGGCAGAGATGCTCCTGGGGCTCAGGTGTACAGAAGCCAGGTCAGAGCACTAAGAGCAGGGTCCCAAAATGGGCTTTAATTTTGCCAAGAGATAGAAGAGCAAGTTCTGTGTCTCACCAATGTTATTATTCGGTCTTGGTTTTGTTGTGTTATTCTGTGATCTTTGGCCAGATTGATTACAGCTTGGAAGTTGAAACCTGCTAAGACCAAGCGCTTTATCTGCCCTGAGTGGGCTGATTTGTTTAATTTTTTGTTCTTCTTTATTTCTGAGAGTTACGAAGCAGTAACAGACTTGATATTTTATGTCCCGGGCTTACCCTACCGTGGTGCATTAGTGTAGCCCGCTGTTGTCCCGCAGCACTTTTGTGCAAAGCTCTGCTCTTTATTTGCTTCAGCAGCTTTTCGTCCCTGTTGTGAGTGCATATCTAATGAAAAATGAATTGATTTTCCAGCTTGCAACCCAAAGATGAGATCCTCTATCTTCTTCTCTTGTTCAGCTGTGCTTGAGACAGTCAGCAAGAACAGAGTATTTTGTGTTTCTAGAGGCCAGCCTCTGCTTCGTAAATTCTGCACGTATTTCTCTGAGAATGATGTTAATTCATCAGTGAGCCCGAAAGCCCATCTTGACCGCATGGAAGTTGTATAACTTGCATGTTACAGCTGCAAGTGTTTAGGTGGGCAGCTGATTAGGGATAATCTAAATGTCCAGCTTCTAAGTGCCATCTTTGTTTGAAGTTGCATTTTCCAAGAAGCAGAAATTTCGCTAGATAAGCAGCTGACTCCTAATACAAAATGTGTTCTGGTAAGCGAAGCCTCAGAGGTTTTAATTCAGGAGCTGCTGGAAAGGTGGGTTGAGGGTAGTAGGGAAACATCTGCTTAATGGATTTCTCTCTGCAATTTCCATGAAACGCATGCGTTCTTTTTTCAGCTGAATTATATCCCCTGAATTTTTGTGTAGGTTAAACAGTGGAAATGCGAGTCATATACCAGGATGGTGACTGTTTGCATGTGGAAGCAAATTTCATCTCTGTTTACACATGCCTCATGATCACTGTGCTCCAGCATGACTTAAATGCAGTGGTGGGGAAACGAGTTGTCATGCGGTTGGTATGTCTGGTATGGGAAAGGTTCGGCTTTCCCTGAATGGGGTTCAGGGCTCATATTCCTGAAGTGGAAAGGTGAAAAAAAAAAAGAATGGTTTTATTTTGCCAGTTAGATGGAAAACTTCCAATCATTAATTTTACTGAGATGGTAGAAATAGGCTTTTCAAGGAGGATGCGAGTGATATTTGTGAGGTTTCTATGAAGTACAAATACCCTGGCATCGACCACCACTATCTTTGTTCTTAATTGCATATGGTACTTATATGAAGTAGTACAGCTATAAGTATATAAGGTAGTTCAATTTTATGAGACGAGAAGGGAAGAATAAGCATGACTCCAAGCTACTGGTTAAACTATTCTGAAAGAAGCACTTCCCAGTCCCTTTTGGAAGCTCTGTAATGTCTTCTAAATGGTACTTTAATCAAACTCTTAAGTAACAGGCACATCTTAAAACAAACAAAAAGAAGACCCAAAGGGCAAGCTTGAGCTCCTTCCCTCCCTCTCTGCCCTTCCCCGGCTCTGTACAGCCAGGGATTTCTGTAATAACGTGCATTTGAAAACCATGATTTAGGTTGTGCTGAGGCTAATGAAACTCGGAGCTAAACACCCTTCTCCGATTTCTCTTGAAGCTGGCTGCGCTGACGCCTTCTCCAAGTGACTTGCCTGGGCTTGCATCTGCTAGTGTAAACAGTGAGTTGGGTTGTTCTGTGCTGCCTTCGATGCCTCTCGAGTTGTGCTCAGGCGGCATTGATGGGGAGTCTGCAAGAGCATCAGGGCAGTGCTGAGCGACATGACCACAGCTTCGTCAAGCTGCGGTATTTCCTTCGGTCCTGCGTTGTGGTTAGCATTAATTTACATCTTTGTTACAGGATTTATTTATAAATTTTAATTGTAGGCTAAAATTGCAACGCGTTTCAACTCAGGTTATTTCTACTGACATAGAGAATAATTTGAAATATTCCTGTAAGATACTGATATCTAAACACTGTAATGTGTGAGAAGGGTATCAGGTTGAACAAATTTCGCTACGACATTCCTGATACTACTATAAGAAAGGAAGTCAATTCTGAAGTCTCTTAAGTCGCCATAAATTAGAAAATATCCACACTATGCAGAAATCTCATGGAAAATGGGGAAACTTGGAAGCCAAGTTGTTCATCTGCATTAGCTTATGTGCATCTCATCTTTCAGTTCCTTCCCAGCCAGGCACCCTGGAGGGTTTCTTGGTTGCTTGCTTGGCTTGCTTCCTCACTGAATCTTGTTGTATTTCCTGGTGCAAGTAAGCTGGTAGAAATGCAAAAAACAAAATGCCTCTTTTTCTGGAAGGAGCTTTTGAAAACACATATTCCAAATTGTCTTGTAAAAATGAAGATAGAAAGGATTTAAACTTGGTTTCAGAGCATAGTTTTGAGCAAGTCACCTATTAACTTAAAACATGTTTCTTGATAAAAATAAATTGAAAACTGTTCAGATCCTGCAGGTGTTAGCATGCTTCAGTTCCTAACAATTCCTTCAAATCTCCCTTATTAATAGAGTAGAAAGGCAAATATGTTTTTTAATTCGGGTTGTGATTCTGCAAGGAGAAAACCTGTACTGCTGCAGAGCCTGCAGAGCTGTTATACTGAACTGTTACTTGGGGATTAGGTAGCATGAGCTTCCTACCCATTGGTTTTACTGCTTCCTTCTGCAGAGGAGAAGCGAAGTTGTGATACTCATCTGTGTGGCAGACGCTGTCTGTGACTGAAGTGACCTTAGTTCTCTAACCATGTCCTCAGCCACTCTGGTTTGAGTAGAAAATAAGCTCTCAGTTCTTCTGTGGAACACTTTTGTTAATAAGGGTTGTTTTCTTTTAGCAAATTCATTGCTGATGCTGATCACGTTCTTGTGCTCTACTCTAACCCTCGCCCCTTTTGCTGCTAAGATGCTTCCTGTGTCTATTCTGCCACTGGGGTTCCTGGCTGCAGCGTTTTTTTTTTCTTGTCTTTACAGAACTGTTTATGATTAGTTTTATTTATTTATCGAGTTTATTCATTGATCACATATGTTTGGTTGTTTTTACCCTGTTCTCATGCAGAGGCTGTGCCAGTCAGTCTCATTTATAGCATCTACCGTTTTCATCAAAACCATTTGAGCTGTTCTGGTTCATCAAAGTTAACTAGTATAGATATCAAAGTCAAGCTGAATTAATTTTAATTTACCACGTCTTTACTTCTCTAGAGATTTTTAGCTGCTTCGTAGTGAAGGCAGCAGGGACTGAGCCTTGATTGTCTTCTGTACGTGAGCTAAGTACCAAATGTTTTAGTCAGCTCTTGTTTTTTTCAGCTCTTGGTTTTAGCTCACAAGGGGCCACGAGAGAGAAGGTCAGAGGAGGTGGATCAGTTAGCCTAGAGAGGGAGGCCAACTGCAGAGTGAGAGGCTGCAGAGACCAGATGGGACGGCACGGTGTCTGCTCATAGGCTTCCTCTACTCAAAATCAGGCAACAAATGCTAAATATGCTGAAAGCATCAGGTTTCCAGTGTCCCACTGTGTTTGATTTGGTCCTAGAAATGCTTCTCTTTGACTCTTCTTCTCCCCCTCTTTAACCTTTCAGAGCCTTTGAGACGGTACAAATCTTACCACAGTGATGTCTATAGTACCTCGAGTGAAAGTCCATCTATTATTTCTTCAGAACCAGATTTCAGGCAAGGTAAGATAATATTTAGATGTTTAATACGTAAGATGTTTAATAGTTCTTAAAAACAAGAAAAAAAGAAGTTGAAGGTTAAAAATAGATGTGTGAAACATGGAAGCAGTTAAATCTTTAGTTGAAGACTGGATAATTACCAGTAATATGAAGCTGTAAGCTGATCTCACGTAATTACAGTATGTGTAGAGGTTAGCATAATTGGCAGTCTGCTCAGAAGTGTGTTCAACATTTAGCTCTCTGAAAAAAACTTGGGGGGGAAAAGCTGGAAACAAGTAGTTTGCTACTGGAGCACTTGATTTAAATGACTTGTGCAATCTTCAGAGGCACAAAAATGAATCCATTTTTGATGGAGTCTGTTTATGTTGCAATACAAAAGTTTTATGTGAAATGTTGTATGGCTTGATGCTTTTACTTTCCATGAATATTGCTGCAAGGATCAAATCACTAATAATACATAAGCCAAAGATTTCCTAAGGTGTAAGCATAATGCAAACAAGCAAATAGAACAGGTTACTAGTGACATGAATTTGAAGAAGGTTCTCCAGTATTAGTGACTTTGAAAAGCAGGCGGTGATGTGATGGTTTGTTGGCTGGTTATAAGACAAGAAGGATTTTCCTCACGTGGGATGGGAGCGCAGCCTGGAAGAAGATGCTGTGAGGTTTTTTTGCTGTGGTTTCCTGTTTTTTATTTTTATTTTTAATTTTTAAGAGATACTAAAATGGTGAAAAGAGAGAAGGTAGGTAAATCCTTTCGTACAGCGCGGGAAGCAGTTTGCCTCTTTCATTACTGTCACGTGAATAATCACCCAGGCTTCTAGGAGACTTCATAGGAGGCACTGAAGCGTTGGATGAGACTAGCAGGCACTAGCACCTCCCGATACTGCTCTGTTGTTCGTGCACTGACCTTGGGACAGTAAGAGATCCAAGTGAATATTTGGGAAAATTGAGCTTTCTACATAGCATGGCAGGTGTCGCTGCAGGAAAGCCTATCAGCCAAGGAGAGGACTGTTACGAGCAGTATAGCACGTGTTAACTGCAAAAA
This sequence comes from Nothocercus julius, assembly GCA_013398735.1. NCBI lineage: Eukaryota > Metazoa > Chordata > Aves > Tinamiformes > Tinamidae > Nothocercus > Nothocercus julius. The sequence goes on along the minus strand of VZSV01000252.1, from coordinate 323,286 downwards.
AGTAGTAGTCACTATTGGATAAATCAAAGGATCAATTAGACACAGGCACTCAGCATTTTAGTGGTTTCATGACTCCCCTCTTGGGACTTGGATACATTATTACCTTATTTCACTGCTCTGATTCTGTTCTGGAATGGTTTTGTGTCGACATCTTATAGCTTGGTCAAATATTAATCTGTCTTTTAATTTGTTAGTGAGAAGAAATGAAGGTTTCAAGAGAGATGATGCCAGCGGTGCTTTACCAGGCACTGATGATATGTCCACATCGAGTCAAGCTAATTCTCAGCGGGCAAGGTAAGCCACGTGGAAGCCACGTTTCCTGAAGTGCACTGTCTCTCTAGCAGAAGTTGTTCTAGATCTGCAAGAAATTTTTCACTATGATCCCAACTTCTGTTCAGTCAGTAGTCTTCTAGGAGAGTATTTTAAAAAGTGTTGGTGTTAGAAAGGGTTGTTTTGAAACGTACTTGTTTTTAAAGGGAAATGATAACATGCAATTGCTTTGAAATAAGCCAAAAAGCATACATTTGGTTGCTTATTCTGGCAAATATTTAAGTTTACTTTGCTGTGATTTTGGATTTTTTTTTTTCCCTCCGTGTAAAACCTCCACACTGATCAGGTAGGCCACTTTACTGATTTATGCTTCTTGAAATATATTTTTGATTTTCATGTATTTGAATATTACACATATTTTTCCTTTCTATTTTTTTCTTCATAAAACTGCTGTGCTGTTGATCAGTATGCCCTTTAAAAACAGATTTGTGTTTTGCACATAATCTTTTAGCAACAGCATGTGTAGCAGTACCTGCTAGTGATACCTGAGGGACTGTATTATAAATGCTTGAGAATTTTTATGAAGGCTGACCTTTTAGATGGAAAATTCTCCTCTTTCAATCTCTGCCCGTTGCTGAATCACCTTGGAATGCTTGACCAGAATGATTCGAACAGCTCTTGCATAATAAAAGAGCATAAAAAAAAGCACACATCTGTTTCCCCCACACACACACCCTTGTCTCTTCACCGCCTTACAACAGCAAAACCATTTCTCAGCAGCTTTTTGCCTTGTCTGGGAGAGATCAGGACAAGGATTGCTGCTGTGCTCCATGTTTTAGGATGTTTGTGTGTTGCAGTACGGGCCAGGTGGAAATCCTCTTGCTTCAGGTACCGTGGCAATTTATAGAGCAGTGTGTGCGTTTTGTTGCAGTGTACAGGCAGTCTTAGCCATCCAGACACAAGGGGATTGTGTTTGGGACTTTTAGGGTAGAAAGCAGTTCAATAATTCAACACTTTAGCTATGCTGGGCAAAACAGCTATAACTGGTGGGTGTTGATAAAGAAGTTACCTTTCTACTTTCGAGTTGTAGGGAAATGTTGGTGTAAATTCATCAGGCCTATTAGGCAAGGGAAAATGCCTCAGGAAACCCATGAGAGCAGAGTTTCCTGTGATTCATCTTACACCAACTTAAAATAAGACAATGTATTAAGACTGTTTCCTTCCAATGACACTAATTTGTATATGCAAGTGCAGTGAGGAATCACCTGTTCTGCTTAGCAATGGAACAAGCTGTATGTTGTACTCTACAGTCCTACTCCAAAGTTCAGTAGTTCTAAATATGAATTTTGGCTTGGGCTCCCCTCTGTGCTTTTGCTGAAAGAAGAGTCATTTGATGTCAGGGATCGGGAAAGCATCTGTGACTTAATGCATGAGTAGGACCCCTTGAGCACTTGGGAGCATCTTTTAGTGATTGATAGATAGATAGATAGATATGTTTTTTTTTTTTTTCTCTCTATTTAGAGATACTATCTGTACTTAAAATCATTTTAAATTTAGTGCTCTTTGGGCATGTCTATGGAGGGAGTCAGCTTAATCAGCTGTGAAGCAGTCATTGTAAAAGCGAGCTGTGGACCCAGGGGTGGTATTCCCATTTCCAGGAACTGGCAGCCGGTATTAAAAGATGGGTAAGGCTGTTGAGATTTATCAGCCAAAGAACTGTTGAGGTAGACTAGCTTACTTCTAAACTAGTAGAAGCCATAGATTTTTGTTTTCACTTGATTTTTTCAGTAGTTTAAGAGCATGCTCAAACCCTTTTCGTGTTCTGTGACTGCTATCCTTTAAGCTTCTTGGCATGCTTTCCGTCATAGCAGTGGATGCTTGTGCCTGTTTTTCTTCTTTTGCTTCTTGTAGTTCTTATTTTTCAGCCTATTGATTTTCTTTCCCTCTTTTACTACTTCTTCCTTTTTCTCTTCAGGAGCAGCAGCTGACATGGATTTTTTCCTTCTGTTTCCTTTTCCTTCCTGTTATCCACTGGATGCTGTTTATCTTTCTCTTTTCCCTTACCAAAAAAATCCCTTTTTTTCTCAGCCTCTTCCTGGTCTTTCCCCTGCACTTGGCATTGGAGAATGCCTGCTACTTCCCTTCCTCCAACTTCCTTCTCTGCTCCAATGCGTGGTAATTTCTTGGTAAGTACATTAGGTGAGGAGTTAATTTGCTTGCTGCTTTCACAGGAGTCAGCATTCCTGCTTGACGGCTCACCTGCCCTCTGTGAGTTAATAAGTATCTGTGAGATTCTGGTGAGCAATCAAGAATTTGCTCAGAAAAGCCCATACAAGTAAGCTGAGAAGATCAACCAGCCATGTGATAGCAGTTTACACTAAAACACACAATTTATGATTGCCTCCATTGCACACACCTTTCTGCTTGTTATTAAAAAGGCAATTTTTTCATTGTTAGACCTTTTCAGATAAGCAAGTGTTTCCGGGTATGGCCAGTTGCACTGTGTCTCACTTCTCCAGATCTCCTTTGCTAATTCATAGACATTTATGTTCAGTAAGTGTCTGGTTTTGGGTTTTTTTTTTGTTTGTTTTTGTTTTTTTTTTTGGTTCAGAGCCCATCCTTAGACCTTGGTCTTAGGAGTGCTCGTGGGCGTATTTAGCGTAGATGACTGTGAAGATTCCCATGTCTGCTGATATTTAATGAGCCGCTGCTCTGTGAAAAGCTCAAATGTGTGCACAAGCCTTGGCAAGTCCGAGGCCTTTTTCAATTATTTTGTCCTTTGGTGTGCACATCATTAAGACTGTTGCAGAGAGGGAGAAGGGAAGCAGTGCTCTGGAAGCCCAGTGCAGCAGAAAGAACCATGGGCGACGTGAATACGTTTTCCTGGAACTACAGTCTGCCTTCCTTGAAATTATGTTGGAGGAACCTCAGGGTAATTTTGCTCAGGTCTTGACACGTTAATGGCATTTTGTCATTTGGACTCCTTCACACTTCTTATTTGAAGAGATTTTTTTTTTTTTTTTTTTTTTTTTTTTGTATGCTAGCCAATAGAACCAACTTAAATGTCGGAAATTTTAAGGCAATGCAGTGCACTGCTTATACAGTTGGCATATGTTAGAAACTTGGGTGTGAAAAGATGGAAATAAATTCAAAATCATGCACATAAGTAGCATGGTCTGGACAGGTGCATTTTCTCTTGGTTTGTAACTGATTTTCATTTACCAAATATCTTTTTTTTTTTTTTTTCCTTAAGTGAGTAAGTGTATAGATTTTCATGTCCTTAAAAGCCTGTAAATGAGCTTTCACTATGAATGGCTATGTCAGTACAGGACTTTATGTACATACTGAATGTTTGTGATATATCATGCAAGACTTTCAAATACTTTTTCTTTCCTCTTTCATGTTTTTCATTATTCTAATGTACTGTCAAAAGTTAACACTTAACTTACAAGTACCAAATGTGTGTTTTGATGAATGATTTGATTGGTTTAGAGGTCATTTTCCATAAGTACAGGAGAGAGAGAGGGAAGAGGAAGGGAAGCAGAAGTGGTGGTTTTATTTATTTATTTATTTATTTATTTTCCTAACTTCCCAATTTTTAGATTTAAAAAACAGTGTCTTTTGTTCTTGCTTTTGCTATCCAAAATTGGGCATGGATTTCTTTCCTGGTGCTTCCACGTGTAATAGCATTGACAGGTCCTATGAGATCCATACATGCTGAGATAGGAACACAGGGAGAATTTGCACTGCTCTTCAAAAATACTAGTGTGGGTGGCATCTTTTGTGATGCCTTCTTATCAACCAACCCATTCTTAGGAGTTGAGAGGAAAAAAAAAAAAACTTTGTTTTGCTTGTCACCAGTAAAATAAGAAGCTGAAAAATATTATTATATAATATTTAGAATAGAGGATGCTGAAATATAGCTCAATATAAAATAGAAAAAGTAAGTAAATATAGCAAGTATTTAAAGCTGTGCTACTGTTGAGGAAAAGAATGAAATACAATGGACAAGGAGTTGGTGAAAAATTGCTGTGGAAGAAGTAATTGGAGCAATATGTGCCTATATAAAGGACAAACTTTACTTTGGTTTTGTTTTTTAAATGCCAGCTTTTGACATGCGTTTGTCTCACGATCTCCGTGTGAACAGAGAAACTTCAGCATTTTAGAGCACTCATATTTTCTTCCTGCTGTAGATTTGCTAGTTCTGTATTGATTCACTGCTTTTGTAGTGTCATGAATTTTTTTTGGACTGCAGTTGAGGGTTTATTTTCATAGAAATAAATGACAGGCAGTTGTGGAAACTTGACATGGTCCGCTCGTTTTCCAGATTGATCCATGGCATGTAGAGTGTGACAATCGGAACACTCTGTATTAACCTCCCTGGTTGCTGTTTCAAGTAGTATGTTATATTGGGTAATATTTGTTCCTTGGGTTTCCCCTTAAATAAGTTCTTATAACTCCTCCTCCAGCCATAATATTTTGATGTAGAAGAGCAGCTTAGTCATGCCAGTAATGTCTTTCATCCTCCCTAACTCCCCGACAGGCAACAGGAGGCACCATTTGAAGGTAATCTAATAAGCCAAGAAGTGATGCTAAAGCGTCAGGAAGAAGAAATGATGCAACTGCAAGCCAGAATGGCTCTCAGGCAGTCCCGACCTAACCTCTACCCGGGAGATGCAATCAGGTCCTCAATACTTGACATCACCAGAGATCCGCTGAGAGAAATTGCACTCGAAACAGCCATGACGCAAAGAAAACTGAGGGTAAAGCTCTGACCTCACGTGAACTCTCCTTTTCTTTCAGATAGAGCCATGTCTCAACTGAAATTCAAATTTGTGGTATTAAAAAATGAGTTCTCTAGTAAACAGTCATTAACAAGTTAAGTACTAGATGGTTGGTGTTGTCTTGATAGCAAAGACCTACTCTCACACAGTAGATTGCTGAGGTTTTGTGGCATTAGTGGCTATGTAGCCTAAAGCAATATCCAAAGGCACAAACTTAGACAGCAAGTCATGACTCAAAGTTGTATCTCTCAGCCACTTCCTTCTCAAACTGTATATCCTCACTTCATTAGGATGCGTTTTTGTCCTCAATTCTGTGTTTTCAAACACTTCCATTTGCATTTGTTGCTCTGTGATTAGGATAGAAAGATGTTTGGCCAGCATCCAAGGTGTCCATTAAATGTACAAACTGGGAAGGGAAAGAAAGGTAGATGAGATTGTTTTGGCCCCTCTATTCATACTGAATCACCTTCCAAACTCCTCTTTCCTTTGTCAGCCATCATGATGTGTAGATAAAGTATAAGTTTACAGAGGAATATGGAGACAGAGAAATAAGTCAATGCAGTAGCTGATGTTTTGAAGAGGTGACAGCTTGTTACCCTCTGCTGTTTTCTGGACTTTTTTTTTCCCTACCCTAATCCAAGGTAATATTCCTTGTATTTCCCTCCAATCCGTAGCACTCGGTTCATTCACATAGGCCCTAATCAGCTGGTCTTTTTCCCCTGGGAGGCTTCTGTATCTAGTACTTCCAATACCTACCCTAGGTCGCAGGCTGTGACCACTGCCTTTTTTTCCCTTAGAAGGCCAATCCAGTGCCTCTTCCTAAATAAGTGGCTAAACTAAAACATTTCATTTAGGTGACAAAATCTGTGTGCGTCTATCAGAGATTTGTAAAGGTGGCATTGGCACTAGGCCTTACCTGTGCCAGACTGTTCATTAGTGAGATAAACCCAGTAGCCAACTCATGTCCTGCATTTTAAGGGAAGATGATGAATGCACCTGGAAAAGGAAAAGGCAAACATGGAGTACGCAGTGATGCGATCAGTGATGTAGCCAGCCAGTGTGTCTTGTTTGGCGTGCTGGCAAAATGAGGTTCTGTGGAACTGACCCTCAGCTTGTTGTTTTAGTCTTCATTCTTGTCTTGTCATTTGCAGAATTTCTTTGGCCCGGAGTTTGTGAAAATGACTATTGAGCCATTCATCTCCTTGGATCTACCAAAGTCTATCTTGGTAAGAAAGGAGCTGTTCCATGATTAATGGCAAGGGCAATGCATTAAACCAACAAATGCAGCTTTAGCATGACCTTAAACGTCATGATGTTTTATTTCACAAAATGCAGACGAAGAAAGGGAAGAATGATGATACCAGACGAAAAGTTAATGTCATGCTTCTCAGCGGGCAGAAGCTGGAGCTGACCTGTGACACCAAAACGATATGTAAAGATGTCTTCGATATGGTCGTTGCCCATATTGGCTTGGTGGAGCACCACTTGTTTGGATTGGCTACGTTAAGAGGCAAGAACACCGAGTTGATAGAGTTGATGATGTGCAGAATACTGAAAATTAGCTACATGGGGTTGGGACTAGATAAGCAGAGACTGCCTGGCACTGGGGAAACGTTCTTTTGTACCCAGGCCAGATATCTTCCTCAGGACTATTGCTTTGGGATTACTGGAAAAATACTACTACTGCTGTTGTTGTATGTTCCCTTTAATAGCCATTCTGATAATAAGCCTCTGTGAGTCATTAAAGAAACTTGCTGCTCGAAACTAAATTGAAACATTTGAAATCCTCTAGCTGGAGGGAACTTTTTTTTAATTATTATTATTATTAATCCATATGCTTCTCTTTCACTTGATGGCAGACCATGAATTTTTCTTCGTTGATCCTGACATAAAGCTAAGTAAAGTAGCTCCAGAAGGATGGAAAGAGGAATCAAAGAAAAAGAGCAAGCCCCCTGTCAACTTCGTTCTCTTCTTTCGCATCAAGTTTTTTGTGGATGATGTCAGTCTTATACAGTGAGTGTATGACCACTTTCTTAACCTCTTAAGCCCTAAATTTATGAACAGAGGTTGGGTGTTAATTTAAACACTGTATTTGCTAAATGGACAAGTACCAAAGGTGAAATAATCATAACTTTTTTTTTTTTTTTTTTTTTTAAACCCTGCCCAGGCATACTTTGACCTGCCACCAGTATTATCTGCAGTTGCGGAAGGACATTCTGGAAGACAGGATGCACTGTGATGATGAGACGGCCTTATTATTAGCATCCCTAGCACTCCAGGCTGAGTATGGAGATTACCAGGCAGAGGTACAACAGAAATTTCACCTCAAGAAACTCTCTTTTTGACATTCAGTGACTGAAGGGGCTCTTGAGATGCTCTGTGTGTGTGCTTGGCAGTCCTGGCATGGTTGGGAAGCTCGGCTGATGTGCTCTTGGTGATTGTAGCTTTCTTATAGTCTGACAGAGAATAGTAACAGGGCTATAGCAAAATCAGTTTGAAGATGTGGATGTTGAACCCTCTTTATGTAGCAGAAGTACATCTAGGCTTGAGTCGGAAAACATACGTAAAGTTTGTCTCTGGTACAGGGCTGAGATTCTGAATCCTAGTGCTTACTTGGTCTGAACTTTTGGGATGTATAATTTGATTTAAAAGGGTTTGTTTAAAATGGTGATGCTGCCACAAACCTGTTTCATGTTGTAGGTACACGGCATGTCCTATTTCAGACTAGAGCACTACCTCCCAGCAAGAGTGATGGAGAAACTGGATCTGTCTTACGTCAAAGAAGAGCTGCCCAAATTGCATAGCACATATGTGGGTGCTTCTGAAAAGGAGACCGAGTTAGAATTTTTGAAGGTAAGTGGTAGTGGTTCACATCCTTGGTGTGCTGCCCTCCTTGGGAGAGTTTTAACTGCATAGAAATATTTGGGTTTCATGTGACAATAGAGGAAAACACGTTCTGAAAAATCCTCAAAAGGAAGAAAGCTGGAAAGACCTTCTGAAAAGATGCATCTTTCAAAGCGAAGGGGAGAAAGGCCTTTTTTTTTGCCCTGAGTTGTCTTTTTTTCTTGGCTCAAACACAAATGGTTGTGAGCAACCGTTGGTGTCTGTGCTTATTCTGAAGGAAGCTATGATTATGATCCAGTACACCTTTCATTCCCTGAATCTTCTTTCTGTTGTGAGCCAAGAATTTAAATAATGAAAAGTTCTGTTAGACTTAATGCTGTTTATGCTGTTTGGGACGTTGCGTGTGAAGCAAGCTGCAAATATTACTAAACAGACTTGCCTTTGTAGATACCAGGGTAAGATGATAGGGAAAGTATAATCATATGTGTATTTGGATTATTTCAAAAGGACACACTAAGATAGGTAATGATGGTTTTGCTGCTGTTTCCCATGAGATAATGATGAAGTTTTGCCTTGATGCAGTGACTGAAAATGAATTCCTGGGTAAGAGTCGGCCACTGAGACCCTAGATAACTATTATACCCTAGTGCCACAGCTGCACTGAGCCTGAAGTGACAGAGTCACTCTCAGCTGCCTATTCCCATTGTAAGGCCCTTGCTCATTTGGCAGAGTTTTCTCACGTTAAGGAGCCCTGCTGAAGATGGGGGACTCGGTGCTGGTTAAACCTAACCTTGCTGGGGGTAGGCTGTGGAAGGGGGGGAGCAGTTAGATTCCCTCGTTTGATTCTTGGCATCAAACCCTTGTGGCAGTGCAGAAGAGACAGCAAGAATGAATGACTGGAAGTACAAAGCGGCTGATGTTGCTTCTTTTGGCAGTTGTGGTAGCTTAAAGTGATCTGAGAATTAAGGTGTGAATCTAATTATTTAAGAAACATGTTGATAACAAATGCATTTGACTGGTATCACTTTAGGTAGCACTTGGTTTGTGGAAAGCTTTAGATTGGTTTTTAGCTCTTTGTTACTCATAGTTTTGTTGTTTGAATTCATAAATGCTTTATCAATTTGCTATAGAGCTGGACGTGTCAAAAGAGATGACCTGTAGCTATTTACACTTCTAGCTGCTGTCTTTGCTGTCATAGTATTGATATCCTGTATGGCACAGAGCAGTCTTTTTTTTTTTTTCCTAAATTCCATACGTGTTGTGAGGATTTGCGCTCACCTTGGCTGCAGGCTCTCATAAAAACTTTGTTGCGCTGGTATGTACAGATGTGTCAGCGGCTCACGGAATACGGTGTTCATCTGCATCACGTGCTGCCTGAGAAGAAATCCCAAACTGGCATCCTGCTGGGAGTGTGTTCCAAAGGAGTTGTGGTTTTTGAAGTGCACAATGGGGTCCGCTCACCTGTACTACGTTTCCCATGGAGAGAGACCAAGAAAATATCTTTTAGTGTAAGTCAGTCTGTTTTTTTTCCTCTCTCTATGTGCATGAGCCTCTATTTATCTCGTGACTGTTTCTTTGTGTGCATTACATCTGCAAATTTCAAGTGATGTTTTCCAGCACAACTTGTGACCACCTCTTGTGTGGCCAAGTTGTCTTATGAGGTAATATTGGAAATGTTGATGTTTTAAAGACTTGTTTTTATTTGTTTTTTGTTAGCGTAGACACTATGCTGCTGTGTTTTCAGCTTCGGAGAAGATTTTAGCACTTGCGTATTGAAATATACTTTGCACAGGACACGAATCTGTCATGCTGTGACCTCTGGCTTCCCTGCCCTCTAAGGGGAGAGCTCATACAGAGCAGGTCAGAGTGTACTGTGAGCGTGGGGAGAGGGTCTGTAAACAATCTGCATTTCGGGTCACTTGGCCAACAGGGCATATGGGACATGGATGCCACTACACTGTGCAGCTAGCAGACACACCTGTGTTGCTTTTGGATTGTGATACTTCCAAGAGTAGTTAAGCCAAGTGAGAATGGATGGCAGGGGCTGGCATTTGGTCTGGGCAATGCCAGCCAACTTAACGCGTATGCCTTAAGCTTGTGGTCACATGTCAGTGTTGAACCAGGTGCTGAAATTCAAATGCTTCCTTGAATACAAGTAGTGCAAAAGATACTTCTCAGTCTGCCTGATAATTTACTAGGAAGCCAGAGCCTGTTTCGTATTTGTTTGGATTTTAGGAACTGTAATTTCCTGGGAGACTTCAGAAATCTCCCTTCTCCAAACTCTAATAGGGCTTGCAGTTGTTAGTCATCAGTAACAGTAAAGAAGACTATTAAATGATAATAACTGATGATTTTCTCCGCCAACCAGAAGCACTTTTGAAGTGGTACTTCATAAATCTTAGGTTAATTTGAGCTGATATATTAGACAGAAATATTTCATTAATGCATTTTGGTTCAGGAGATTTTTGAATGCTGCAATTGTTGTTTTCAAGAAAATGCAAAATTCTTTTTAGGCTAGAAGAAATCACTGCCTTTACCTTTTCTTTTCCTGTAGAAGAAGAAAATTACTTTACAGAACACATCAGATGGTATCAAACATGCATTTCAGACTGACACTAGTAAGACTTGTCAATACCTTCTGCATCTCTGCTCCTCCCAGCATAAGTTCCAGCTACAGATGAGAACCAGGCAGAGCAACCAAGACGCTCAGGACATTGGTAATGACTGTTACGTTTGGATTTCAGTATTTTTATTATTTACTTGTGACTTTTTTATTTTTAGAAGAAACTTCGAAGATAACTTTCTAATATGACCTTGCTTGTTGATTAATGTGGAATGAGTTCATTTGATAATTCAGAATTTAGATAAAGTGGAAAAATTGGATTGGGGCATATCTAAGCTGTGAGGATAGCTATTCTAGTTATAAGATTTGATAGACCTAGAAAATAACCAAAATTGAGGCTAGGCATTTTCCTTTTTGATAGGAATTGCCAACTAATTTGTATGTACAATTTAAAATACAACAGAGTTCTTTTACACAGAAAATATTTTCTGAAGAGAGCAGTGATTGGGGATGAAAAAAAAGCCTCTGTGCTGATTGCTTCCCCACTTGCTTGGCTGACCTTCAGTGCAGACCCAAAAGTGCTATTTTGGTCAGCCTGCCTGCTCATTCTTCCTTTGTTCTGTGTGTTTATCTGTCTGCATTCCTGTTGCTGTTAATCTAGATTTCCACTAGTGCAGCTGCGATTAGAGTCTGATCCCAGCACTGTGGAGCTTGTGATCTGTAATTGTACATAAAAAAGAAAAAAAAAAGAAAAAACAAAAAAAGAAAAAAAATAGCTTGCAACATATACGCGCCCTTTCTATTCTGCCAGGCCAAATCAACTTAGCACGAAGAAATAGGACCAGATGATTTGAGGTACTCCTACTATATTTTCATTTAGCATCAGCTTGTCCCAAAAAGCAAAGAAAAGCAGTGCACAGAAAGCTTTCTTTTTCAGGCAAATATAGAGGGTGTTATGTATGAAGGATGTTTTGTGCAGTGGAAGCCTGGAAAACAAGAGTTTGCTTCTTCTGTGTACTGCAATTTTCTTTCAGTTAAGAGCTCTCGGCATTCAGCAATCACTGGAAAGTAGAAATAATCAAGTTGTATTTTGGGCTATTCCATTAGGCTTGATCACTAAAAGTAAAAACAGTACAAATGAACAGTTTGTTTTTGTAGTATTTTTACTATTTGATGTCTTCAAGAAGATAGTAGTCGTGTGCTAATTCACCTTTGAAAGCATCAAAAATACCTTCCAAACCTTGAATCTCCACTGTCTCTAAGCCTAGCACAGAAAAAGCAACACCAGGAAACCTTCAATCAGAAACATATAGATGGTTCAAGATTGCTTTTCCTCAGTCTTCCCTGTGACCTGACTCCAAAACCTCCACATTTATGAAGGTTTCAGACATCCTGATTGCCTTTAAAGGCTCTAACCAAAAAACAAGTTGCCCCACACCTGGATCAAGGATGCTGCATGGGAGCCAAGGGCCTGCTCTGCCAGCCTCAGGAGGCAGGTGTCTCATAGAAATGAGCACCGCTCAGCTCTGCTCTCAGTAAGAGAGCGTTAGGCCACGTTATATTATCTGGCATTTGCTTTCAGCCAAGAACGCTCACCCAGACTGTTCCCACGGCTCGGCTGGCAAAGCAGTTTAATTGCAGTCCCAAACCTGTTTGTTTCTGCTCCTTACGGGGTTGCGAGTTGGGGAATCAGAAAGTCTGGCAGCCCCCTGGCAACACTGTTCACTCAGTTCTGTGCTAAAACATTTAGGATGTTTCTGGCAGTTCTCAAGAGCAACAGAGCAAGTGCCCTATTTGTTGGAGAAATCTGGAGAAGATTTAGAAGAGTAACTTGAAAGAGCAGCAGCCTTCCAGGTCTCTTGCTTTTGAGTGGGAACAGGGAGATGATTTCCTTTGCAGAAAGAGGTGATGTCTGTCTGTAAGGCACAGCAGGGAACAGCAATCTGCACGCTCCCCGCTCCCAGCAGCATAACTTTTTGGCATTTATGGACTTAAATGGAGCAGATGGTCTGGTTAGTGACCTGTCATTAAACCTGCACTTTGCCTCCTGAGCAAACTGTGTTCTGATGATGGCTTATACTCTTGAGCATTATGACTGTAGTAAAATGCGCATTGTGTGAGCTGCTTATTGAAAACGCATGCTTTATGTAAAGATGTCACATTAGCAGTGCTCTATAACTTATATCTGTGGGTTTTCTTTTGTTTTTTTTTTTAATAATTCTGCAGAAAGAGCCTCATTTAGGAGCCTCAACCTTCAGGCTGAGTCTGTCAAAAGTTTTAACATGGGCCGAGCGATCAGCACGGGTAGCCTGGCGAGCAGCACCCTCAACCGGCTGGCCGTCCGGCCTCTCTCTGTGCAAGCAGAGATTCTGAAGAGGCTCTCCTGCTCCGAGCTCTCTCTCTTCCAACCGCTTCCCGGCTCTTCGAAGGAAAAGAACGAGAAGAGCTCATGGGAGGAAAGGCCCAAGGTCATGAGTAAGTCGTTTCACGATCTGACGCAGAGCCACATATCCGTTCATCCTCCTCGGAAAAATATGATCACCGCTTTGGACTCCTCCTCCCAAAAAATAGAGGACATAATGGGAAGAGTTTTTCAGCAAATGCCAAAATTTGACACTGGATCAGCAGCAGGACCCTTAAAATTGAACAAGTAAGAGTCTCTCTGAACACTCTAAAGTATCTCGGTGTACAGCTGATGTACATTTTGCTTTGGTTTTTATTTGTAATTCATACCATTATTTTATTACATTGATCCTTCCCTTTCCTCTCCCATCTCTCTCTTGCTCTGTCTGGCTTTCCTTCTTTCCTTCTCCCCTTGAAGTTCAAAATCTCATGCAGGTTTAAGTAGAAGCCCTGAACAAAAGAAAAATGAATCAGACTCATCGTCCCTTGAAGACACCGGTCAAGCCTATGTTGTAGGTCAGCATGCAAAAAGTACTGTGTTTACTAACACTCAAAAACTGCTTCCTTTACAATACTTTAATATAGTTCCTAACTGATGGTAATATTTTGACTTAACAAAGAAAACCAAGTGTCACATGCTAAAGTAATCCAAGCAAATTGCTTGTGGTTACTGAAGAAAGGCTTCAATGAATCAGAAAATCCTCCTTCAGAGCAACAAAGTAGTCAGTACACAGGAGTCAAAAGTAGCAGCACCTCACCCAGAAAAAGCTGCTCAAGAAAACATCTTCCATTTTGGCACTTAGAGGTGTCATTTTGTTGTAAGAATTTCCTAATCATTTGCCTGTCTTCCTATTTTGTTGGACATGACATTGTCGATTTCGACAGGAAGTGGAGTTGATTTTTGAAAGTTTAGCATAAAGCAGCTACTGTCTGTTTGCTTTGAGCAGGATTGCCACTGTTCTTTTGGGTTTGCTCTTACCTGGATGTAATAAATTGGGTACGAGTTTTGCAGTGCATCACGTCTTTCACAACAACACTCCGTAATGCACTGAAAGAATTCATCATCCGCTTAATTTTCTTAGCTTGCACACAGATAGCCTAAGTAAGAACACACAGTGTTCGCACACACGCACGCACCAAAACACGCTCTTCAGATTAGCTAGCTACACTTAAACTAGTTGGATTCTTGAATGTTAATTTTTCATGTTTGTAAGCCTTCGTTGTCTGGTTATATAGCAAGTTCCTTGTTCCAGTAATAAGAACACTAGATTGGAATCTTAGTTTGCTTTTTGTGTGTTGAAAATCATAATATTGAGTAATTATGAAATCAGAAAACCTTCGTGCAAGATATGAGTTTAAAGGAATAACTACACAGAGTGACCAACAAACTCCTGCTGCAATTTCCACTGGCCCCAAATGACCTGTGAATCGGGTGCTGACTTGAGGCCTGTGTTTTTTCAGCATGAAGGGCATAAGCCACTGAAGAGTGAGATGAAGAATGTGGTCTCTGTAGTGACTGCTTGTAGCCATTTATCCTGTGCCTTTAGGTTTGTCATTAGTAGTCTTACACACTTACTCCATAATCTCCTGCGCAGCTGGAAGATTTAGAGGTGTACATCAGGGCTTGAGAGGTCCATGACTGCTTTGCTGAGGCTCTTGAAGTAATTTATCTCATTTATTTCCATGATTTATTGCGTTAGTTATCTCACCGTCTTTAACGTAGACACATATTTTCTTGGCATTGATCATGATAAAGAAAGTTCTGTCCTCTATACAAACTAAATGGGCTAGAGAGACTTTATGCAAATTTCTTGTTACTGTACAAATTGATGTATTACTGTGCAAGGTCTTGCAATTGTACCTTTGATGTTGGTTTATTAAATCAGGCATATTAATCCAGTCATGTCAATCTTTGATTTATCTGTTTTCTTAAGATTCCATTAATTTTATCTGAAGTTAAGATAAAAGCCAAATCTTTGCCTTTATGTTTTTTTACCTTTTTTACGAGCTAGCATCCATCTAGACTTGCAGCTCTGATCAGAGTCCGAGAATAATAAGGATTTGCTAAAGAAATGTTCCTTTGGTATTTACTTCATTTTTAAATAAATAAGTAGCAAAATACTAAGAATTAGCTTGTGTACACTCTGTGTAAAGCCTAAAATAGTTCTCAATACCTTTCAATTAAATAGAAACAAATGAGAAGTCTAATATTTGCATTCATTCAGTGTCTAATATTTGCATTCATATCCCAGGCGTGAGCATGAATAGTTCTGGAAATCTTCCATCACCAACGCCATTGAAAGACAATGGTAAGTTGATAAACTATGTATTTAAGTACTTCAGTCAGTGTCTTTTAATTTGTGCTTGAGACAGTGCTTCCGTGTACCACCAATTCTATTTATTTCTTAGGTAGTCTTAAATCGGGTACCTCTCCTAGCTGTAGGACAGGACCTTCCTCTAAACACAGAATTCACTTGTTCTGCAATGCTTTTGGGGGGAGACTGTGAAATTTTTGCTACAACAGTGTTAAAATTTGGATATGGCCTGGGAAGATTCAACTTGGACCCACTGCTTGGAGGAGTAGTAGTGCAGTTTGAGGAGCAGAACTTAAGGGCAAACACAAAACCTCATGAATGCACTGAGCTAGTGTCTGATTGTGAAATGTTGGTTTTTCAGTTGATGCGCTGCAAGCAGCGCAGAGCAGAGTTTCGACACCAGAGAGAGAGATCACTTTGGTGAACTTGAAAAAGGATGAAAAAATGGGTTTAGGTAAGTTGCTTTAAAATTATTTATATTATTATTAAGTCTTGTTCAAGGAAGCCAAAAGTAAAATAGACTTTCCTGTTACTTCTAGTATTTATTGTAGAATTGAAGAAAGCAGTACAGATAGCAACTGGTTTTCCAAGATGTTAATTTAGGATGTTGAAGCCCAGGTTTTCTTGCTAGCATCTGCTTACTCACTTGCTGAGTGGTGTTAAACAAGGCTTTCTCTTACTTTTTTCCGTATATAAATTAAAGGAGATATTTACAGTATGAAACGATCATCTTTGGAAGTTTTTCTTTTTTTTTTTTTTTTTTTTTTTCCTTCCTTATGTTCAGATACAAGGTTTGTGTCCGTGTGCACACCAGACAGCTGCAACAGCTTTGAGACTTTTGAGACCAAAAAACATTCTGAAGCCAATAGGCACTCAGTATAATTTTTTTTTTTTTTTGAAAATATCACTATATGGAGAATTAATTTGAGGTTAAAAAGAACCTGGAAGACAAGATATTGGATTGCATTCCTTTTTTTTTTTTTTTTTTTTTTTTTTTTTTCTCCTTTCTCCTAGCACTAACTTGTTTTTGTCATACACCCACACAATTTTTCTCTGTGTGAGTGAAGAATAATTTGATACGGTTTTTGAAATGTCCCTTAGGACTTTGTTCTGTGACTCAAAATAGGATGATTTTCTAATTGAAATAGTGGGAGAAACCTACACAATCATAATATATATCAGCTCTGCACAGTATCTTAGACTTGAGCGAAGATGAGAGAAATGCATCTGCACCCCTTCTTTCTTCAGTGCACAATCTGTATTACTTTGTGGCTTTGAGTAGTTCAGTGTTTATTATTATTTTTTATTATGATCATCCTTCCCAGGTTTACCTAGTAGAATTTGTAGAAGTTGTCTGGGAGCCTCAGCTGCAAAGGACTAGTGTTTTAAATTTTTAATAAAGAAAATAGGATTTTAAAACTGTGTTCTCAAAGCCAAGGATAGACATTTAAGCAGTGAACAACTGAAAAAACATGTTTTGTTTTGTTTTGTTTTTCTGTAAGAGCACGTACATTTCTTCTGGTCGGTGAATTTACATATAACATCACATGTTTACGTGTATGTTTCTGTTGTCACAGATGTCTTCTCTAGCCTTTGCTGGAAACTAGCAGAAGGCAGGTAGACAAAGCCCAGATTGCACAAAAAAAAAATAGTCCGATTTGAGAAAAATAATTTTTTCAAATGACTTCTGCATCTTAATTCTTCATTTACCATTTGCTTTCAGGTGGACTTTCAAACGTTCAGTTGTCTTTGACTTTGCATTTATTAGACCAACTGAATTTTTGTTGTATCTGAGATTAAGTTAAAGACTCTGATAGCTGATGTATTCGCATACTTTGCTTCTCTTTTTAATAGGCTTTCACATAATTGGTGGAGAGAAGACGGGGAAACTTGATCTGGGAATTTTTATTCATTCAGTTATTCCTGGAGGGCCGGCTGATTTGGAAGGGTCTCTCAAGCCAGGTGAATAGTGTAAATAAGGAGAGACGTACATGTAAAAGGTCGAGGGGAGGGAGGAAAGGCATTTTTTTTAGTGCCATTTTCATCTATGGCTGCAAGTGTCACTTAAAAATACCAGCCTTTAGTTACCTTCTTGATATATGTAGAAGAATGGCGATAGTCTTTGTTAGACACTTCAAAAATAGAAGTTTTTGTTAGAATTAAAAATCAATGATGGAAGGCATAGAAGATTAAAATTACCTCCAAAGAAAAGGTATTATTTGCTATTATCTCTTGGCAGGTGTTTTGAAATTTTAATTTTTAAACCTCCATACCATAGTTTTCTTAATTAACTTTTGATTTTTACTTTTGTATTTTCTTTTCCTAAGTCAGAAGATAGAAGTGGGTGGTGAAAGTCACAAAAAAGATTGTAATATGGAAGAAGTTTGTTGAGTTTAAGAAGAAGAAATATTTATATAGTTTTTTTATTATTATTATGATTATTATTAGGGTTCCTTTTTCTGGCAGCAGTGTTATTTAATCTGTGCCTTGTGTGCAGAGGTTTTCAGACTTGTACTTTCACATCCTCGTTGAAGGCTGCAGTTGTAAATGCTGTCTTGTTGGGTTCTGAACAAACCTTTTTGTGCAGGCCACCGACTAATATCTGTGAATAGCACGAGTTTGGAGGGTGTCAGCCACCATGCAGCATTAGAAATTTTAGAGACCGCACCTGAAGACGTGACGCTTGTTATCTCTCAGCCCAAGGACAAGCTTTCCAAAGGTATGGAGGGAAATATTCCTTAGTGTTACAGATGGCTTTGAGCTTGAGTGCCTAGCCTTCTTTAACGCCTTTTGTAAAGCGCTTGTCCTGGGAAGCATTTATCTAAGTAATTGCATTAGCTTGAGAACACAGAGCTTAACTTGAGTGACCTCTATAAGCAATACCAGCTTTTATCTGCTTGAAATGGGGTTCTGGGAACGAGTTAGAGTTTTAGAAACAACTTGAGTGAGGACACGTTGGTTGCACCTTATTTGGCAAGTGCTCTGCCTGTTATGAACTGATAATCCTTGTGTGGTTGTTAAAGAGCTGAGGAACTTGTCCTACAGCAGATATTAGCATTTACTGTTGACAGTCTCGTCTCCTGCTCCTCAGCATCGTCTAACCCCGCACACCTCCCCAGTGGAACCAGAGGTTATTCGAGGCGGCCATCGTCGGTGCAGGACAACGAGGCAGAGTCCTCTTCGGAAGAGCCCGGCCGCTCACGAGGTCACCAGAGGCCCCTCTCGGGGAGCTCGTCCGGCTTGTCAGGCAAGCGGGACGGAAGCCTGAGTTCCCAGGACTCGAGGACGGAGAGTGCCAGCCTGTCTCAGAGCCAGGCAGCTGGCTGCTTTGGCAAGCGCGCCAGCGGTAGAGGCCAGGAGGATGCTCAGCTCTACAGTGATCCCCTGCCCGGGTTTGCTAGAGCCAACGAGAAGAGAAGATCTTCGTGCGACAGTACCCGAGCAAAAGCGAAAAGGCCTGGGGTAGTGGAGACTGTGGAATATTCTGACCGGGGGGATTCTGACATGGATGAAGCAACGTATTCCAGCAGTCAGGAGCAACAGGCAGCTAAAAAGGCAGAGTGTATTTCATATGAACGTTTCCCTTCCGTGTCATAGGATAATGAAGTTAGCTGGGTGGCTGCGCGAGTAAGGAGAGGGGGCTGGGAGGGAGGGAAGGTCAACTTAGTCACCAGTTTACCCCTGGTCACAAGTACTCTGAGTGTTACTATTGAGTACATGTTTCCAAAAGCGAGGACTTCAAGTCCTTGGCATGAGGAAAAGCTAAGCTTTATTATACAGCAATTGAAATGGCAATTATCAGCTCACAAGAATCAAGTCATGCTCTGTTTTTTTTTCCTTAGAAATTGATGTTTTTGTCTAAAAGGAGAAAAATCATGTCTGTGGTTTCCAAAGAACTTAAAATGGCCTCATGAGAAGAGTGTCCTGAATGAGATGCTTCCAGCTTAATAACCTCATGTTGATTTTATAGAAAATATGTGTTCGAGCTTGTACCCTTGTCCAATACGGTCATAGTCCAATTACTGTCCGTATGGATAAATTTCTTTACATTTTCACGTCTTCGGGGATTAGCCTAGTACCTCAAGCACATCCTTTAGGGTCTTACCTATAAGCTTCTAACAGATAATCCTTTTTTTTGTTGTTGTGTTGCTTCTTTTTTTTTTTTTTTTCTGTAAAGGAATCTTCTCCAGGGAATACAGCGAAGAAAACGTACTCTAAAAAGATTGCTGCGACATTTCTTAAACCTGGAGATATCTTTGAGGTTGAACTAGCCAAAAAAGATAACGGCTTGGGAATAAGTGTCACGGTACTGTTTGACAAGGTTTTGAGATGTTTTCTCTTTTTCTCTACTCCCAGCAACCTGTTAAATTGCTAAGCTACAGGGAAGCAAAGTATTTTATAGAGCCACTGTTCAGTGTGTAATTTTACTGTTGAATAATCACTCTTACAAAATTTGAAAAATATTAATAGAAATCCTTTTTTTTTTTTTTCTTTTTTTTTTTGTCTCCCCGCTAAGAAACCCTTTTTGCTTGTTGATTTACTGTGGAGCCCTGCAGCAACCACTTGGCAAGTGCAAATAGAAAGGACAGTCCTTGTCCCTTGTTCCCAAATAATGAGAAGTGGCAAATTTGCAAGGGAGTAGCACAGAGAGATGAGACTTTTGCTGTTAGGCATTGGAGGCTGTGATGTGCCAAGTGTTACCCCGAGGGTACCTGTGCACTACCATGAATGCCATGTTCTGAGTTCTCCCTCTGTTGGTTAAAAGGCAGAAAATAAAAATTAAAAAAAAAAAAAAAAAGAAGGTTCATCTCTTGGTGATTAATCAGCAAAATACACAGTAACTTGGCAAAAAAGAAAAAAAAAAAATTACAACAAGGAGCAGTTATTAACTGTAGTTCAAAGCTGGGGGGTTTCGTGGCTTATGCCTAAAACGACATCAACCCGTTTCCAAGTGTGGCCATGTGGATAGCACGGGTAGCATGTGACCTCTCAGGTCTGAGAGGAGCAAAGTGCAACTCTCTTCTTTGAGCACCCTGGTTTATCTAAAGTCATTTTGCTTTGTCCCGTCAGACAAAATGTTTTCTGTATGGCAGAGGAAGAAGGCAAGACATTTGCAATATATGATAAGAAAATTTGGACTACCTTACAGAAATCTGGGGTCTGTAGGTTGGGTCATTGCCCTGTTACTTACTGTAAATAAGAGAAGTTTACTTAGAAGAATTCTAAAAATACTGGTAATGTTTTGGAGCAGAGCTCGAAGTTGCCGCTAGTTGGAGACAGAATGATGCAGGAGGGGTTAGCGGCTGAATAGCAGCAAGCCTGCTGCACCCATACATTGGCTTTGTAGAAAACGTTAGTGAGTGCCAGCGGTTGCCAAGGGTTCCCACAAGGGATGACCAAGTGGTTTTTCTTGTGCTTTCCTTTTTCAGCCTCTGCTCTGACCCTTGTATGGCCATCCTGTACAGGGAGGAAAATAAGAGCTCTGTGATTTAGGATTTCTCATGTAACACAGTGCGCCCTGGCAGCGCATGTTCGCGTGTTGTTGGGCTCTTCTTCTCTCCTGCGTTTATGGGGAAGCAGCATAGTGCAGTCGTAGCTGTCTGAGAGCCAGGAAAGCTAAGAGCCTCCAAGAGCGGTGCTGTTGGAGCTTGAGCAGTTGTTTTGCAGCTCAGACCTTCCAACTTCTAAGATCTGAGAGAAAGCTGAGCTCTTTAGTTTGATGTTGCATCAGAGAGGGCAAGCTGGAGTAGGACACTGCATGGGTGTGCGTCTTCTGCTGTGAGTCTTGCTGCATGCTGTTCTCATGTGCGTCCCCAAGCTTCCACGTGCATGCAAGCATGCACATTGCAGCAGAGTGTCAACATTTCTGTTTCTGAGTTTCTGTCCTCCAAGGACACTGATTTGTCTGGGGGACAGCCACGTTATGGTGTGGTGTGTTCGTACAGCCTTCCCACCCCCAGCTTTGTTTTGTAGCAAGACTCATGGATGGGAGAACATGCCTTGGGTATCGTTTAGTTTTGGACAGTTGGCTGTTGCCTGTACACGCCAGTAACCAGAGTGCTTCCTGAGTATAGCTTTCCTCGTGTGCCGCGGTGTTTAAGTGCTAAGCCCTCAAGCTGCAAAAAGGCTGACAAATCATGTGCTTGCTCTCCATCTAGGGTGGCATAAATACTAGCATACGGCATGGAGGCATTTATGTGAAAGCAGTCATTCCCAAGGGAGCAGCTGAAGCGGACGGCAGAATAGAAAAAGGTACTATTTTAGTTATCTTCGTGGGCATTCCCATGTGAAAAACAGAGGAGTGAATTTGGCTAACTCTCTGGGGAACTGGAAGGGATACGCTGTGGCCTAGAAGCTCGAAACTCTCTTTGGCCCCGTTTGCTTAGTCATGTGTCACTGCATTTGCATGTGTCACTTGAAATATTGTCTCCTTGGAGTGGAGTGCAACAATAATGAGCAGTTCACAGGGTCACGGAGCACATGAATGGCCAATAAATGTGAAGTGCTAGAGACTTGATAGCTGATTCCACAGCTGAAGGAGAGAGAATGTTAACCCAAAGTAGAATGCGACTGCAGAGCCAACAGAAAACTGCAACAATTTTGGAGAAAGAAAATACTAAATATATGGCAGGAATTTATTTTTTAGTACAGCCTGTGTTAATGGAGAGCGCTGTTCAGTGCCAGCTGTGAAGAGAGAAGGGCTTTGTGTTGTTTGTGGCCTTATTGATGGCCTGCTGGGTAACTTGGTACAGAAAATGGGGGCAATTGCTATGGCTTTATTTGTTTGTAAGGCAGCCCCCATTTCTTAGTGATGTGTAGATTCCCAGTATGGCATAAGACTTGTTTTTATTAAAGATTCTATGTTAGTTACCAAAACATTGCCCTGATAGGGATCCCCAGCTTTTACATGGAGTTGTCTCAAAAGACTTCAGTTATAAAGTTCTGTTCTTTCCTCAGTGTGTGGGGTGGTGGGAGAATTTCCTTCAGTAACTGAAGGCATTTGTGTGCCATAAATGTTCTGCTTAATTTGTCCTCAGTTATTTGTCACTTATTTTCTAGGTGACCGTGTGCTCTCAGTCAATGGGATTAGCTTGGAAGGCGCTACCCATAAGCAAGCAGTGGAAACGCTGAGAAACACTGGGCAGGTGAGCAGCTCAGTGCCAATGTCTTGGACACTTCTTAACCCCCCACGGCCTTATTTGAAAAAACCTTTTTCTGACTTGCAGTCGGCAAATATCTCACAAGTCAGTCTCTGTATCGTGGATCTTCTGACAATCTTTAAAATGGTGAACAATATAAGGATATGTGAGGGAGGGAGATATCTGGGAAGTTAATAGAATACTATACAGTTCAGGACCCTGGCAGGTTAGAAAAAAGTGTGTACTCTGGTTGGTACCCTTTCCATGAGCAGTACAAGTTAACAGGAGAATGTTTTGTTTCTTTAGGTGGTGCATCTGCTGTTGGAAAAAGGGCAGCTCTCGGCAGCCAAAGTTCACGCTCCAGTAACGCCGCAGTGCACGCCACCACATGAGCTGAGGCAGTCCGAGCCTCACGAGAAACCAGCGGCCAAAACTGCAAACGCCAAAGACTACAGCTTTGTCACTGCAGGTCAGATTGTGTAGGAAAATTGTTTGATCCTTTAAAAGCATCTTCTAGACTTGGTAACTCTTCTCTTGGATATCTTCTGTGGAGTAGAAAGAAAAATGGGAGACAGAGCAGCTGGAAATTTATTCCAGACTCCTGCACATAATACAGTCTCTGTCCTTGTGCTGTTGCATTGTTTTGAAAGTTTCTTTTCAGATTTCAGTAACTCAATGACTTATAACTGTTTCCTCTTTCAGTGCTCTTTGATGCTTCCCAGTTTCTCTAGGAAAAAGCTTCTCCAGGGGATTTTTCCCCTTTCTTGCAGGACCGGGCTCTAACAAGGCTGCAGTAAGACGTGTTGCTAGCTATGGTGCTGTTCAAGAGAGATGCCAAAAGGAGGTTGAGGGACTTCCACATCCTGCTGTTCCTGTCTCGATGAGAGCAGATAAAAAGAGCAGCCACTGTGCTGTAGGAAATGATCTGTTCCTGTTTCTTTTGCAGAGAACACATTTGAGGTCAAGTTGCTGAAGAACAGCTCGGGCCTTGGGTTCAGTTTCTGCCGTGAAGACAACCTTACCCCCGAACAACTGGGCTCGACGATTGTGAGGGTGAAAAAGCTCTTCCCTGGACAGCCTGCTGCGGAAAGCGGGCAAATAGAAATTGGGGATGTCATTCTGAAAGTGAATGGGGCATCGCTAAAGGGTTTATCCCAGCAGGTTTGTGCTCTCTGCTGTTGATCTGGGTAGCAGAACTCTTGCTGTACAAATCCTGCAAGTTCTGGAGTCTATCTCTGATACTGAATCTAACTGTGTCAATAGGAGGTCATCTCTGCTCTGAGAGGAACATCTCCAGAAGTTTCTCTTCTCCTTTGTCGGCCACCACCTGGGATACTACCAGACATTGATCCTTCTTTGTTGGTAAGTCTTGGGCATGGGTATATTTTTTAATTTCTTGGGCTGCTGGGATAGTCAATGAAATGCAACTCGAGGTGGAAAGCTGGAGTGGAAGAGGGCTCATAGGTGAATCCTGCGGTAAATCCCTCGAAAGTGTCCAGCAGATTTTATACAGGTGTGAAAGGAGTCCGTCTCAAATAGAAATTAGGTTTTTCTGTAACACGTGTCAAGAGTTGTATTTAAAACAATTTTAGAGTATTTTAAATCATGGCCATTTTTTTATATATATGTATATATGTATTTGTTTATATGTATTTGTATAT